>JAUMJJ010000129.1:3000000-3345000 GCA_033556795.1 Tapera naevia | reverse complement strand
CTTCAAGATTTGGCACTTAGAGAAAGCTTATTCTTAGAAGAATGAGGATGTGAACAAAATGAGTCTCCATATTTATTCTGCCTTTCTTATTTTCACATCAAATTTTCTCAGTTTACAAGTTCAAAAGTGTCTTTCCTGACAGTCAGAACCACAAATTGCCAGAAGAGAAAATCTTCCCCCTTTCTTTCTCACTCTTTTTTTTTTTTTATTCTTGGATTCTTTGAATTGTGCTCTGTAAATTCTTAAAAAGGGTTCACATACTAAAGAGATGTTTTCCTTTCCACCAGGCGAGAGGCTGACTGAAGAGGAAGTTGATAAACTAATGGCTGGTCAGGAAGATGCCAATGGTTGCATCAATTATGAAGGTAGGTATCACCACTCTGGTCTGAGAAGTGGTTGTGTGTTTGAAGGATTTTCTGCAGTTATCCTGAGAAAGTTCAAACCTGTGGAAGACCTGATTCCTAAAGATGTGTGCTTTTCCAAATTTTAGACCAATTCAGATTCTACAATTCACTTGATATACTCTGTCTTTTGAAGGTTAATTGTATTTGTCATAGCTGAATGGCCATGACCTTTTCAGAAGATGGGGCTGTATATCCTTATTTTGTTTGCCTTTTTAAAAAGAAAATTTGCATTAAGTTCTCTACTCTTCCCACAGTTCCTCATCCTCTCAAAAAGAGACACATGCCCACTTTGAGACTTCTTTATCTAAAACCACTAAGTTTTCCTTCAAACCCTCAGCAAAAAGCATTCTCCTTAACATCCTCTTTAGTGTCCTAAGAATCCTACAGCACCTTCCAAAGAAATTTATTTCATTGCTATTGTAGAAAGCCAGAATACAAGGTTTTGGTAACGAGTAAGTGGACCATGGTTCTGTCCTGCAATTTGCAAGCCGAAACACTTCAGGCTGTTTAATAAAACCACAGACTCCCCAGGGAAGCAGATGCCAAGTGTGACAATATTTAAGAAGCATTTAGACAATGCCCTCAGACACACGGTGTGAATGTTGTGGTTGTCCTGTGCAGGGAGAAGAATCACTTGGTGATTCCCATGGATCCCTTCCAACTCCAGACATTATAGAATTACTCTAATAAGGATCATGAAAACACACTTTTATTCACAGCTGAGCCCTTCTTAAGGTTAACTGGTGACTGGCCATTGTCTCATCTTGGTCATTATAACTGGTCTGTCATATTCACTGAGCCTTTTATGAAAGTTTTTGTTGATGGCCTCCTACTTATAAATACCTCTGATCTGAGCTCAGGGAAACTTCTCTTACAGTTTATTGGTAGAAATCTGTAGATCTATCCAACCCAAATGACTCATGAACTTATGCTGAATTCAGAGTAATTCATAGTACAGGGGGATTACTGGTAAGGAAAAAAGTATTCCCTTATTGCAAAATGTATTTTTCCTTTTCAATTTCAAAATTCTGTACAATGAATGTTTTTAAAAAAAGGAACCTGAAACCTTTTGAAACAAAAGCTTACTTTCTCTTTGCTTGCTTTTAAATCTGAGTTGATTCAGGAGACATGGTCATGATACCTGACTTGGGGACCTGCTGCAGATTCTGGAGGTTCCCTCCAGAGGTGACTTCAGTTCCCCCTGTCTTAATGCAAGCGTGATGAAGTTCTGAAAGCCTTGCAAGATGAGGACCCAGAGTTTCTCATGGCAGTATACTTTGGAAAGGCAGTTATATATGGCAGAGAGGAGTAAATGATTAAGCAAGCTACGGACTGACTGGTGAACATGTTCATTTCCACCTGCTGCCTACTGCTGCACTATATATATATATATATATATATATATAAAATACTAAAGGCTTATGAAATATTTATAAAAACCTGGTATCTGGAGTCTTTTTTTACAATTGCATCAGGGGCAGCAAGAAGAGTGAGTTTAAATGAAAACCAAACTGAGATACCAGGGTGTTACTAAATTGAATGAGAAGAATTTGATAAATGACCATTCTCTTTCTCTTTTGTCCAGCTTTTGTGAAACATATCATGGCTAACTGAACTCCAGGTGAGTCTCTTCTGTCCTCCCTGTATATCCTATTATTTTGCTTTGGCATCTGAGAAAAGTTTGAAGAACATCTAAGTGATTAATCAAAGAGAGTGAATATTTTCAGCATGTTGTACAGGCAAGGAGGACAAGAATGACTAAAATGTTATCTTCATCCTGTCAAGCAGACAGAAAATCAGTGACCTTTCCACAATTGTCTGGTAAATCTGGATGCCTTTATTTTAGAAGTCAGATATAGAATATATCCTAAAAGGATTTGATTTCAAAAGATCAAATGCTTATTCCTTTATGATTGATTAGAAAATTCAGAGGATGCATATTTTTTATTTCATTTACAAGACCATGCTCCTAGACTTTTCCCAAAAAGGCAAGGAGATGGAGCTGTTGGAGCTGGTCTAGAGGCCATGAAAATGACCTGAGGGCTGGAGCACCTCTACTGCAACAACAGGCTGAGAGAGCTGGGTTTGTTTAGCCTGGAGAAGAGAAAGTGTGTGGATACCTTATAGTGGCCTTCGAGTACTGAAAGGGGGGCTACCAGAAAGCTGGGGAGAGGCTCTTGATTAGGGAGTGCAGCGATAGGACGAGTAATGGTTTTAAGATGCAGGAGGAGAGATTTAGATTAGAGATTAGGAAGAAAACTTTTCCTGTGGGGATAGTGAGGCCCTGGCCCAGGTTGCCCAGAGAAGCAGTGGCTGCCCCATCCCTGGAGGTGCTCAGGGTCAGGTTGGATGAGGTTATGAGCAACCTGATCCAGTGGGAGGTGTCCCTGCCTATGGCAGGGGGTTGGAACTGGTTGAGCTTTAATGTTACTTCCAATTCAAGCCATTCTGTGATTCCATGAGATAGAATTGATCTTGCTAGAGAAAGAGTGGGAAAAAAATGCAAGGAAAAGTAGATAAGGACTAATGCATGCCTATGTCACTGAGCCTACACTTGGGGGATAATTATTCGCCTTCCATAAATCTGGCTCACAATGCCTCCTGGCAAATGGGTTGGTTTTACAGGAAAAGTCATGAGCTTTGTTCAGCACATCTTCTGGCTTTCTTCAGTAGTGTTCTCCAAACCACAGTGCCATTAAGGTTATCTCTGTCTCGCCATTGCAAATGAGCTGAACTTTATTTCCAGTATTTCCTGGTCAGCTTTTATTTTTGTATTCCTGGAAAAGATACCCAGTGTTTTCAACTGAAATTCACCATTATTTATCTCTGTTCAGCTCCTGGGGGAGGAATGACCCAAGAGTTAACCAACTCCATTTATTCTGCAAAGTATCTGACAGACTAGAAAAGCAGTGGCTTCCTTCAAATTTATTCTAGATGTTTTGAGTTTTGTTTCTTTGGGTTTGTTTTTCTTCTACTATGGTTTAATTTTTCTGTGTCCTGATCAGGACTGGCTTTGTTTTACTTTTGGAGCTGATATTATCCCAATCCATTGAGACCTGTCTGCCATGTGGTGACTTCTGATTATGTTCATTGACACCCCAGGAGACAATTAAATTAGAGTCACATGTGGGTCTTTGGGACTTTTATTCTAAGACATAATGGAACACAATGTAAACTGGCTGAAAATACTTTTTTTTCTTATTATGGTCCCATTTTATTTCTTAAAGTCATTTATCATCTCTTAACATTCATTTAGTTTTCCAACATATATTTTGATTCCAAAGATATGGACTGACCCACAGCCATAGTGGGTAATCCCACAGCTAGTGTGATCCCTACGTTTAGAGATATTGTCAGTCCCTAATACCATCCTAAACCACTGCCATATGGAATTCCCATTGTGATGCCAAAAACCATTTTAGTCACCTAAAGTAACATCAGTCACCAAAGAAGACAAGAGAGCAGTGGTAAAGCTGACACAGAGCTGGGAGCTGCAGTGTAGAGACCAGTAAGAGTGTCTTTGCTTAAGATGTGTTTGGAAAGGGAGGTGAGTGCTTCTGACTCACAGAGAACCAATGTGCCACTGATTTACCAGTGAACCATGATGGGTATCATTCAGGGGTGGCATCTTCCACTCCCTGCTGTGTTGCTGTTGGCATGTTTAGGGAAAGACAAACACAGCCTTTACCCTTGAAAGGCTGATGGCTCTTTGCCATAGAGCATATAACAAACAAATCCCAAAACACTGGATTTGAACTCAGTAAGAAGCTGGATCTAAGTCCAAAAATAAAGTAGTAGCTCATGTTTTGTGACTATTCCCAAAGTCTGAAGGAAAGCTAGAGCTGTACACCCACACGAGATCTGAGATGTAGTTTCCCCTTTCCCCTTTCCCTTTTCCCTTTTCCCTTTCCCTTCTCTATTTTTTTGAGTGTAGTTGTTGTGACTACTCTATATTGATTTTTCTTATATCCAGCTTCTCCACTGGTTCCTCCCTAGGTGCTATGCACTATATATAACAGAGTAATCAATTCCATCATCAATTAAGTGACTCTTCCACCATTTTTTCAGTCCCCTCAAGGTCAAGTGCTCTGCAGGGTTATAGCCAACTGTTCTTCCTTCACAGTAGACATTGCTCTACAGAACACTCCCAGATTGGGCAATAGAAGACATTAAGCTTTAATATAGAGGTAAAAGCACTATACCCTTCTTGTGGTCCAGTGACCAGTGTAGTGTGGAGCAGGGCTGTGGGATACATGCAGTGGACTACACAGATCCCCTGTGAAGACAATGCACACAACTCTCTTCCTGCCCTGTGACTGAGTGTGTGATGAGCAGAGCCAACATTTCTTCATGGCCTGTCTCTTGGGTGCATATCCATTGATGGGAGCTGATTAAACAGCTCAAAATTCTGGGAATGAACATCTTTGGGAGCAAGATGGATGTTGTCTGAATTGTTCAGATAGCTGCTTCTCTATAATAAACCTTGTTTTACAAAAATATCCTATTTAAATTAAACAAATAAGCTAAAGAAGTAGAGAAGTGCAGCTGGAGGGGCTTTCCATAGTGTGTACACAGAAGCTCAATTTGGTGTCCCACATGTGAGTTCTTGGTGTTTGAGATGTTCTAAGTGTCTCAGACATTCATGGCCTCACAGGGAATGTAGAGGCCATGGTAGATTTGTGCCTTCTGGCAGCCAGGCAGGGTACTCTAGGACATCTCAAATAACCCTCAGTGCTGAGGTGTGGGGAGGTGAATTGAGCCCCCTGGCTTTAACTCATGAAAAATCCTAGAATGTGACATCAGTATTTGAGCAGCTGACATAGTCTTCTTTGACTCCCATCAGATTAAGATGCCTACAAGCAGTTGAAAGCAGGTCATCTCTGTTTCAAGACCTAGAGGAGGCCCCATTAAATGAATCATGCAGAGTGACTCACTTCATCTGAAGAAGGAAGGTAGATGCAGTGCATCAAGTTCAGCTGCCAGTGTTGAGAAGGACAAATCTCCCATGAGTTTTACCATGTTTGCCATGTGTATGGGGCTGTTCTGAACACCTTGGGGCTCTCAAATTGCATCAGATGCTTACATTTCAGCAACTAAATCCTGCCTGAAATACAGACGTTGGCTAAGGAAAATATCTGTGCTCAAGCACTCCTGATGGGAGACTGATAACAGATAACAGAGTGATAAATAAAGTAGGAGAAACTGTCTAGTGGTTCAAAAACTGGACTGTTTTTCTGGAAAACTGTGTCTTTGTCTCAGCTTTGTGTCTGACAGGACTGTAATGCCTCCCATTCCTGCTTCCATTTTGTCCAACATTTACACACTGAGTGCAAGACTATGGGGTTGGGGCTGACCAAGGATACTTTGTCACGCTGTGCAATTGCTCTCTGATGTCAGTTGGCATTTTCAGCGTAGAGACCCTCAGCTGCCAGCTTTGCTGCTGATAATTTGAGTACAGATGCACGAGCATGACAGAGGCTGATTCCTGGTGGCGTTGTTTGTTCCTTCTTTCTTCCTCTAATGCTTAAAAATAACTTTATTTTTAGGACAAGATAGGCGCTGAGAACCCCAGATGCTGGCCTTGGACTTCGTTGTAATGGAATGTCTTCTCATTTTTCAGCCCGGATTCCCATTAAAGAGCTACAAAATGTGCTGCCCTTAAAGTTACTTGGACAAATGTTTTTTTTGTTTGTTTGTTTTGTCTTGTTTCTTCATGGGAAGAGGGTGGTATCTGTGGAGATTCAATACACTCAGGAAACTGAAGAAACTGGAATTTGAACTACAAATACCTGGGCATTGTCATTTTCTTTCCTGATACAGAGTATAAACACCAATACAAAACAGTCAAGAGAGAAAGGAAAAAAGATGAGTACTTTCTTCATGAATAGATCAATCAAAACCAGTATTTGACCTTTAGACATATCCTTCTCTCCCCTTTTCTTTCCAAAGCAATTGGACCTTTCTCTTTGTGATTGTTGCGTTTGTAAAAACATAGCTTTAAGAGAGTAGGAGATAAAAGAAATTAAATTGTATAAACCTCATGCATGCAAGAAATAATACTTTTAAATTTCAGAGACAAATAGTAAAAGTAGAATACCCAGCAATTAGCAACAAACACAAATTTGTTCACTTGTTTCTCAGCTTTGTAAGATACCACTGTTAAAGGGGAAAAAAAGCAAAACAGAAATGTTTTCTAAGATGCATCTCTTCTCCACATGGATTGCTTCCCTTTCCAACAAATGAAACAAGTAAAATATCTTTCCCAATGAAGACTGGAAGTTGTTCTAATTAATTATCTTGGCCCTGTAGCTTTTTTGCAGTAAAATATGGGATTCATCTGGTTTCATTGTTGTTTCTGTGTCGGCTTGAGAGAAGGGGGAATGGGAAATAAATGCTGTTGGGAAAAACCTGAATAAAGGCAAAGGAAAACTGAGAAGCATGAAAAAGCACATGGATTAAGTTGGCTTATTTTATTGGGAACGATAATTTAAGAGGTAAAACCAAAACTATACCCTTTGGGAGTGGGAAAAGGAGAACTAGAAGCTGCTACAGTTTGTTAGGAAATACCAAAAAAATCTAAATTTAAGCAAGAAATATTGTTAAAACAGACAGCTTGTAACTTAGTGGATGGGAGATTATCAGCAGAACATTGTAATACCAGGATACAAACGACATAGCAATGACTGAAGAGGTCATCCCCACATAGAAGAATTGCTATGAACCAGATGACATGAACAAATTACATGAGTACAAGGAGCTGTAAGAAAATGTTCCATTGAATAGTCATAATAGAAAATCAGCTGATAGAGAGCTAAATGTAGTACCAAGCTGATGGCAATAACAATAAACTGCTTAAGGCAATTCTGAAAGCTACTGTAGGGGAAGAAGTAGAAAGATGCTAATACTGACAGGAATGTCTTATTTCCAGCCTGGGTGAACTCTATACGAAGGTGCAAGTAAGAGGCAAAAACACCTGTTACCATAAATAACTGGCTTTGTAGAAACCACCTCTGAAGCATCAATCCTGAACAGAGTCATGGGTTGACGAGGACATTGATAAGGCCATGAGATTACCACTAGGTCTGCTCTAGAGATCACAGAGTCACCACCACCAATCCATCTCCTTCTCAAGGCTCCCTTGTGGACAAACAATGTTTCATAGGCATCTTCCCTTAGTCTTGTAAATATATATTTGTGCCTTAATGATAGTTTAGAGTTGTTTCGAATCAAAGGTCATTGGTCATTGCAGTTCTTTCTCCATTTCCTGCTGATGAAATGAATCACTTGGGAATGTCTCCTGCCTTCTGTTATATTCTTTCTAGGTTATCTCCAGGTCAAAGACCCCTTGAGTTCTAAGTTAGAAGGACTCTGAGGGCTCAGTGTAGAAACTTGCTGCTAGGAGGTACCACCTGACTGCCTCCTCTTTGTCCTCCATCCCTTGTAGTTCTGTCACCAAAACTCCACTCTTACCATCACACAATGAGTCCTGCATGGACTTGTCTAGTGACAGACCTTTCAAAATTCCCTTCAAAATCAAAGCATGGTTGTTTGTCCTGACATCTTCTGAGAGAGATTTAGTTACCACATCACGTGCTGTTTAGGGGGGAAGGGAAATCTTAAGCTCTTCAGTGGACCAACATTTGCTTTCTTCCTCGACTGATGAACACGAAGCCACCTCCTTGCTGCCACTCAGATGCTTGATGAGAGACTGTCTTGAGTTTTCACACCTAAATCTTGCTAAATATTTCGCCATATGTTCCCCAAATAACATCTGTCCTCATCCACAGATGCAGGTGAGTTTTCCACCTGGCCATATGGGTGGCTTTCACCCTTTTAAGTGCAGATATCTGTAGAGTTGATGTCTCCATCTGTCACAGTTGGTATCTGCATCATGAGGCTTACACATTATTAGTGTTTTTGCTGTTGATGTTACTAAAATCACAGTTGAAAGACCCTGATCACTGGGATTTACATGAGGCTCACAGTTATTTCAGGAGAACTTGAAGGGCTGGTAGTGATGCATAAGAGCAAGAAAATCCTTTGGTGGAACAGCATCAGAGGCAAAGACCAACAGGTCAAATAGGTCAAATACAAACACTGTGTTGACATGCACGAGCCAAGAGTGCAAGACAAGAGGAGTGGCAAAGTGCTGCACATGGGGCAAGCTGGGCTCATCAGTAGCCCAGTGAAGCAGGAGAGAATAAAATAACAGCTGAGGACAGAATCAGAGAATCATAGAGTCTTCCAGTTGGAAAAAACCTTGGAGATCATCGAGTCCAATCGCACCCATCACGCGATAAACCAAGTCCCTCAAAAACTCATCTACCTGTTCTTTAAACACCTCCAGGGATGGTGACTCCACCACCTCCCTGGGCAGCTGTTCCAGTGCCTGACCACCCTCTAGGTAAAGAAATTCCTCCTAATATCCAGTCTGAACCTCCCCTGGTGCAACTTCTATCCATTTCCCCTTGTCCTATCACCTCTCACTTGAGAGAAGAGACCATCACTCACTCTGCCACAGCCCCCACAGGTGATGTTTCACCCGGAGTGCATTGCCAGGACTCTTTGAGGAAGGATGCCCAAGTCAGTCCAAGCTGCATAAGCAAAGCTACGTGTGACAGAAAGCTGGAGTTGTTCCTATTGCCTTCCATGACTCAGGATGTGCCATTGCTGAATTTTGTTTTCATGAGCACGAGATTCAGTCCCAAACAAACCAGAATAAGTAAGCAATATTCCTTCCTCCTCTTCCCCTCCTCCTCTCCCTTCCCCTTAACCCCAAATGAAAAAATAAAAAGCAAACCCCTCCTATCAAGAGAATGCTACTCCAAAAAAATAAATGTGGGCAGGAGACAGGCCAAGTTTTTGGAAGATCTTTTTATAGCAGTAGCATCTGGCTCTTTGGGAGACTCCGTAGGGAGTTTTGTTGGTGACTTTACATCTGCTGTGGTTAAGCTGCTAATGGACTGGCTGTCTGGACTGCTGCCTGCTCCACTGATTTCTTAGTACCACGCTTTGGTTATTTGAGGAGTTGGAGCCTGTTGACTTCTTGCCAGAATTACATAGTGCATTCCAGCAGTAACTTGTGTTGCGACACCCAGTCATGCAGAAGGGGTTTCAGACAGAGCAAGGATATTGGCTGGCATTTCATTACCCTCTCCTTAAACCCACCCAAGCCTGGATTAGAGCAGGGGGTGAAGCACACAGGGTTTTTTTGATCTGGGAGCCAAAAGAAAAGTGAGTACTGTAATATTTTTTTTCAGTGTTGTCCACAAGTAAATAAATACAACAATCTAGGGGGCCAATTAAAAAAAACTTTGCGCCCTAATGATATGTTCCAGATCATTTTTTTAACTTATTTATCACACTAGAGGCTACTTTTTCAACCTCAATTAATTAATTACTCTTTTTGAGTGAAAAATGAAGGTGCATTCGTCTGCATAATTTTGAATTGAAACGTTTTTTCATTTCCAATATTATTTATTTTTAAACAAACTTGTTGTCAAAACTACATCTTTATTTAAGCATGAATCTCCTCTGTAATGCCATTCCCTAAGGAAGCTGTACTTTTTCTCAAAACTGGTTTCAGTATTAATTTTTCTTAAATGACCCATTTGGTTTTTCATAAGTTTTCGCTTGTGAGATGAGACTAATTGGCTTTAATTGGCCCTTGTAAACACTGTTTTATACCTCCATTGATAATAAAATTATCCAAAACAACTGCTTCAGGAATAGGTTTTTTAATCTAAATTCAGCATCGTAAACAGTTTTATGTCTTGTCATTTGCTCTAGGCTACTGCCCCATTTTTGTCAGAAATATGTATATTTTCTGCATGTCCTCTTCATTATTTTATGGATGAGACTTGACCTATTCTACTTGTAGACTTGACTAATTTGATCCCAGATAGAGTGTTGCTTCATAGACCTTGCCTGCTTCCTGCTTCACCCCTCCTTGCCCCTCCATGATAAAGCCCCTGCCAAGGTAAAATGGGTTTCTTTATCTGTTTGTATTAGCAGTGTTTTTAGAGGAGTAATGTGAAAATAAGAATTAATTCATGTTTATTGGTAGAATTAATATCACATTATATGGTAATGGATCTTAAACATTTATGTAAGTGTTTATGCAGAGATGTAAGCAAGCTGCTCAATGCGATTTAGGAATTCCCCAAAAGCCTTGTGATACAATCTAATTCTTTTTTTCCCAGTTTTATTTAACATAGAAAATTCTTTGGATTCCTTAAAGTTTCTTATGTAGCCCATGTCCCTCTATCCTTCTCCCATTTATCCAGAGAAGTTGTTGAAACATGTCAGAAGCCCAGCAGAACAGCAAAATGAATGTTTTCATTTATAAATCCCCAAGTGCCCGTGTTTCTGAACTAGTTTTCTGTGAATTCCTTCGCTTTCCTGTAATAAAACTGCCACAGGAGAGTTATGACTTGTGCCAAAGATAAAAGACAGGAGAAACGAAAAAAGAGAAGTATAGATGTGTTGGTAGACCTATAGTGAATTGAAGAAACTGTGTGTCATTTGGGACAAAACTAGCATTTCAAGCTGTGCTTCTGTTCCCACCAGGGAGAATCAATGAGTGCACTGGAGTAAGCACACTAACATAGACAGCACAGGCTTACACAGAATCTTGAGATGTGGTTTGACATTTCTGGAATAAATTTTCTAGTTTTGTGGTATTAGGCTTTTGAGAATTTATTAACAGATTTAAAACAAAACAGAACCACACTATCCTGGGACCAGTGCTGTTTAATGTTTTCATTGATGATACAGACAGTAAGATTGAGGGCACCCTCAGCAAATTTGAAGATGACACCAAGTTCAGTGGGGCAGTTTTTGTATCAGAAGGATGAGATGTCAACCAGAGGGACCTGGACAAGCTGGAGAGGTGGGACTGTGTGAACCTCATGAGGTTCAACAAGGCCAAGTGCAAGGTCCTACACCTGGGTCAAGGCAATCTCTGGTATCAATACAGGATGGGGGACAATGGGATTGAGAGCAGAACTGAGGACAAGGACTTGGAGTGCTGGGGGTGAGGAGCTCCCCAGGAGCTGGCAACGAGCACTCTCAGCCCAGAAACCCGCTGCGTCCTGGGCTGGATCCAAAGAGTGGGACCAGCAGGGCCAGGGAGGGGATTCTGCCTCTCTGCTCCGCTCTGGGGAGACCCCACCTGGAGTCCTGTGGCCAGGGCTGGAGTCCCCAACAGCAGAAGGAGATGGAACTGGGGGAGTGGGTCCAGAGGAGGCTACAAAATGATCAGAGGGCTGGAGAACCTCTGCTGTGAGGACAGGCTGGGAGAGTTGGTGTTGTTCAACCTAGAGAAGAGAAGTGGCTCTGGGAAGATCTCATAGCAACCTTCCAGTACCTGAAGAAGGCCTACAGGAAAGCTGGGGAGGGACCTTTTACTAGGGCTTGGAGTGAGAGGATGAGGGAAAATGGCTTTAAACTGGAGGGGCAAGGACTTAGATCAGACATTAGGAAGAAATTCTTCACAATGAGGGTGCTGAAACACTGGCACAGGTTGCCCGGGGAAGTTGTGGATGCCCCCTCTCTGGAAGTGTTCAGGGACAGGCTGGATGGAGTTTTGAACAGCCTGGTCTAGTGGGAGGTGTCTCTGCCCATGGCAGGGGGGTAAACTACATTATTTTTAAGGTCCCTTCCAACTGAAACCGTTCTGTTTTTCTATGATTAATTTATAAATCCCTACTAATTGTTGTTTTTGCCAAGGATTGCAGCCATTGACTGGGACCACGCTGTGCTTTATGGTAGACCAAAACAAAACAAAAGGAGAATTGCTTCACTGTGCCATTTACAGTCCAGTTACTTTCAAAACTATTGTTTCCATCAAATGTGCTTTTTACCCAGTGATTCATGATACCATCCAAAAAAAGTGAGAAACTGACAAAAAAATAGCATTTTGAGCAACATTAAAGTGTGCAGGAACTAGATGAAAAATAACAGAGAAAATTCTTCAAAGTGCAGCTGAAATTTCCATGACTTTCTGCGGTCGAATTGTAAATGAAAAGTGGCAGAGTAATTTCACATATCTGCTTTGGAGAATGGGGATGAATTCTAATATGGGAAAACCTATCAACACCCTCATAAGCTGAATTTTTTCTTTCTGACAATTTTCTTTATGCTTCTCCTGCATTCACATCACCAGTTGACTCACATCATCACGTCCCACCTGTCAGCAAGTTGTGGGCACTTTGGCTGGGCAAGCATTTCATCACCTGAAGCAACATTGCCACAAAAAGGCTGGAAACTGCATCACCTCCGTGCTCAAAGTCTCCATTTTGAGGCATTCCCAGAGGACAACTGCCCTATTCCAAAGTTCTCTGATGCCATCCCGTAGGTTTGCTGTCCCTTAGGGAGCAGAGCTGGTTGTTTCTGAGTACCCTGAAGCAGTGGGATTTGTTTCCACGCTTGCTGCAGCTTATATAAAGAAGAATTTCACCCTCTAGGATGAACGTGGCCTCTGGGCTAAAGGGAATTGATTCAAGCTCTGTGCTGGTGCAGCAAACCATGTTTATGCTTGTTTCTTCCTTTATATATACTGTTCATTAGCATGAAAAGGTGCTTTTTCTGGTGCAGCTCTGCCAGCAGAAGCCGTGAGGATTGTTACACAGACAAGACTGCTTATTTTTTTCACAGAATCATAGGTTAGAAGGGGCCTCAAGGATCATCTGGTCCAACCTTCTAGGTAATATATAGTTTAAATGAGATGGCCCAGCACCCTGACAAACTGAACCTTAAAAGTGTCCAGTGTCCAACACTTCCCTGGGGAGATTATTCCAATGTTTAATTGTTCTCATGGTGAAAAATTTTCTCCTGGAATCCAATTGGAATCTCCCCAGGAACAACATACACCCATTCCCCCTTGTCATTTCCATGTGACTCCTTGTAAAGAGTCTCCATCCTCTTGGTAGACACTCTTGTGTACTTGTACACGGTGATAAAGCCTCCCCTAAGCCTTCTATTCTCAAGGATGAACAAACCCAGTCCTCTCAATCTTACTTCTTATGGGAGGTTTCCCACTCCTCTGATCATCCGAGTGACCCTTCTCTGGACCCTCTCCAGCCTCTCTGCATCTTTTTTTTGTATAGCAGGGACCAAAACAAGATGCAGGACCTCAGATGTGGCCTAACAAGTGCTGAGCAGAGTGGGATAATGACTTCTTTATCTACGCTGGTGATGTCCTCCAGTATCTTGTTGGCTTTCTTTGCTGCTGCAGGACACTGTTCGCTCATGTTGAGCCTGTTGGCCACCAAGACCCCCAGGTCCTTCCCCACAGAGCTGCTCTCCAGCCAGGTGGAATCCAGTCTGAGCTGCACTCCAGGGTTATGTGTTTCCAGGTTTCATTTTAATTTTTATTAGTGTGGTCTGTGCATAGCAGTGAAGTTGTCTCCCCTTCTAAAAGACTGCTTTAACTGAGAGGTTTAGTGTTTCTGAGGTGAACAAAATCTAGATTAAGTATCAAACAGCCAGTGAGTTTAGGAAACAGCAAAGTCTTTGCCCATGAACACAGAAGGGGTGATGCATCTGGCATCATGACTAAATGTTTTAGGGCCCATTACAAATGCAAATAACAGGACTTTATTTGCTGCAGTGTCAATGAAGATGGCAGAGAGTGCATGGGTAGAGGAGTGACGTGTATGTGATGATACATCTTAAGTGCATATAATACCAGATAGGACAAGCATTAATAAATAGTGATAATAGTGTGACACCTGTGACCTCATAGGCTGGCCTTGTTTCTTCAAATTAGGTTTTTTTTTTTCTGGGAGGGGAATAACTGGTCTCAGAGTTGCAGAGTTTAGAAAGATGCTGTGGCTGCTCAGGACGTCATAGGACACCTGAGACCCCGTTAAAGTTCTCCTCATCCTAAAGAAACAAACTGTTTGTGTTAAAAGAGACTCTTTATCCATAGCTTACAATATAGTGCTCGTGATATATGGGTCTGGGAGCCTAGGAGTGTCTGCCATAGGGCACTGACACATGCATGTAGGAGCAAATTTCCATTGCCTCTATTTAGAATAGAGGTGATGGATTAAAGGGATTCTTTCCAAGGTCAAAGCTGGAATCTGTTTCAGAGCCAGGGTAAATATTTAAGAAACACCGACTACTGTCCAGACCTTGTTTTTGTGTACACAAGCACTGCAAAAAAAAAAATGCAATCAGACAAACATCATAAATAATACAGGAATAACACCAAGAAGACAAATCCTGCTCCAATGCCTGGTCTGCCATAAAAGCAAAGATTTGAAATGTAAAACCCCAGAAGATGACTGGAAATATGTGCTATGGGGGAATGGTTTATATTTCTAGCAGAAGTCAAAAACACCGTCGTAAGAAGTTTCAAGGTTAGACTTGGTTTGTAGCATTCAGATTTGTGGGTGGCAAGGCTTGTGCCCTAGTCTGCCTTGGCAATTTCATGCTGCTCCTGGACAGAGCTTAAAATACAGCAACCATCTAGAAAGCTAAATAAAGTTCTTACAGGAAGAAACTACAGCCACAATTTATGGGAAAACACCAGAATAATTTGAGGCGCATGGTTTTGTTTAAAGCAGCTTTGACTAAGATCACCTCAGAGATGCAATGAGTGCTTCTGCTGTTGAAACCCACAAGGAAAAGTTGCAGGATAAAGGAAGGAAACAAAATCAGAGGATTCTTTGCTCTCAGGAATAATGTCACAAAGATACGAAGATGACATTGCTGCCATCCTCACCTGGGAAGAGAGAATTTGTATCAGGTACCCTGACACTCCATGGCAAAGCCTTCCCACATGAATTTATCTTTGATGAAAGAGAACCCATTTCTAGAGAACCTGTTTTTAGTCACTATCAATAAGAAGAGAAGATGTAGAAACATCTGTTATGGATCCCAGTACCCAAACATTCATCTTCTACTTATCTGATTTAGATGCTCACATGCACATGGAATCATAGAATAATAGATGATTTGGGTTGGAAAGGATCCTTACAAATCATCCAGTTCCAACAATATGACTGCAATATGACTTTGCAACCAATTTTGCATGTGTATCTGTCAAAGTGTGCATATCCTTGTGCCTGGTTCTCATCTATGGGTGAAAAATATTTGATGTGACAGGTATGTCTGACTGTGAGTATTTCAGTGTAGGTACTTGAGCCTGGGCAGTCACAGCGCAGTGGTTTGTGTCTCCCTTTGCATTTATAGAGCCAGGAGCAGCAGTGTGTTAATGTGTGGCACAGTCATCTTACAAGTTAAGGTTGGTGAGAGACAGTAGATTTAGTCTAGGTTTTTGTTACCTCAAGATTTTCAAGACACACCCTGAGCAAGATACATCATAATACATCAAGATACATCCTGAGAAAGACAGGAAGTCTGAAACGTAATGTGCCAGGTGAGGTTACACCAAACATTCAACCTGGCCACAGTTTTTCTTGGATTCATAAATTTGAGTTGGATGGGACCTTAAAGATCATTCTGTTCCACCCCCCCTGCCATGGGCAGGGACACCTCCCACTGGATCAGATTGCTCAGAGCCTCATCCAATAAGACCTTGAACACCTCCAGGGATGGGGCAGCCACCATTTCTCTGGGCAACTTGGGCCAGGGCCTCCCCACCCTCACAGGAAAACATTTCTTCCTAATAACTCATCTAAATGTCCTCTCTTTCAGCTTAAAATCATTCCCCCTCATCCTATCCCTGCACTCCCTGATAAAGAGCCCCTCCCCAGCTTTCTTGTAGCACCTTTCAACACTGGAAGCTGCTCTAATGACTCCCTAGAACCTTCTCTTGTCCAGGTTGGACAAGCCCAACTCCTGTCTGTCCTCACATGGGAGGTGCTCCAGCCCTCATATCATCTTTGTGGCCCTTCTCTGGACTCACTCCAACAGCTCCATGTCCTTCTTGTGCTGAGCACTCCAGAACTGAACACAGGGCTCCAGGTGAGCTGTCAGAAGAGCAGAGTAGAGAGGGAGAATCCCCTCCCTTGCCCTACTGATTATTCTTCTTCTGATGCAGCCCAGGATAAGGTTGGCTTTCTGTTTGGCAAGCACACACTGCTGGCTCATGTTACCTTCTCCTCCATAAACACCCTCAAGTCCTTTTCTTCAGGGCTACACTCAATATATTCTTAACCCAGCCTATATATACTGGGGATTGCCCCAACCCAGGTGTAGGGCCTTAGACTTGTC
The DNA here is from genome assembly GCA_033556795.1 of Tapera naevia. Lineage (NCBI taxonomy): Eukaryota > Metazoa > Chordata > Aves > Cuculiformes > Neomorphidae > Tapera > Tapera naevia. The sequence continues at coordinate 3,328,411 of JAUMJJ010000129.1, read as the reverse complement.
CTTGTTGACCTTCATGTGGTCAGCATAGTTCCACCTCTCAAGCCTGTCAAGGTCCCTCTGGATGGCATCTGTTTAGCAAAGATCTTTCCCATTTCACAGACTCTTGGTCTGGGTTTGTGCTGACTGAGCTATAATGAAGGATGAAATGCTGCCTTAAATGTAAAAGGGAAATTTCAGGCCTTTCTCGTGCCAAAGAGGAGGCGGAACATGGAAAGAGTGGAGCTGAATGTCAGGGATGTCTACATGTTTATGGTTGGAAAACTCTTTGAAGCAAAACCGTAGAGATAACTCACCTGTAATCCACGAGGTATTTTAGATGAGAAGAAATGGCCTCAAATTGTGGCAGGGAAGGTTCTGATTAGATACTAGGAAAAATTTCTTCGCGGAACAAGTTCCCAGGCACTGGCATAGGCAGCTCAGGGAAGTGGTGTAGTCACCATCTCTGGAGATATTCAAAAGATGGGCAGATGAAGTGTTCAGGAATATGGTTTAGGAGAGGACAGGTATGGTTTGGCTCAGTAATCTCAAAGGGCTTTTCCAGCAAAATGATTCCATGGTTTTCTAAGCACATCTGTTTCAGAATCTACTTTGGGAAAACAGTGCTCTGGAGTCTTTACTGGGGAGGTTGGTTGCTGGGCAAGGAGCCTGAGACTGCCTTTTTCTCCATTCTCTTAACTTCTGCTGAGTACAGGAAGAATGAATTTCCTGGGTGAACCTCAAGCGTGACACGGATACTCTATAAACTAGCAAAAACTCAGAAGGACAGGAATTGCCCAGGGACAGAGCAGCATAGCCAAAGAAAACAGCTCCTGAAGACACCCAAAACTGCTCCACCGTCCTCCTCAGTGCCACCATTAAAAATATGTCAGCTCTGTTTCGGCTAGGTTTTTTTTTTTGCAAGAGGATGAGAGGTTTAGCCTGTCCCCAGCCTGCCTGGGTGCTGCAAAAACAAAAGACAGACCCTTGTTCCCCTTCCCTCCTCTCCTCAGGGGTTGACCTCTCTCACAAGCCCTTCCAGGAGGAAAAATAAACAAACTAACAAAAAGGATAAAAATAAGAAAAGGATGTGGGGATATGACCAGACACACAAGCACAAAATTTCCCCAAGGATGGGCAAATGTTTCAGACTTGAAGGAACTTCATGCAATCCTAGCCTCACCTTTAGCCTTCTTTTTACCCAGAAAATATTCCCCAGCCACAAAAACCTCTGAAAGTCCCCACTGTGCAGGGCTCTAGTGGCACAGACACACACACAAATGTATATTTTAGCTCCCACAGACAAGACTTTACCCCTGGTTTGCCAAATAATTGTACCAGCTTGCCAATCACATCCACAGGACCAAAAATGTGTATGGCAAGTTCACCTCTCACCTTTCTCACAGTCAGACTTTTATACATTTGTTGCCCTCTCTCCTTCTCCACAGTTTCCAATCAGGAAGTGCAGCTGACTGGGCTGGTGGTGCTCAAGGGCATCAAAGAGGCTGGATATGTGCTGATGGAAACCATCTTCCCTTCTTCCAGGCTGATCTCCAATATGGGACTTGACCCTGGGGCATCCTTTCCTCCAGGCTGTCTCATGCACCGAGGAAGAGAGATCTGTGGAGCACAGAGAGCATCTTGCCTTGGGAATGACAGTGAGTCTACTTGTGCCATAGTTTGTCTCTGGAGGATGGAGAGTAGGAGATTTTACCTCAATTAAATGAAAGTTAGATTGAGGCAAGGTCATTTCTTGTGCTTGAACCATATACAGGGACGAAAGTGGAAATGCCCACTGTTCTAACTTCTTCCTTCCCTGTTACAGAGACTTCTGACATTGCTAGGCTTTCTCCTCTTTCCTTCTCATGGTACATTTTATTTTTAAAGCTCTTCATCTGAGGTTCTAGAGAATCAGAATTTAACACAGGAAGTGGTTGAGGGGGCTGTTTTTTGATTCCTGCATGTGGACAGAGGAAGTATTTGTATTACAAACTGATTTGAATTAAACATGAATCATAGAATCATAGAATGGTTTAGGTAGGAAGGGACCTTAAAGATCATCCAGTTCCAACATCCTGCCATAGGCAGGGACACCTTCCACTGGACCAGGCTGCTCAAACCCTCATCCAACCTGGTCTTGAGCACCTCCAGGGATGGAACATCTGTGACTTCTCTGGGCGACATCTGCCACTGCCTCACGACCCTCACAGGAAATATTTCTTCCTAATAACTTATCTAAATATCCCCTCATTCAGCTTAAAACAATTCCCCTCATTCTCTTCCTGCATTCCCTGATAAAGAGTTCCTCCTCATCATTCCTGTAGGCCCCCTTCAAGTACTGAAAGGCTGCTATGAGGTATTTACCTAGGTCAGGAATCACTTGCCATAAGAATCCCTTCCTACCTATGGAGCCTTCTGAAGGTTTCATCTCACTAATATAAATCAAGATCCAAATAGATGCAATTACTGATTTAGCTGCAAGTGGAAATTTGTACTATGGAAACAGGTGATTTGTTACTGGCTTTCTTGAACTGCACGTGTTGACAAAATTCTGAGTGAAATTGGCACAACTGTGTGTTTCTGAAAGCCAGTTTATATCCTTGTCCTCCCTTGCCATTTTCCCTTCAGGTGTTCTCATTGCTGATTTTCTGTAGGATGTGGATTCATTTAGGGCACTTTCTAGTTTTTCTGTGATGCCTGATTATCTTCCTCTGGATAACAGAAGATGTGGACAATGATTGTAATCAGCACCTTGCAAACAATTGGCTGAACCTCAGCCACTCTCTGCCTGCCACACGCATAGGAATGAATCTCCTCTCACACAAAGGTGGCAATTAATTAATCTCTGCAGATTTCACTTCTCACATCTGTTACAGGATGGTGAAGCACAGAATAAATGTCCTTGCACAGACTCCTCTAGGACAGCAGAATATAACAACTTCCATGAAGTATTTGTGATGGAATTTATGTGACTGGGAGTCAGCATTTCCACTCAAGCTGGATACTCCAAATTCTTTTTACTGCCAGCAGAGATGTGTTCAACATACTTAATAAACTGGAGTGTGGTTCTTCTCATCCTGAAGTTTGTGTTGAAGGTAAGTCAGATGAATTATTCCCTAAAATCCCCATTCCTCTCTGCTGGCTGTAAGGAGTGAGAAGGGAGAACAACCCAACTGTATGAGTCCACACCACAGACACCAGGGCTCCTTTCACCATCTGCAGCTATTTAAGAGGTTGATGTGGGCATATTTTCCCCCAAAAAGCCAGGTGGGTTTGGCAGCTGGTGTCAGTCTCTGTTGCAGAAAGCCACAGGTAGCAGGCAGAAGTCATCGTTTGCAGCTAACTCACGTTGACCTCTTAAATTGCTTTCCCCCCTGTTTTTTTGGTGGTGCTACCACATCCCTGCTATGATCTGAGATTATGGGGAGAGCAGTGGGAAAGGGATTCAGTCCCAGTGCTTCTGTACCATGTTCTTTTGTCTTTGTGACCACATGAAGTAGGGAGAGCAACACAGACCTGGCTTGCTGAACCTCTCCTGGCTACTGAGACCCTTCCACAACCCTTGGCCACTCAGTGCTCACCTACATGACCTCTGAAAAACCTCTATATCTAAGCATGCCAGTACTTTCCCAGTCTGTTTTGGCTTCTCTCCAGAAATAACTCTCTTATTTTACTCTGCTTTTCTTTAAACACTAACTGGAGCCTAAAATTATTCTACACACACACACATAGGCATCACACTAATGTATGTTTTCAGTACAATCTGTAAAAAGGCAGGAGGAAGGAAGCCATGCAGAGAAGTGAGAGACTGTGAGGTATCAAAAATCTTATTTAACTCTAAATGAAATAATGGTAAAGGAGAGTTTAAATGTACTGTGTCCTGCTTTGGTGGAGTTCACTTCTTTTCTTCATTGAGCTTTTTTACTTTTGACAGAAGGTGTTGAGTGGGAAAGCACGCAAGGGAAATAGTTGGCAGGCATGAATTGGAGGGCTTATTTGAGAGTCCACTTGAAGTTGCCATGCAATTGGCTTATGAGTGCATTTATGTGCAAGTTCTTAGACTTTTAAATTTGCCATGAGATGACATTATCTGTAGGCATTTTTATAACTGCTGAAGGAAGCTAGAATATTCATTGCTGCAGTGCACTGAAATACTTGTTTCCAAGTATTTACAGATGCTTGGGATGACTGAGATTTGGAATTGTAACTAATAGCTGAAAGTGGTCAGCCTAAACCTGATTCATCTTGTCTTAAGAAATACAGAATCAGAGAATCATTGAATGGTTTAGGGGTGGAAGGGACCTTAAAGCCTATCCACTTCCAACCCCCATGCCATGGACAGGATCAATTCCCACTGGATCAGGCTGCTCAAAGCTTTATCCAATCTGACCTTGAACACCTCCAGGGATGGTGCCTCTATGGCTTCTCCAGAAAACCTGTAACAGGGCCTCACCATCCTCACAGGAAACCTTTCTTCCTAATATCTCGTCTCAGTCTCCCCTCTTTCAGCTTCAAATCCTTCCCTTCCATGCTATCAATGCACTCCTTGATAAAGAATCCCTCCCCATCTTTCCTGTAAGTACTTAATTTTTAAGGTACTGGAAGCTGCTCTAAGGTCTTCTCAGAGCCTTCTCCAGGCTGAAAAACCCCAACTCTCTCAGCCTGTCTTCATAGCAGAGGGGCTCAAGTCCTGGGATTGTCTGCAAGGCCTCTTCTGGATTTGCTCTACAGATCCATATCCTTCCTGTGCTGAGGACTCCAGAACTGCATGCAGAACTCCAGGTGAGCACAAGAGCAGAGCAGGAGGACAGAATCCCCTCCCTCAGGCTGCTGCTCACATTTCTTTGGATGCAGCCCAGGGTACAGTTGGCTTTCTGGGCTGCAAGCACACATTGCCAGCTTGAATTGAGCTTCTTATCCCCCAGCACCCTCAAGTCCTTCTTTGCAGGGCTAATTTCAATACATTATCTGCACAGCCTGAGATTTCCCTGCCCCAGGTGTGAGAGCGTAAGGACCTGTAGCAACGGAAATTAAGTGAAAGAAGGCTTTTAAAGTAGAAATCTCTATCTTAGGTATCTGAAGTCAGGTCAAGCAAATCTGTTTTTTTCTTGTATTTTCTGGAAAAAAGTGTGGGGGACATATATCTATCAGGTGAAGGAAGGAGTGATGATTGGTTGTTGTTTTGCAAAAACAATTTAGTTTGCATTTAAAATATTGCACCCAATCTTGGGCTCCAGTTACAGGAAAACCAGTGGCAAATTGGAGCAAATTCGTTGGAGGGCTGCCAAGAAAACTGGGAGCTGGAACATTTGTCCAGGGAGGACAAGCTGAGGGAACTGGATTCAGAAGACAGGGCTTTGTGGGAACTAAATAGCATCCTACTGGTACCTTGTGAGTAGGGTCTCAAGAGATAAAATTGGGTTTTGCACAGTTGTAGTGGATTGATCATTGCTGGCCACCAGATGCCCACAAACCCATTTTATCACTTCACTTTCTCAATAGGATGGGGTGGAGGGGAAATACAGTCGAAAACTTGTAGATCAAGATAAAGGCAATTTGACAAAGGAAAGCAAAGCTGTGCACAGAAGCCAAGGAAAACAAAAATATTTATTCTTTACTTCCCATCAGCAAGCAATGTCCGGCTTCTCTCTGAGAAACAGGGCCTCACTTCAGAAAGCTTCAATGATATCTTCTGGGTTATGCTGAATCCTTTCTCTTGGCCTTCTCTCACTTGACCTCCCCCTGATGTGGTCCCTTATCTTTTGAATGGATGGGACAGTCAAGGGTCTTTATAGATAGAGGTCATTGCTGTTTTCTTCGCCTCTGCCATCAGCTTTGGTCTAAGTTTTGTGGTAACAATATCCATAGAGAGGTGTATCTGTGGAGAAAAGGTACATTTTGGATTTCACAGCTGCAGGAGTCGGGAGGATGAGGAGAAATGTCATACAGATTTCTTGTGGTTAATATGGTTTTACACAAAATATTTTCCCATACTTTTACATTATGATTGGAGAACAAGTTAAAATAAAAAGAGAAAGTCTTACAGTTACATATTTACCCTCAAACCACTAATTTCAGGCACAAAAATACATTAGGCCATTTCAACGCACACAATAAAGCTATTGTTGAACAACATTATTCTTTGGTTTTACTACTGTAAGATAGGGTCATGTGTTAGAGTTTAGAGGTTCCCTAAAGAGCAGCTGTTGGTCTGTAGCAATTTAATTAAGGCTGTAGCTATGACCAGTTGATTACTTTTCTAAATCTGTCTTTGGCACTTTTCCCTTTTATCTTTGATCTTCCAGGCCTGACTCAAGGGCCACCCTAGTCAGGGCAAATCTGCCTCAGAGATTGATGAGGTTTGGATCAGTCTTGGACAGCACAAAGGTTACAGCCAAACATATATTTAGTTTTATACCCCATCCTTGCAGTGGGTGGGAAGGAAACTAAAATAATGGCAGAACTTTCCATTCCCCAGGGAAAGAAGCTGGTAGAGAATTTCCTAAGCATGTGTGCATCATTTGGGTTATGTACTGCAGTAATCCCAAAAAGTCAGACATCTAAATTAGGGCTTGTGTAGATTACCCCAAGGTTACCCTGTAGTCGATGGAGAATGACAGGTTCTTTCAAAAAGTAATACAGAGGAAAGACTCAACTCATTGTATCGAATTTCCATCTTAAGGGAAGCTTTCTCTACCAATTATAGATGGGGCTCAGAAAGATTAGCTTTGTTTTCAGTTCTGGGCCCCTCAGTACAAGAAGGACATTGAGGGGTTGGAGCATGTCCAGAGAGGGGCAACGAGGCTGGTGAAGGGGCTGGAGAACAAGTCCTACGAGGAACAGCTGAGGGACCTGGGGTTGTTTAGCTTGGAGAAGAGGAGGCTGAGGGGAGACCTCATCACTGTCTACAGGGGGGCTGAAAGGGGGCTGTGGTGAGGTGAGCGCTGGGCTCTTCTCCCAAGACAGATGATAGGATGAGAGGAAATGGCCACAAGTTGTACCAGGGTAGGTTCAGATTGGACATCTGAAAGGGTAAGGCAGAGGTTGCCCAGGGAGGTGGTGGAATTCCCATCTCTGGAGGTGTTAAAAAGGCAGGTAGATGAGTTTCTTAGGGACATGGTTCAATAAGGAGACAGGTACAGTTGGACTTGATGGTCTCAGAGGTCTTTTCCAACCACATGATTCTATGATTCTAATGCAGATTGTTGTCTTAGAGCCAGATGCACATTGAAACACCCATATTTCAGTGTCTACTTGTGAATGTGCACTGGGTGTCCTACTTCCCATCACAGTCAAGAGAGAGACAAAACTCACTTGGACTCCCTCAGCATAGATATGATGTACTATTTGAGATTCCACAGGCCAAGTAACCTGTCTCCCAGAGGACCAATGACAAGGGCCAAGCAAATAGTTCAGGTAACTCGTACTGCCTGAAATGGCACTACCCTATGTTTTAACAAATTATATCAGCCCCAGATCTTCATAAACTGTAATGATAGCTAAGATAAGCCATTAATATGAAGGCATTTCAGGTGGATTCTTGAATTCAGGTGTCTGAATCTGCATTGTAAACAACACCCCTAGGTTTAGGCAGTGTCGATACCTCCCTCTAGGCCTTGGACCTGTCAGCGTCCCGATCTCCCAAGAGAGTATCCTCAGCTCTAAACACGAGAAGGAATAGGACTTGTTTTCATGTCTACTGGTCATCCAAGCCATGATCCACCTGGGAAGGTAACACCGCAGCATGATCCTGAGCCTCTTTGATGGTTTCACAGTAAACAGATGAGTTTTCAGCCATTAGCATGAAGAGTTCCTGAGATGACTTTCAAATTAGAACCTTGGTACTGTGCAGAGCTCTGTGGAAATACTAATCTGTACCCTAATTCACTGTAATTGCATTATTTCAGAGCTATTCCCACACAAACAGGTCTGAATGTTATAAAACCAAACAGGGCTTCTAGCAAGACACCCGGGATTTCATCTCCTTTTAAAGGCAGTTTTCCTTAAGCTATGATGATTGTATCCATGTTGACTGTAATCTGCAGCAGAAACTTCAGCATTTATGAAATCACAGAATCATAGAATCGCAGAATGGTTTGGGTCAGAAGGGACCTTAAAGATCATTTAGTTCCAACCTTCCTGCCACGGGCATGGACATCTTCCACTAATAAAAGCACTCTCTCCATATTCAATTCCACTGTCAAGAACAAACCTTTCTCATCAACTGGTAGAGCATCCTCTGCTGGAGCTGAGAAATCAGCACTGTTGTCCTAGAGCAAGTTTAAGATAGATGGGAGGAATAATGTTGTCTTTGTTTAATGGCAACTGACATTTCTGGAGAGCAGCTCGGTTTGAGCCTTTATTGACAACTCATGGTGGGAATACGCACAATTTTGGTTCAATTTGTTGTGTCCTCTGTTTCACCATAACTCTCTTGTTCTCACACCTATTATAACCACAGATGCTAAATAGGAAATAAGTGAAAACAGCATTTCATTGCTTGTAGGTAATGTTTAGCTGGGTGGTTAATGTCTTAACTAAACCTTAATGCAAGTACCTTACCAAACCTGTGCAAGATCTGAGCCTCATCAAGGCAGATGAATCAATTCAGCTTTTAATAGCTGACCCCTTGCTATGTTTTTAATAAGAAAAAAGTCAGGAAACAGAGACAAGGAAGCAAATAAATTATTTAGAACACCTTTCTTTATAAAAGGCTTGAAAAAAAAGGTGTCAGTATGCCAAAATCAGCAACAGAAGGGAGTTTTATAGAGTGGCTCCTATTAAAACCTCTACAAATGCCTTTGAAGTTACCCTAGCCACACTCTTTCCCAGATATTCCTGAGCTAAACTTGTATTTGATGTTTTTTATAGGGAATATCATGACGAAAATTAATTGCTAACCCCCAAATTGTAGGGAACCACATGAACTTATCCATAAAGGAGATAATCAACATTTATGTGGGATATTTTAGTCTGAGTGAGAACGATAATTGCTATTCAGACCACTCACCATGATGTCCAAGGTAAAATTACAGGTAAAATTATGTCACAACAGCTTAGACTTTAGACAGAGATTTAACTCAAGATGCCTTTCCCTAACTCTGACTTCTGTATAACCAAGAGAGGAAAACCATAGTGAGACATAAGACACAAGACTGGATTGGACACAACTGTTTTTCTGACTAGGAATGAGAAACTACTGCCAATGACCTCTTTATAACTTTTTGTGCTTGGGGTGTGTAATTCAGCTTCAAAACTTGGCCAAGCCACAACTGAGAGACTCCCATGCTCTACATTTGACACCTGACTTTACCAGAAAATTCACTTTTGATGCTGGATATGTCATTTCCCTTGGCCTTTCCTTTCCATCTGCAAAATGCAGTCTACAAAAATTGCTTCATTTACTCAGGAATGACTCATCTATCTAGTCTGAGAAATCTCATTACGTTTTAGATGACTGAAGTTATTGCACTAGGTCTCCAGATTCAAAGTCAGAAGACCATGGGTTTCCCAGTGGTCTTCTGTCACATCAGTCCTGTGCAGATATCTGGTGTACACAGAAGTGCCTCAGATGGCACTAAACATCGATTTTTAGATAACTAAATTGTTTCCCTGATGTCAGTTATTAAATAAACATGTGTAGAAAACAAAATGGATCTTGAATACAAGGTCTCTTGAGAAAGTCATCACAAAGAAGCACATCAACTGCTCACGGTTCAAATGGTAAATAAGTAAAGACAGGACTACACAAATTTTATGAGATATAGTAAAGAGGGTGTTATAAAATTTTCAGGAATCAGCTGTTCTCTGAGCCCACTGGGTTTCTTCTACTGGGTGCAGTAAAAAAAAAAAGCTTTGCTATTAAAGACTGAGATTTAAGTAAGCAATAATGCAAAATATTTAAAGAGGTTATGGATTTCCTTCTGGGGAAATTACTAGAAGCTTTTTTAGAGAGGTATCAGGGAAAGCATGAATATCCTGAGCCAATGTAGTGCAGTGATTTAGATGAGGTTCTGTCTACTCATGCATTGCTGGAATCTCTTTGGTTGTTCAGACTTTGAATACCCCAGGCGTGCTCAAATGACATTTTCATACAAAAGCCCAGTTTATTTTATTGCTGTTCCATCAAGACTCCAGCTCTCTATGATTCTATGATTTTATGTTGTGACAGATGCTGATCTGTGCAAGTCCTTTTGCTTAATGGTCTATATTTGAACAATTTGGCTATGAGGGTTTTTAACTGTAGCTCAGAAAACTCACTTAAGTGATATTGGGCAACAGTCTTGGAAAGGGAGATAAATCTCACAACATCTAAAAGGTGTCAGATTTAATGGATATTGCAGACTTAACTCAATGCTTAAGCTCTAGTTTTCAGTTAATTTCAAGTTTTCTAGGGTTTTTGAGGCATCTAACCTGGAATGGCAGATGTGACACAGGATCTACAGGACAGCTGTGTCTTTCCTGAACTGCAGCTGGTTCTCTGCCAGGCCCTGTGCTATGTTCACTACTCTTGCACATGTGTTTTGGATACCAAAACACATCTCAAATGGCAATAATCGCTTAGATTTAAGCAACTAGAAGGCATCCCTACAAGATTCTCAGAGGAACTTTGCTCTAAATTTCACTAAGTACCTTGACTGTTCTCCCACTAATTGAAATGAGAACTTCTACAATGATTTCGCATGCAGAAACTTGTGCATTTTCATGTAAAACTTGAGTCTTAATCTGCAAGCTGAAACCATCCTGAGCTCTGCATTACTCAGTCAATCATTTGCTGTATGTGGTTAACATTTCTCAGTCCTGCAGTATTTGACAAGCAACATCCTTTTACACTGTATCCGCCTGAATTTGGGTTAATTGCCTTCACTTAAGCAATTTCATGGCACTTGTATAGACATTAGTAGTGTCTCAGGTGTCATTTGGATTTGGAGTCAGGACAGTTTTACCATGGACCAGTGATGAATAAATTGCTGAAGTGTACCTTGATTAGAAACCTGAACACTTAAATGTGCTCAGGAACCTTAGTGCATTGCTTGGTTCCCCCTACTGCAAACATAAAGCCTGAGCCACCACATCACCCAAATTCAACACAGTGCTTTGGCATTTGTTTTTAAGCACTCAATGAAGCAAACCTAATGCCCCAATCACAGTTGAATGAGTTTTATGTTCTCTACTAGCATTTTTTTTCCCCACATTTTTCTTCTTTTTTTTTTTTCTTTCCCCTATTGGAAAATAACTCTAAAAGTGCCTTAAAGTCAGCAACGTCAATTAAAATACCTTGTGTTTCCAAGGATGTAACCTAACAGCCTTGAATTTGAAGCTAAAGAGCAGAAAAAAGTCATGGCTTTTAACTACTTTTTTAATAAATTACAGCGTGATGTAGTAACAGCTAAACTCAAAGTTGTTTCATCTTTAACAAGGGCCATTAAAAGCAATGTTTAAAAACAAAGGACATTATCCAGTTATGAAAGTTAATGGAGCAGAACATTCATTGCAGTTCTGTGTTTTCCTCATGTCTGATCCGGGAATGCTTGTTTGTAAAATCCCATTTTTTAATGCAGAACAGGTGCTGGATGGAGAAATTCAAGAACAAATTGACCAGACAGGGAGTTTGTCAGGATCCTAAATAAGACCATCAAGGAAGGAGGTGGAAAAGAGCAGGTTGCAAACCACACATCATTCTGGTGAAGATTAATGCTATTGTTCATATTTTATGGAGAGACAGTGTGATTATGATTTCCTGAGCAGAGTCTGAGGTGTTTAACTTACTGAGTTTAGACTGGTTCAGGGCATGACTATCACTCCTCAGTGTTAATTATTTCTCCTTACAAACAGCTTCAAAAATGACAATGTTCTTCTTTCAAAAGGGAGTATTTCAGCATTTTTTTATTCAAATCCTTCTTTATTTCTTCTTTTGATCTTGGACAAAAATGTAGTCTTTCTTCCCTATTTGTTTTTCCTTTCTCCTTTTTTTTCCTTATCCTCCGAATGCTATCAGAGATTGGAAGAGAAACAAGTGGCAGCAAAAGCTGGGAAAAGAAAAATTGAGAAATACATTGAAAGGACTAACTGAGAAACACATTAAAAATATGGATTTTCAGAGTATTAAGAAGTTTTAAGGAAGTTTTCAGAGTATTAAGTTTTATCACTTTCAACAAAAAGTTTGGCATGTTCCATTAAAAGGCAGAAGATGGGCTGTGCTGCTAGGAAATTCACTGTATTAAAAGAAAATAGAACCAATAAAACACACAAAATCATCTTGGGAGATTATTTGTAGGTCTTCACTTTGTCACTGCTTCACTGGGAGTCAGTGCTACTGGTGCATCATCAAAGTAATGCTGACTATTTTGCCACCAGATTTCACACAATCTGGAAAAGGTTGAGGCTGAGGTGCACTTTTTCCCAGTGATTGTAGCTCTTTGTCTCATAACTTGGGCTTAATGGCACTAATATGGTGAAACAATTTCAATGTTTCACTTCAGAGCATTTACCAACAAGTTGAGCTGATTGTATTACATGTTGAAGTCAACTCATTTTGCCAGGGGTTAAGCTATTTTCCATGTCCACTGGGGACAGAACAAAAGATCCTGCACTGACATAGCCCAGGTGCATTTGGATTGGATATCGTGAAAAACTTTCTAATAAGAAGGATAACAAAGTACTAAAAGTGATTGCTTAGGGATGAAATGGAGCCTCCAGTTTTGGAAATATTTAAGAAAAATCTAAATATATCTTTTATGCACATCCAGATACTTCACTTCTCTAGGAAAAAAAAGAAGTGCAAGGCTGTTCTATTTCTTAAACCCTGAGATAAAGAATACTGAACTTTGATTTAAAAATAAACAAACGTACGAACCAAAACCAAAAAAAAAACCATGAACAAACAGGAAAACAAAAGACTTTGTTTCCTTCCAACAGTTAATATACCAAATTTTAAATTTCTTTAAAGCTGAGAATGACTTCTAGAAAGACCTATGAGTAATCATAAATTATGGAATTGTTTGGATTGGAAAGGACCTTAAAGATTATCCAGTTCCAACCACTCTGCCATGGGCAGGAACACCTTCCTCTAGGTGGAATAATCTGAATATACCACCAGTAGACATTTGATCATGAATTTCTTTTGTTGGAAATTATCATTACTTTCAAGATGTGTTTCCTTTCAGGACACTCTTTATAGGATAGAAATAGCCTACAATAATTGAGACTTTCAAGTCTGAGCTAACCTTCTGGAGAACCCTCACATATAATGGAGAAAGCATCCCTCTTCAGAGTGTGGCTTATCTTTGTTAGCTATCTCTCAAATAAGATGGTTAACTATGTACTTTCCATTTCTATATAGCTCATTAAAGCTAAATTAGGAGTTAGTGGTTGAAGATTGATGATTATTATTGTCTCTGTCTTGTTTTTTTAAAAAATATTTAGCAACACATGCAAGCTATTGAAATTTCTCTTCTTCAAGTGAAGGCAATCCATACCTTTCAATTTCTAGGTCTGTATTTTATCTGAATGCAGCCAAACTGGATTAGGTACATACATTTGGGAGATGTTTTCTAGCTGTAAATGTGACATAAAAGGAGGCTTTTCCTATCCATCTAAACTTTTCAATCATAGAATCAGCCCTGGACTTCAGTGTTTCTGATGATTTATCTTTACAGGATGATCGATGAGTCATCTTTACTCACTGTCTTATGGATGAGCATCTTATTTTCTCTACCTGCAGGAGAAACCTGATGTTAAGACCCAAGGACACATCCAGGCTCACTAAAATTCAGAGGTTTTTGCACAAGTAGGGCCAAGAGGGAATCAGTTTGTTCTTTGTGAGATTTGGACACTTGTTCCTTTTTTGTAGATCTTCCTGCATCAAAGCCGTAGGGTGAATCTGCTCCAGATTCATCCAAGGCTCATTAAAACCAGCAGGATACTCTCCTCTTAAACCTTAGCAAGGGCTCAAGTGCTCTGTGGGTTGGGATATTGCAATATGTGATGTGATTCTGGGAGCTAAACCAGCAGCTACTCAATGGCAACAAATCTCTGTATTATATGAATTGTAATAGGAATCACAGCTTACAGTGCTAAAGCTTTCAAACATTTTCAGACACACCAGAAACTCCTGAAGGAACAAATCCTTTAAATAAATCCATAGTGTGACTACAGATTTAAGAGTGTTGATGATCAGACAGCACAAAAGCCATGCAGAAAAGCTGAATTTGTCAGGTTGTTTTTTCACTCAAGTCCTTTACAAAAATATGTAAATAATTGTATGTATGAAAAATACCCTGGTAGAAGTGAGAAAAGGGAACTGTTCTCCAGGCCTCCTGCTTGGCTGATGGTTTTGCTAGCCTAGTTTATTCTTGTGGAGCTAGATTTTATTTTTGCTGAAGTCAGTAAGTCTATAGCAGTAAATGAAGCAGAGCCAGGTCATGGATCTGGGCTGTGTCCCACAGCTGCCCACATCATTGCATTGTTAGCAAAGTCCCTGGCACAGCTTTAACGTGTGTTAGTACTCAGACAGGGCTTCAGAACATAAATAAGCATAAATAAGCTCATTCCCAATGGGAAGGTTGTCTGTGGCTTCTTATTTTAGGGTGTGTGGGAGGGAGAGGATTTATTTGTATCAGTTAGTGTCCAAGAACAAGGTCTGACTGATATTATTTATTAGCAGAGCCATGGAGTCTTCTAGGTTGGCCCAAATGGGGTTAAGATCAAACCTTTTAACTTTTATCAGAGCAGAATTAGACAACTTGGTGTCACCATGGAGAATGGCAGAAGATCTTAGCAGTGCTCCAGCCCTAAACCCAACACATGTACGTATGAAAGTGCACACACCTCTTGCCATGTGGAGAAACCTAAAAATTCAGTGAGTGGGCAGCAACTCCTCTGAGATGGGTCCAATGGAGCCCACTTCCATGGTATGTAATGACATTTAAAGTGTATAATGAAAATGGATGGGGCAGGCTGGTGGGATTAAACACTGGGTCTTGTAAAGGCAAAGTGGTGGGGAAAGAGGAGAAGGAACAAAATACACTAAAATTTCTCTCTGCTGCTTATATAAACTTGGTGTCTGCTCCCATTGCCTTCAGTATGCTGACATTTACAGCAAGGCAGTTGCCTTACTAAGAAAGACAATAAAAAGAAAAGCAGTGTGGGGTGAGAAATGTCAGGTGTGAAAACGGAGGTAAGATACTTTCTATCTCCTGGCACAAAGATAGCTGTGACTGAAAAAAAGTAACATCTCTGCAAGGCTTTTGGAGGTAAAAATAATTATATTTCCATAGAATCATAGAATCATCTGGTTGGAAAAGACGTCTGAGATCATCAAGTCCAACCGTACCTGTCCCCTTGCTAAACCATGTCCCTCAGAAAATTTATGATAAAATAATTCTTAGACTGAATTTCTGTCAAAGATGAGATTCCCACGGGCAATGCAGAGTTCATCTCAGGAACGCAGACTCCAACATGAAGATAAATTCCTCCCACAAGTGATGTTTAAATTTAAGATTTATGTCTTTCACTTCCTTCAGTTTTCAGTACCTATTTCGTCAGTTGTAAATCAGTATGTGCTAAACTGCAATTCTAATATTTAAACCCCCATGTGAAATAAAGCTCTTGTAAACTACTCACCTTGTGCACACGAGCCTATTTGCCAAGAGCAGCCCTGCTGCACTGTTTTGTTACCATGAACTGTGTTGGTACCCTGGGAGTGTTCTGCAGAAACTTCTTTGGGAGCATGTTGGGTGTCATGTTTTAACACTTTGCCCTGAATAACAACAAGGGAGATGCTGGAGAGGTCCTTTTCATAGAATCATAGAATAGTTTGGTTTGGTAAGGGCCTTAAATCCCATCCAGTTCCAACCCCCCTGCCATGGGCAGGGTCACCTTCCACTGGATCAGGTTGCTCAAAGCCTCATCCAACTTGGTCCTGAACACCTCCAGGGATGGGGCATCATGGCTTCTCTTGGCAATCTCTGCTAGTGCCTCCCCACCCTCACAGGAAAACATTTCTTCCTAAAGGTTGTTCTTCAAATTTCAAGGAAAACTGATTTGTTCATGGGAGACATGGAAGTGACAAATTCTTAAAAAGTGAGCTATGTGAAACAAGGATCAGTCCACCTGAGTGGTGAACTCACTGGCTGTGGCACAGTGAGTTAAAATGAATTTGGAAGATATTTTTAATGGATATTATAGATATATATATAAAATATGTGTATTATATGTATTCTAGTGGATATTATAGATACCTCCGCTGTGCTATAGCATCTCAGAAACCTCTAGATGCACCTCTTGGAGCTTTATTATCAGGCAACAAAAGTCCTAGCCTTTCTTTCCAATTCCTTCAGTTTCATCAAAATAAAAATGCAAAAATCACTCCTCACCTTATTAGATCACTGGAAAAAAATGGAAGCCAATCTAGAGCATTTATTTCTGCAGTAAGTGGCATTCTTCACACATTCTTCATTGTGGTGATCTCAGTGCAGATAGGGCAATCCAGGTCAACGAAATACCTGAAATCTGGATTTCTAGGCCCTCATTCTCTTCAAATAAAATTGTTAATGAAAAGAATAATTAAAGAAATAGAACTGATATAGAAACATCAAGAGCTATTAAGGAAGTGCATAAAATCTGCTATATTCTAGTATGGAATTCTGGATAGAGCTAAAGAAAGATAAAACCATCAAAAATAATGAGATTTAATGGGACTGAATTACTTGTTTTGATTTGGGGTTAGTGATCCAAGATGGAAATGTGAGAGCCCTCTGCAGAAGCAGGATTCGGCACAGAGTATGCTGAGCTAAGCCACAGCCGACCCCAGAAGAGCTTTTGCAATTAAGCTCACGTCACCCAGGTGGAAGCCAAATCAGAATTAGAGTGAGGACTTCCCAGAGGCTGCTGCTGATGTACAGCCAGGTAAATACGATCTGTGCATGTGGATAGACCATCTGCTTATCCTTGACATTCCAGCCTACGCAACCCACTTGCCAGCAGACCGTTCAGGAGGAGTTATGGGGGCCTTCAGCATGCAGCAAGGACGTGAAGTGAATTGATTTCCCTAAGACCATAGCAAAATAACTGAAGCTTTTGGCCAGAACTCCACTTCATGCTACGTAATCATCGCCAAGGAATGGAGCCTGCATTGATCTGGAGGATTCAGACAGGTTTCTACCAGGAATCTGGAGAACAAAGTTCAGAACAGTTCTTGGAAATGTTATTTTTTACCTACTTATTGACAGTTTGCAAACAAACGTGGGATGATAAGAGGACATGGAAGGCAGCCTTTGGCAAGACAAAGCACTGTGGATTATCTGTGAACTCTTTTGAGCTGCGCTCATTTGTTAAATATATAATCTGGAATTAAGAAAATAACGCCTGAAAACAAAAATAATTTCCATTTTCATGAATTTTTGTTCAGAAAGTCTTTCCTAGCCCCGGAAAACAATTAACTAAGGAAAAATTAGTTTGGGGAATGCCAATCTGCAATGTTCAGGATGCATATTCTGCCTTCCTAGCATTTTCTGCCCCAGAAAAACACTTTTGAGTGAAATATTGTCCAGCTGTGGTATTCATCCCCTATTCCTAATCTAAGCATCCAGAGGGCCACCATTTCTCCATCTCTCTTTCTGAAAGGAGGAACTCTGAACAGAGTGGCTATGATGCAGCCTAATAAATCACAGGCTGGGAAATAACCAAGATTAATTTCTTTAGCTCAGCCTATCCCTCCAAAATACCAAGTGTCAATGGATGACGTTAAGTCTATGTGTTAGTTTTTAGTTTGACTCACTGAGATGCTATAGCCCAGTAACACCTTGGCTCCTTCAGGAGCTTTCACACCTTTGTGCACTTGACCTTTTCATTGCAAGACTTGGCCCCAACTTATTTTTTTCTGTATTTTTTTTTTCCAGATTTGTGCTCATTAAATTAGAATAAATCTTAATCATAGAATCACAGAATTACAGAATGTCCTGAGTTGGAAGGGACCCAAAAGGATCATCAAGTCCAACTCCTGTCCCTACACAGGACACTCCCAACATTCACATTGTGACTGAGGGCATTGGCCAAATGCTTCTGGAATGCTGGCAGAGTGGGTGTGGTGACTGCTTCCCTGGGGAGCTGTTCCAGTGCTCCACCACCCGCTGGGTGAAGAACCTCCTCCTGATATCCAATCTAACCCTCCCCTGGCACATCTTCCTGCCATTCCCTCAAGTCCTATCATATTTTGTGAGACAGAAGAGCTCAGTACCTGTTTCACCCCCCTCCCCTGTGAGAAGGCAGTAAACAGCTCTGAGATCCCCTCTCAGTCTCCTCCAGGTTGAACAGACCAAGTGACTTCAGCCATTTCTCATAAAATTTCCCCTCCAAATCCTTCACCAGCTTTGTGGCCTCCTCTGGGCACTCTCCAGTAGTTTTATGTCCTTTTTATACTGTGGTGCCTAATGCCAGGAAGTTGCCACTAAAAGGATTGGGTAGAATAAAATTTGTACAGAAAAATATACCTCTGACAAGCTGTTAGCATTCTTGGGTGCTTTAGAGGTTCTGCTGCTCACAAATGCAAGTAGGATATCAACACCCCTCCAGAAAACAGGGTAAGATTGCAGGTAAACAAGAAAAGGGTGGTAGGAAAAGCAATTGTGCATCTGGAAGCTTCTGGCTTGGCTCAGGAATTGTGTTGAAGGGTGTGATTGCTCTTCCTTGCACCAGGCTTGGTGACAGGTAGTCATTTGTCAGGAGGAAACAGAGGTAGCTGGGTCAGATGCCAGCCACATCCTTGCCTTGCTGGCACTGCAATTTGATGTGCCTTAGCCGTGCTAGCCCAGCTGGCTGGCCACTTCCTTCAGACATTTGACTCAGCTAAATGGTCTCGCTAGGACTAGGCAAGAAAAAATGTCCTCAAACCACACGTGTGTGCCAAGTGAGCATTTTTGGTTTGTTGTCTTTTTTTTTTTTTCCTCCTCTGAATTAACTTCTCTGGACATTTCAGTTGTTTTCATTCATTTTCATTTCCTGGATCATTTTAGCTGGATATTCTTGCATCAGAAAAATGTAATAGTAACAATACCCTCTCCCTCCCCTTTCCCCAGACCTCACATATTAACAGACAAAATTGGCACACTGTGTTTTGCTACCATTTACCCCTGTTTCCCCAAACTTAAGCTAAAGCTTGGAATGCAGTTTTACATTATTACCAGTCACATTAACATCAACAAATGACAGTTGAAATGAAGACCACACCTGGAATGCTGCGTCCAGCTCTGGAGCCCCCAGCAGAGAAAAGGCATTGATTTGTTGGAGCCAGTTCAGAGGAGGCCATGAAGATGATCAGAGGATTGTAGCACCTCCTCTATGAAGAGAGGTTGAGAAAGTTTGGGTTGTTCAGCTTGGAGAACAGAGGACTCCAAGGACACCTCATTGCAGCCTTTCAATACTTTAAGGGGGTTTATAAGAAAGATGGGGAAGAACTTTTTAGCAGGGCCTGTAGCAATAGAACCAGGGGAAATGGGTTTAAACTAAAAGAGGAGACGTTTAGATTGGGTATTAGGAAGAAAGTTTTCATGCTGAGGGTGGTGAAATACTGGCACAGGTTGCCCAGCGAGGTAGTGGGTGCCCCGTTCCTGGAAACATTCAAGGTCAGGTTGGTTGGACAGGGCCCTGAGCAGCTAATCTGGTTGAAGTTGTCACTCATCACTAGATGACCTTCATGGTCCTTTCCAACCCAAAACCATTCTATGATTGAGAGAAACTTTGGACTTTGAGAGGTACACGTTGCAGTCACCTGCTTTGTGTAGCACAAACAATGTCACAGAGGGTTATGCTCTTTTGTTCAATACAAAAACACTGCACAGGCACATCCTCTAACTTGCTGCAGGTGACATAGCATCTTGTTTTCCATCTACCAAATACTCCCATTGCTGCAGTGACTTTTTATAACCTCTGGCAGAAACAGGGCTATAGAGTTAACAAAAGTGCTCATAAACTGGTTGGGGCCACCAGGTTCCACTATGAATGAAGACCATTTGTGGACGTGTTTAAAAAGTCACTTTGGGAATGCTGGGGAGGAGAGGATACAGTCTGAATGCTTTCTTCCTGAGCTGAACAAAACAGCCAAGAACTAGTTGCACTTCATCCCTTGCTAATCAGCCCTATCTCATGTACTTGGCTGCATTATTCAGAGTTAAAGCAGTCTTAAAATTGACTTCCTTCAGAAAGCTCATGAGTGCCATCAAAATGTCAGTCATAAAAACACTAAAAAACTGCACTAAGATTTCTATTCACAATTATTTTTACAATTGTCCCGTTTCTTAGCTGAATGATGTGGCTCTGTAACAGACTCCTTTTATTTTCCAGAAGAAAATTCATGTGAAAGTGAACTTTCAAAGCCTGAAGGCTTAAACCCTGGCAGGATACTCAAAAAGGTTCCTAGGATGAATTTCATGGCTTATCACATTGGGAGGTGTTTATTTGTATACAAAGAAGAATTAGAAAGTCATGAAAATTCCAAAAGAGCCATCCAAAACATTCCTCTTACTACCACGTTTTCTATCTCAAGATCTGATCCAAAGTTTATAGCAAAATATATAATTCTTGATTGATCTCAGTGTGCTCAGGGGTCCCTTTGGGTTTTTGGTTCTTAGAGAATCAATGATTTCACTGCAGTTAAGCTTGTTTACACTAGACAGGAACCTGACCTCCCCAGTTTCAGTGGAGTAGTGCTGCCCTGCACAGGCTGAAAAACCCCATTTGCTGTTCTCTCTATCAAATATTTTAATGTATGTAATAAATTTAGTTAAATTGCCAGCTTTGACTAGATGAAGAGTAGACTTGGCCATCTGGCCAGGCTGATAGATGATTGCTGGGAGGTAAAGAATGCCTTACTTTGGTGAGCAGTGGTGAAATAAAAGGAAAAAAAACTTCCCAAGGGCTGAACTACTCTATGTGACCTGTAAACGTGTCTGACAGGGTGGAAATCATTCACATCTTTGTAATGTAAATGTCTCTACACGAGATAATTGCTGAGAACATCTTCTGTGGTGATTTAATCAAGAGGTGCTATGACGGTTCAGGTCTGTACTTCCAGCTCCTCATTCTTAGCTACAGCAACAACAGATGAGTTGGTGATGTGGTTTAAGGATCCACTGTGTGCTTTGGAAACAGATGAACTTCAAGATGTCTAGACACCACGATAGGATTCCAGGTAGCAGCACAGAAGACTCCAGTTCAGGAGCTGAAATGTTGGCAACAGTGGACGATGCTGAGGTGGTAACTGTAGATAATGGCATGCTATGGGGAAATAATCCACCAGAGTGTGCCTGACCACATTCTTGACACTTTTTACCACTGGTATGGCTCAGGAAAGGAGATAAGAGCATCTGCCTGAGCATCTTGCTGTGGCATACATTTAGTTGTGTTGATTTCTATAATTTGGCACTTAATGCTGAAATAATTGCATGTATCCTGGTGGACAGAAATAGCTTCTGATGGGTTTGTCACATGGCAAAGCAGCCTGTGGCTTCAAGGACATCAGTCCAGCTCTGAAGAAGCTGTGTTGGTTCCAAAAGCTAACTTTAGTCTAACATCATGAAAACAAAAACGCTTTTGAGAGGACAAGATTATTGTTGACTCCGTCAAGCCTAAAAGCATCCCAGTAGGAAGGTCAAGCTTAGCCATCATTATGGGAACCTTGAGTGTGATCTGGAGCCTACTAAGTCAAAGGGAGTTGATCCATTGACTACAGCAAGGCTTGGACCTCACCCACTGGATTCAAGAGCAGAGACCTCTGTCTATGTGGAAGAGTACTGTTTTTTTCTAGTTCTACAGTGTACAGCAATTTTAGAACTCCTGCTTTTTAATTTGTCTCTCCCATCCACCTTGTGTTTTTGGGTTTTTTTTGTTGGTTTTTTTTTTTTTGTCTAACTCTTCTTTGGCAGCAGCTGGTCTGGAAAAGTCAGAGGAGAAACATGATCAGGCTGTTTTCTTCAGTCGCGCACCGCCCTCAGCATTGTCTCAAGTAACTGGGCTGCTGTTTGTTAACCATCATTACCTATTTCAAGTGGAATTGTTGTCTGGAGCTCCAGGTTCATCAGGCAAACTGGTGCAATGCAGCAGAGACATGGCTTTTTATTCAATTGCTGGGTTTTATTGCCTTTTTACAGTCAGTGTGGGTGAAGTCCAGACCCGAGTCACTGCAGGTGTTCCACCAAAGTCCATAGTTGGAGTCCAGCTGCAGATTATCACCTCCTGGAGTGGGGAGCTTGTGCTTCACAGCAATGTTACTGACTCCTTGTTCTTCCCACGCTTTCCGCAGCATCTGATACACAGAACTACATCTGGAGATTTTTGCTGGGTTCCTGCTATTTTCTGATTGCATAGATGGGAGATACCACAGTGTCATAACTTATGTCCATGAATAGCTTTTAAGTTTCCTTTCTGAACACCACTAAACCTTAACTCCATTTTGCCCCTTTGTTATCATGGCCTGTGCCTGGGTGAAGGAAGAGGGAAGCAGATAAGAAGCCTCACCTTGAATTTTTTTCACATGCCCGAGTGTCTCAGACTCATTGCCTTTAGCATCTTTGCAACAAATCCTCACCATGTTCCTCCTGCTCCTTATCAGCCTGTAGGACTGATGATGGATTAAGACCATTGTTGCAAGATGGGAAATGCAAAAATTAAGGGTTCTACGAAGTTATGTGTAGATAGGAACCGTGTGTCATTGGAGATGCCTTAGAGACAACTTCAATGTGGGCTGGAAGATAGGATTGAACATTTGTAGGGGACTTACATCCTCCCATGATAACACCTGGGGACCACACGAGATACCGCTGCATTACCTCCAAGCTACACAGAGAAATTGTATCTGAATCTTATAAGTTGCAACCCTTCATTATTGTCTTTCATACAAAAAAGATGCGGTTACATATAGCACTTCCAAATCAGAGCTAGCCTTGAGAGCAACCAAAGGTCCTCTGTCCAAATCTAGGCATCCCATTTCATTTATGATGCCAAGTTCAATTGACACATTGGTATCTGGTAGGTTAAGTTTCTTTTAAATCCATTGGCAAAAAAAGGGCACTTTTAGAATTCACTGAAGGATTAATTTTGCCCTGTTGGGATTATTCTGCTTTCAGGATGAAGCCACACACTGAAATTAACTTTCTGTCTGTTTTCTTTCCATTTGAATGGAAACTTGAACATCTAGTTCTAGTGGAGATGCCTATTTTTGAATGGATGAGTCCCAGCAAACAGGTCAGGACCCCTCAAATCTGTGTAGTTTTTCCTATTGCAGATTGCACAACACAAGATCTATAGCAAAGCAACCCCATTATCTGAATGTATATTAAGAGACCTTGTATCACCACTCCCTTCCGTGCTTGAAACATTTCCTTCTAACCCCAGGGCATGAGAAATTATGGAAGTAGTTCTGCAGCTTAACTCATTTCCTTCTTTAAATGGGGTGTTCAGGAAACAGTCCTGGAAATTTCTCCATGGAATTTACAGTCCTTCGGGAATCCAGGCTCTGCTCCTCCTGCTGAGCTGTGCTTGAGTTGAATAAAATTTGTCCCTAGGTTTTTTTTTATTTTCCTAGACTTTATTCCTTGCAAAAGAGCTTTTAGCAGCTGCACACAGTCACCCCTGAACTCTACTTCACTTGTTACATGAGGTCCTGGGTCTGAACAATGTAGAGCCTAATTAAATCAGTGCATGAAGCCCTTGGTTTGATAAGTGACAGCTGAGTAACTGCAATAACACAACAAGACCTTTTTACTGAGCCACCGTATAACAGATGACTCAGTCACGCGGGTGTTTCCCTGACATCCAACCTTGTGGAAATCCTAGAAGCTGCAAGGGTTTTGGCCTACAGGCTCAACAAATCCACTGGGTAGAGAAGCAACAGAGACAGCAGGACCCTGATTTCCATCCCCATCTTACCTACCTATTTTTGAGTTGCCTCTGTATGATGTCTCTCCACTTACTGCTGTACCTAGGGCAGATGAACGACTTTGTCAGTGGTCTGTTGTCTCGGTCAGAGGGCAGGACACCCCAACGTAAATCCCTCATATATTAGCAGAGATAAAATAGGGATTTGAACTTTATTTATGCAAACTGAGTCCTGAACCCATTATATAACAGGAGTCTCCAAGCAGTCTCTCTCCACCTCTCTGGAATGGGCGCTGCCTATAGACGTGACAGAGATGTTTGGTGCAGCAGAGAGAAGAAGACAGGATGAATGGGCTGACCAAGAGCTACCAAAGTCCTTTTAACCCCTTGATTAATTAATATGTATTATTTGATGGATTTTTTTCTCAGAAAAACTACCTGGGAAATCAAATGTGTGCACAGAGGTGACATTATGTGGCTGCTTACTGACACTCTGACCAGTGTGCCTGATCAGACACACTCATTAACTCTGCTGGGGGCCTGCTCTGGGCTGACAAGATTCTGCCTTTTAGAGAGCACCATGGCAATACTGGTGTTTTCATCTTCAGTTCCTCCTGGATGATTTTTACTCCTCTGAGTTACCTAGGCTCAAATTTGATTCATGGAGTTGGTATGAAATACAATTATTTGACTGACCTGTTTTAATGCAATCTCAGTCCTACCTATTCCCTCAGACGCTGAAGCAGATTGCAAAATGGTTCTGATTTAGAAAAAGAATTTTGCTTGAAAGCTTTCTGATGTACTTGAAGGGACAGAAGAACCTCTGAAAAGGGAGAAGTCTGGTAGAATGATGGCTGAAAAGAGCCTGGGATAACCACAATGCTGGATTTCTGAGTTTATTTGTTGTAATTGAATTTCTGAGTTCATATGTTATAACACGTTGTGACAAAAGCAGGACAAGCAATTTAGACTGGTTAGGTTACAACAAACACTGCAAGGAAAGACATTTCACTTTAGCTGTGACTCCAGAGCAGATTTTTTGGATGAAAAGTAAAAGTCAGCATGGTCTGGAAACAAACTGGTACTCAGGAGGCCACAGTGTGTATTAGGTTTATAAGAGTGCTGAGACCAGAAAGGTCTTAAATCTGATATAGAAAGCATGGGCTAGAAATAAAAATTATTTCCCTTCTCCTGAATCCAATAACAGGTGTTCACCTTAGGAACTTCTTGTAAAGAAGTAAACTTCAGAAAGTCATTCAGTCCTGAAGCAGAGGAGCTGCCTTTTCCCTTAACAAATTGTTCCAGTAGTATATCATCACAAGCTCTCAAATGTGCTCTGTTTTGCAGCTCACATTCCAAACACTGGGATTTATTAGAACTTATTCTTCTAGATTGAAGAGACATTTAAAACCCAGTGTAGTTTTTAGAGTACTTTTGCATAAGTTTAGTAGGATATGATTTTGAATGATAAAAGTCAGTGATGCATTCTTTCTTATGCTACAGATGGATACACCCTTCTCCTTTTCTCTCTCTCTGCCTGTGGAAAGGTACCTAGTGATGATGCAACATGTAGAATGTACGAGGTGTCTGCATGGGTCTGGCATGTATGACACAGGTCCTACAGAAAGACTCAGGTCTTTTGGGCTGGCATCTACATTCCAAGCGGGGTACCCTGAATCATTCAAATGAAAACTGAGAAGGAGCTCTTTCTCAGGGAGTGCAGTGATAGGACAAGGAGGAGTGGTTTAAAGCTGAAAGAGGGGAGATTTAGATGAGATATTAGGAAGAAATACTTTCCTCTGAGGGTAGAGAGGCACTGGCACAGGTTGCCCAGAGAAATAGTGGCTGCCCCATCCATGGAGGTGTTCAAGCCCAGGTTGGATGGGTCTTTGAGCATCCTGATCCAGTGGGAGGTGTCCCTGCCCAAGGCAGAGAGTTGGAACTGGATGATCTTTAAAGTCCCTTCCAACCCAAGGCATTCTCTGATTCTCTGATCTCACACTAACAGGCACCTCTGTTTAAGCAACCAGACCTTTCTCTTAAGTCACATGGAGGCATGAACATTTTAGTTTGTTTGGGTTTGTGTTTGTTTTTTTCTTTTTGGTTAATTTAATTTAACTTTCATGTCAGAATCTAAAGTTAAATCCAGCCTTAGGTGCCATTGTGAAAAGTTTATCTTTGACTCCTTGTCCATACTAAATCCCCAACCTTCTTTCTCCTGGCACCTGTATATTCCTGGAAGGTACTCTGGGAAGCAAACTTATATGGTGTAATAAAAGTCCTAGAGACAACAAATAGCCCTTCTAAGCAGTCATTCCTAAACAATAAGGGAATCTTGAAATGAAAAAAATCATATCTTCCTCAGAAAATTACTAACTAGAACAACTTTGGCACAGGATATCCATGAATGAAAGATTCTATCATTTCATTAGTAAAAACTGCAAATTGCTGCTTGTACCTCATTAACAAAATATTTTAAAAGGATTAAATTTATTCTGGCCCAGTGAAATATGATGTCATAAAATTGCAATTTGCTGTTGTCCTGGAATCTCTAAAATTGCTTATGATTCCCAGTTGGTATTCCCCACAAATGTAGGAGGTTTGTTGTTTTGCTTTTGTTCAACTTGTGGCTCTAGAAGACAGTAGGCTTGCTTATTTAAATGAAAAATGTATTATTTTCTCTAATTCAGAAAAAACATTTGAGTTAAGTGTGTACCTTGTGATCAGCCTTTATATCACAATGCAAGCATCTATTGTCCAGGATTGTCCCTTCCCTGGAGGTGTTCAAGACCAGGTTGGATGAGGCTTCGAGCAACCTGATCCAATGGGAGGTGTCCCTGCCCATGGCAGGGGTTTCAACTGGGTGGGCTTTGAGGTCCTTTCCAACCCAAACCATTCCAGGATTCTATGATTCTAAACAGTTCTGGAGAAATCCACACAAGAATGAGACTGGATACATTCAAATTGGAATCAATTACAGTCAATGATAAATTGGGTCCTTTAGCATGCAGAATAGAAACTCAAAGGGAAATTCTACTTTGCAAGTACTGTTGTGATCATTAAGTGCTGTATCCTGGACATATAAAATAACACATTAGAGGCTTGATTTATCTGTTGAGTATAAAAAGCAATAAATCCTCCCATCTGCAGAAGTGTGGAAGTTTAGTAGATCAATTATTTTGTGTCTCTCCTGAGAGAACATCAAGAGACTTTGTTTGACTAAAAATGACTTTCTTTAGATATGATATTACGAATGCTAAATTCAGTTATGTCCTGGAAATCTCCTTCTCTGGTAGAGTTTAAAAACAGGTCAGAGACACATCTGTTTGGAGTAATTATCCTGCCTCGGAGAGTAGAACTGGATGAGATGTTTTTTAGAAGGTCCCTTCCAGCCCTAAATTTCTGTGATTGCTTTATTCCTGTCCTCCTGAGGTTTTATTTGGAGTCTATTGTTAGAGAATGACTTCACCTACTATTTAAAGACCACATAAGTTGTATCTTGACCAATGTCATAACGTCATAGTTCTTGAACTACCTTGGCTGTACCAGAAAGTTATGTTTCACAGTGAGCTGATTACCAGCCAAGTGGTTATCATTTAGGGCTAGAAAGAGCTTGTTTCTTTGTCCTCCTTCAAAACTGCATTTCTACTCCTTAGGAATTATTCTGTAATTTTGGCCCACTTAGTCTATAAGATTAGTCAGGAAAAGCCAAAATGCTCTCACAGTCTTCCAAGTTTTTCTCCTGAATAATTTTTTTAATAGGGAATGAGATTGTAATCATATCAAGTGATCTGAAAAAGATGTGCAGTATTGACCTAGCAACAGAACTCAACAAAAGTACAGACATTCTTTTTCCCGTCCTGCTTTCATCCGGACTAGATTCACCAATTTGAATGTAGAGATTTTTGCTCTTACAAGTAGGGTGCAGATGACAGTTCTGAAATATGATTCTCTCTGCAACGTTGTTTTCAGGATCTTATAGATGGTTGCAGCTCAATAATATCTAAATGAAGATTTAGCAGGTCAGCTCCATCCTATTCTGTCACCTGGGATTAGGAAGGAGGAGATAAGAGGCAAATAAGCAAAATCAAGAGAGAATTTCCTTGGTTAAATATTAGGTTAGTGGTTAGGCTGTATTAGGGTTTATGTCAGAGCTGGTAATGTCATGTATTTCTGTGTATAATCATATCGAGCTCTACCTTGAACAAGTGTTTGTCTCTTATGGAAATATTTCTGTGAAAAAAAACCCTACCAGAACTTCATTTTTGTCATCTTCCTCTAATTGCAGCCAGTAGACATGAAATGCCAGGATATACCTACTTCCTTCTGCGGCAATGGCAATCCTCAGTTTACAAAACTCTCCTCTTAGCCTAGTGTTTGCTTTCTTTCTTTGATAAGTATATGATGAGCAGTAACATCCTGCCTCAGACTTCCTCTGCTGAACTAAAAAAAAATGATAATTTTCCATTCTTCTAGAATATATAGCCTTTTTCCCCAGTTACTACCTGTGTGAGGGCAGCATGATTAACTAGATAACAAACAGTTCCGAATTTCCTTGCTTCAGATGGTCTTTGCAGAAAACTTTTACATCTGTGTCACTTGGGCAATTAGCAATACAGTTTTTAAAAAGTTATTATCTGTACAGTTATGTAATTCATCTTTCTGCACACATATATTTGCATATAAGCATTTCCATATCCATGTATCATTGCAAACTCCTCGGTATGAATATAGACACCCAGTACAACCTGATCTTTTCCATTTGCCTGCTGGAAGCCAGGGGGCTGATGTTGTGCCAGGATGCACATTCCTTTCAAGCTGAGCTGTCTAGAAAACATAAAAACCCTGGGAGGTAAGACCAGCTACAGTTTTCAAGACAACTACATGGTACTTTCTGTTACAAAGGGATCTTGGCAGTGGTAGTGTATCTGTTATTTATTATTTGCAGGCAATATTTGTACCCAGGCACTTTGAATGGTAAAGTTTGCTCTTATGAACCAAAGCACCAGGGTTCATTCAGCAGACACCAGGAAAAACAACTTTTCTACCATGGTAAGGAGTGTAAAAAGATATTTTTAAGGTCATAACCAGACTTTCTGCAAACATCCTGAATATTTTCAGCTACAGGTTGCACTTGTAGTGAGTTAAAAAGCTTTAAACAAGACTCAGGTAGGTCTTAGTTGCCACAGTTTACACATACAGTCCAGCATCTTTTTCCACAACCATCCGTGATCTCAATTCACCTCTGCCATTTGTAGCCTGAATATTTTCTCAGTTCTATTTTCCTTGGCTGGTGTGGCTAAAAGCTTAGTTCCTACCTGCATCCCATCGACAGCCAGAAAATAAGAAGAGGTGCTGTTATTCCTGAGGACCTAGCAAAGAACTCCAATATAAAAGCTATAGTTACCTTCATTTTTAGGTCGATGGAGTGGTTTTCAAGAGTGGTGGTGTTTGCAGCACCTGCACAGAAAGTGTGAGTCTGAGGTACAAGTACATCTTTCAGCCAAACTGATTTAACCCTCTCAATTTTTGTGGTGTTTAACTTTCAGGATCTAGAGTCTCCTGTACAGCGATGCCTTCTTCCCTACATGCCAAACCTAAGAGGGAGTACAGGAAAGAATAGACAATTCATGAAGCCTGAATCACAGAATCATAGAATAGTTTAGGTTAGAAAGGACCTTAAAGATCATCCAGTTACAACCCCTCTGCCATGGGCAGGGACACCTCCCACTACACCAGGCTGAAGGGGAATGAGTATGAGTAAGCAGTGTTGGCAGTGTTAGGTTTATGGCTCAACTTGATGATCTTAAAGGTTTTTTTCAATCAAAATGATTCCAAGATTCTAAGCAAGGTTTGTAGGACACTTGTTGGGGTCACGTGTCTCCTGGGTGGAAGTACTTGCTGTGATGACATGGGATGACCACATCGACAGTGCTCCTAAAGGGCGTTAAGCAGAAATTCCTTCACATTCCTGGAAATAAAAGTTTTAGATGCCTTCTCTCAAGAGAGGCTTTCTAGATTTAGTTTCTAATCAGAGGCACCTGTCAGCATAACCATGGCCTCTAGGACCTGGAGAGTGACGGGATTTTAAGTCTTTTGCATATCATTTCCTCATGTCTCTACCCCTTTGGCACGAAGGAGGAAACCCACTCAGTTTGGAGCAGGTTCATAAACCCAGAGAGTAAAACATCTCAGATATGGCAACAGAGGTTACACTAACATTATGTTGGTATCTCAGATCAATACTGGGGCAAATTCCCACGTCCAAGTGGCAACTGTCACTTATACCAGTATTGCATGGAGGGACAAACCAGCCTGAGTGCAAAATAGTCAGTCTCTGACAGAGATTTTCAGCCTGGAAAGGCAGATTTCTTCCCCAAAACAGAGTTGGGGGTTGAGTGTACCAGGGATTTTGGGACTGTGATGTCCCTTGACTTAATGTGCTTCATCCCCCTCCAAAAAAATAAACTAGGGGAACTTTGCAAGAAGACACAACTTTTCCATTGTTATTTAAAGAGACAAAGCAGGTCTTGCTTGCCTCTGTCTTGTGAAATTGGCTGAGGGAAGAGTCAACCTTCTACAGATGTGTGACTGTTCTGAATACTCACATACTGTGTTGAGAACTGCGTCTTGCTCTGGTCTCCTGGGTCAAGAGAGAGCCAGATTGAAGGGTGGAGTGAGGGATTTTCATGTCTTGGTTCTATAACTGGTAATTAAATAAAGGTTGTCCTCAGATACATTTCTGGAGCCACCCAGAATAGGATCTCTGCTTTTACACAAACAGCAAGTTCTGAGTATGTTGGATAGGGCTCAGGATATGTGGTCCTCTTTTCTTCTCTCCCTCTGACATTCTGAGCAGTTACTTCTTATCCCTTTATTTCAAAATCCCCATTTACAAAGACAGGATAATGAAAATAAACTCACTTGTAAAGTGTTTTAACTTCCACTGATGAAAGGCCAGATATTAATAACAAGCAGTAACATTATTAAAGCAAAAAGGAGTTTTCCAAAAAACGTCCAAAGATTTATGTCTGCTTAGCCTTCATCAGCTTTTATTCTAGACCAGTTAGTGCATAGTTTGGCTTTACTTATACTGTAATTCAGACCACTCTCGCCCTTTTAAACTAGTCAGCTGTTTAAAACTTTCTCAAACCTCTGTCATAAACCCATCCCTGGAAAACCTCCATGCCAGCATCTGTGTTTAGAAGAATCATTGCCACTCATTCAGTTGCTGTTGGTCTCAACCTGGTTATGTATTTGTTTTGCCCTTCCCTGAGGATGTTATTTACACCATGCAGTTCATTAAATAAATTGAATAGCCGGTACTGGGAGACCACTGCCCTGTCAGTTCTGAGAATGTGTTCCTTGTTGCCCCTCTGTCCCAGAAACCACTGACCAGTGGGCAGAAACCCAGAACATGTGCATTAAATTATCTGCCTGCCTCAGCCTAATCTCAATGAGCATTGTTATTCTTTGTGTAGCATACTTCATCCCTGCCAAAGACCAACAGACCTCGTTTAAATTTATTATTTCTTCTATTATTATCATCATCATCATTATCATCATTATTATCATCATTATTCTCTTGGATAAGCCTTGTTGAACAATTAGTGAAGGCAATTTTGGGCGAGAGGACTGTGATCCATCTGTAGCTGATCTTTGTGGATCCTGGAGCCAAAACACTGTTGAGTAACTAAGAAGGGTTCAGAGTAGAACATGGGTGTTGGGAATAACTGAAAGAACCCTGTATCTCAGTATCACAGGCTGGATTTGAGTCTGCAAAGAACTAATTGGTGGCTGAATAGCAAGAGGTTTGTACTTCAGTTGGCCCAGTCTTGTAGACACACACAAAACACACACAGAGTGTTAGGTTACAAATGTTCTTTGTGAGCGGCAACGGACCCCAGAATAGTAAAGAATGTCCTTGACACATACATTGCAAAGTGGTTTAGATGATATAAAAGAAATAATGTCTGAAGCAAACCAAATTCTTGCTACAGGACTGTGAAGCCACTGGAAGGACAGCCATGAAAGCCACTGGAAGGCAGCTCTAAGGGTCCCCCCAGAGCCTTCTCTTCTCCAAACTGAACAACCCCAACTCTCTCAGCCTGCCCTCATAGCAGAGGTATTCCAGCTCTCTGATCATCTTTGTGGTCTCCTCTGGACCTGCTCTAACAGGTCCATGCCTTTCTTGTGCTGAGGGCTCCAGAGCTGGCCACAGTATTCATGGTGAGGCCTCATCAGAGCAGAGCAGAGGGGCAAAATCCCCTCTCTCTGCCTGCTGGCAACGCTTCTTCTGGTGCAACCCAGGATACAATTGACCTTCTGGGTGCAAGTGCATGCTGCTGCCTGATGTCCAGCTTTTCATCCACTAGTGAGTCTAGGAATGTTTGACTTTTGGTGTATTTTATATTTCCTTCTCTTTCTTTACTTCAGGATTTTTTTAAGCAAATGTGGTCTGAAAAGAGACTGCAATGGTTCTGGCACTTTGATTCACAAGAATTAATTTGGCAAGCTTAGGGTTTTTTTTCCATTTTTGCTTGTGTAATGATGATGGCTTATTTTTCTGCTTGGCAGAGTCCATTATGCTTCAATAGGCCAAATACTACCCACTGGTGAGGAAATCCCAAGTGCTGAAACCACAGGTCCCACTGCTGCAGCAAATGCTTACATGAAAATAAGTTCTGTGCTCAGGTGAGATCCTGTGTTGTAGGGGTAGAAATCTGAGTACTGTTAAAATGGAGTATGGCTAATTTAGAAATGGGGTGGGTGCTGCAGTGTGTGTCAGCACAAGGTCTAGACTGAGTAACAGCTCTTCTTGCCTGGAATTGCTGTCACACATGCTTGCACGGCAGCCTCGTATTGGATGAGCTTGACGGGGCTTCAGTATAAAACATTTTACATTCATAAAGAGATCTGTCCAGGCTGGGTTGATGGGCTG
Organism: Tapera naevia; assembly: GCA_033556795.1. Lineage (NCBI taxonomy): Eukaryota > Metazoa > Chordata > Aves > Cuculiformes > Neomorphidae > Tapera > Tapera naevia. The sequence goes on along the minus strand of JAUMJJ010000129.1, from coordinate 3,295,623 downwards.
AGACCAACAGGATGATCTTTAACAAGTCCTGCACTTGGGACACAGCAACTCCGTGCAGCATTACAGGCTTGGGAAAGAGTGGCTGGAGAGCTGCCTGGAGGAGGACTTGGGGATGTTGGCTGACAGCGGTTGAACATGAGCCAGCAGTGGCCCAGGTGGCCAAGAGGACCAATGGCATCTTGGCCTGTATCAAAACCAGTGTGGCCAGCAGGACAAGGGAGGTGATTGTGCCCCTGTACTCAGCACTGGTGAGGCCACACTTCGAGTACTCGGGTCAGTTCTTGGCCCCTCAGTACAGGAAGGACATTGAAGTGTTGAAGTGCATCCAGAGAAGGGCAACAAGGCTGGTGAAGGGGCTGGAGAACAAGTCCTACGAGGAAAGGCTGAGGCAACTGGGGTTGTTTAGCCCGGAGAAGAGGAGGCTGAGGGGAGACCTCATCACTGTCTACAGCTGCCTGAAAGGCGGCTGTGGCAGAGCGAGTGTTGATCTCCAGACTGAGAAAATTCCAACACGATAAAATTGTGCCCCACTTCCTCCTTTCTTTTTGATAATTCAAATCTAGAATGAGTAACAGGATCAAAAAAAATCCCTTCTTTTCCTTTTATTTTCTCTGCCCTCTTACTTCCCAACTGCATCCAGGGTGTCTTAACTGAAATTCATCTTGATTCAGTTCTGTTTAGAAATCCCTGCTCTGTCCCAAACAGATTAGAATGAGGGCCATCCATTCCCTGGAAGAAAGGTACCTTGATCTTGATGATCATGGTCGCAACACTGATCTCTCTCCCATGGCTGAAGCTGAGTGCTATGGGCACACACCTGTTCAATCCCAACAAGCAAAGCAGGTCAAACTGTCTCACTTTCCTCCTCATCAACCACTCAATAAAAACCTCCCCGTGACTATACAAACTGGGGCAAGGTGTGTGCATGGCTCTTTCCATGTATAATGAATCAGTGTCGTTGCTCACCTGAGCACCTGAAATTGCCCAAAAATGTGTGATCACGGCCCCCCTGGTGGTGTCAGAAGCAATGACCCCTTTAATGTTTGTTAAGTGGAGCATGTGGTTTTCAACCAGGTTCAAGCCAGCCCCAAACCAGCACTGTAGGACGTGACCATTTGCCCAGGTGCCTGTCTATCTAAAGAAAAAAAAATTTGAATATTGATGAAGGAACTTTCTTTCTGCATCAGGATTCTGCTCCACAGTCAGATCACCGAGTTTAGTGTTTAAAACCCTTGTGATTCCCAGAAGAAAAGATGGCATTGGACATATTGACCCTGGTGTTAAGCCATTAGGCAGGGTGTATGGAAGGAACAAGCTGAGACTGGAAATTGGGCTTCCAGCCATGATTAGTGTGAAGTTCTGGGATTTATAAGGACAATGTGTCTACATGTTTTTAAAATAGTGTGAAAAGCCCATAGAAGGCATTGAATTAACTTGGTATTTGATATTTATGATATGAGTGTGTAAGTGTGTGATTAGGTGAAGAATTTGAAGAGTAATATTATTGCAATTTGTTAATCACGTTTGCTTATCATTCAGATTATCATATTAAACTGATTTCCCTGGGTTCCAAAGGCTCCTTTCAGGAGGCAGAAAACAACTTGCATCCTCTTCATGAGTATCTTGGTTTGAAAGAACGACCTCTTGTTTTCTTCCCCTGGAACATCCAAAAACTGCTACAGAAGAACAGAGGGTGTACTCAGTGGTATTAAAATCTTGCAGGTGCCTGATGAGTATTCCTTGCTTACATATTCCTCATTACACCAATAAGCAATCTGAAGTCAAGAAGGCCTTTCTACCCAGATCAGATATAAAACAAAAATCAATTTGTTTTTTTTTTTGTGTTAGTTTTTCTGTTTCCATTCCTCTTCCACCCTTTCATCTCCCTCTGAGATGTAATCTCAATCTTTGGATTACCTTTTATTTTCCAGAGGTTCTAAACCTTGTAGAGAGCCATATCTAAGACGTGCAGCTCTCTAGGTCTCTATGTGAAGAAGTCTCTTCAGACTTTATGAAAGGCCTATTATTGAAAAAAAGAAGAAAAAAGGATTTTATGAGAGATTTAAGGTTTATCCTATGACAATAGGAGGCACGCTGTGGCTGATAGTGTAGAAGTGTCTATAAATTGTCTGTGATCTGCTTTAAATATCTACACATATTTGCTGCAGCTCCCTATGAACAATTTAAAACACATTTTAGAGATCCATACCCTTGTGAATTAAGGGAGATCAGGAAGGAGATCCAACCGCATTTTGTATGCTGGTCTTAAACCTTTTATTTATTTACGGGGAATGGCTTTAAATTGGAAAGGGGAAGATTTAGATTAGACAAGAGGAAGCAACTCTTCACAATGAGCATGGTGAGACACTGGAACAGGTTATCAGGGAAAGCTCTGAATGCCCCCTCCCTGGAGGTGTTGAAGGCCAGGTTGGATGGGGCTTTGTGCACCCTGATCCAGGGGGAGGTGTTCCTGCCCATGGCAGGGGGATGGAAATGGGATGATCTTTAAGGTCCCTTCCAACCCAGATTGATTCTGTGATCCTATGGTTTATGAAATAGGTCTCTGTCATTTGTAAAGCAAATCTGGTGCAAAGCTAACCTCACATCTGCACAGAGCTATGGGAATCCTGTGCACTTTGGGATGTATTTAGGAGCTGAGCTAGAAAACAAGCAATATAAATAAATCTTGTGAGCTGCATTGCACCTGTTCAATCTGTGAGGCCAAGTCCACTTATCAGTCCTTATCAGATTTCTAGGAAAAATTATTAGGCTAGGAAAAATATTAGGCTGCCCTATCTTACAGCCCTTGATACTTAATGGAACAAGGAAATTAGTTTATGGCAATCATACAATATCCAAAACCTAATCTCCTGAAAAGGCCTATAAATATTTTTTAGATAAGCAGAGCCTGTTCTTTACAAAGTAATTTTTTATCAAGCTGGATGACTATCCCTGAATAGGATCATACTTTTACTTCCCTTATAAAACACGCAACAAATAGTTTGCTCTTATTCAAGTCTGAGTTGTTCAGCCTGGAGAAGAGAAGGTGTCAGGAAGACCTTAGAGCAGCTTCCAGTACTGAAAGTGGCTCCAGGAAAGGTGGGAGGGGCTCTTTATCAAGGAGTACAGGGATAGTATGAGGGGGAATGGTTTTAAGCTGTAAGAGGGGAGATCTGTATTAGATATTAGGAAGAAATATTTCACTATAAGGGTGGTGAGGCAGTGGTACAGGTTGCCCAGAGAAATCATGGATGACCCATCCCTGGAGGTGTTCAAGGTCAGGTTGGATGAGGCTTTGAGCAACCTGATGCAGTAGGAGGTGTCCCTTCTCATGGCAGGGTGGGTGGAACTGGATGGGCTTTAAGGTCTCTTCAAACCCAGACCATTCCATGATTCTACATTGGAGAGAATCATAAACTCTCAGCTCTTCAAAGAAGAAACCTGACAACTATCAGGATGCATTTCTGCTTTGTTGTCTTTCGTTCAGAAATGCAATTGCCACACAATCCAAAGTGGAAGAACATCTTTTAAAAGAGCAAAAACATTTTTCTACATAGCCTGAGACCCAGAGTTGTTTGTTTATTGGAGATATTCCTGTGTCTAAAACTCTGCACAGCAGTAGGGACTCTAGCTTGACGTAGGTAATCAATGATGTCTAAAAGCACAAGGCTGCCAAAAGGGAATAGGCTTCATTTTTGGTTTTACTGTGCTTTCCTTTTAATGTCCCTTATGTTTAAAGCCAAATAATAATAATAAAGAACAACTATGTCTGGAATACAAACATTTATGGGGAGAAAGAATATCCAATGCAATTCCTAATTTCAACAGTATGGTTTGCAATCATTTTGTGGAGTGTTTGATGGTCATCTTTTTATAAGGAGACAGCATACTTCCTGTTGAAATAGGTGACAAAAATGGTACTTCCTTTGCTCTCTGATAATGGTATGAGTGCTCTGTGATGATGCTGTTCAAGTACATGAATCATTTTGCGTGGAAGTATTCTCCTGCAGTGAATTCTCAAACACAGATTTGGAAATGTTTATCCATTATTTGCTTTGAGCCATTATTAGTACAAGCAAGGAGATTTTGACATGTTTTTGTGGGACAGGAATTGTGAAAAATGTCAATGTGCTGTTTGGCCTTAATAATTCAGTTGAAAAGAAACATTTTAACCTTCCTGAAGCTGAAATGCTCTAATTTGACTTATTTAAATGATCTGTTGTTTGGGGCTTTTTCATCATTAAACTGTATTTCTCTGATATGCTAATGCCAGAGTCTCCAAAGCAGTTTGAATTTTATTCCTGTTGTAGGCAGATTACATCTCTAATCATGCACCAAGTAAAACTTTGCCAAGAGAATGCATGCCTTATAGTAAGCAAATGGTGAGCAAAGTCTTCCAATCATTTCATTCCACAAGAGTGCCTGAGATTTTGGACTAGAACTCCCACAGAGCAATGCACTAACAGGACACGAATGCTGAAATGATATGAAACAAGTTACCTCACAGCAGATCAGCTAAACAAAAATATCCCAATATGATTTACCTAATAGACACCAATTTGTACATTTACTGTCTTCTTCAGGACATCTGAATTACACAGGACTGCATTTTCTGCCCAGAAATCATAAAATACTAGAATTGTTAAGGTTGGAGAAGACCTCTAAGAACACCTAGTCCAACCATCAACACAATATCAACATGCCCACTAGAACCTACCCTGAAGTGCCTCATCTACCTATTTTTTTAATAACTCCAGGGATGGTGACTCCACCACTTCCCTTGGCAGCCTGTTCCAATGCTTCATCACTCTTTCAGTAAAGAAATTTTCCCTAATAGCCAATCTACACCTCCCTTGGCTCAATTTGAGGTCATTTCCTCTTGACCTATCACTTGTTCCTTGGAAGAAGAGGCCAGCACGCACCTCACTATAACCTCCTTTCAGGTAGTTGTAGAGAACAATAAAGTCTCCCCTCAGCCTCCTTTTCTCCAGGCTAAACAATCCCAGTTCCCTCAGCGGGTCCTCATAAGGTTTGTTCTCCCGACCCTTCACCAGTCTCGTTGTCCTTCTCTGGACTCACTCCAGCAGCTCAGCATCTTTCTTGTATTGCATCATTTAGGTAGAAAGAAACCCTAACCCTCCCTATCCATTTCAGCCTTTTCAGGTTTAAATTCCCAGGAAAGATTATCAGTGTAGGAATTTCATCTATCAGTCTATAGATGCTACAGTTCCATATATGTTTGTTTCAGGCACATAAATACATATGTATATACTAAGTGTATATGGAAATTATATATATAATTATGGGAATTTTACCTGTACATTTGTACTGCATCTGGCACGAGGAGAATCACAGTTTTGAATGCAGGTCATAAGCATAGAACCATATCATAGAATGGTTTGAGTTGGAAGGGATCTTAAAGCTCAACCAGTTCCACCACCCCTGCCCATCTCCCACTGGATCAGGTTGCTCAAAGCCCCATCCAGCTTTATCTTGAACAACTCCAGAGATGGGATGTCCACTGCTTCTCAGCCAACCTATTTCGTTGCCTCATCACCCTCACACTAAAAAAATTCTTAACATGTCAGTAAAATAACAATTAAATAATTAACAAGTCAAGCTGCTTCGTCTTTACAGGCAACAAGTCACTCCCTATTTGATGAATTTGCCTTTGCACTAAGAATGGGATTACTTAGACAGGAAAAGGGATCGAAACTTGACCCCATATTCTGGGGCTTGGACCCTTGAGTGTGAGGCTTGAAGCAGCTTTGAAAGTTTTGGAAAGAGATGCCTTTTGATGATGGGAAAACACTCATGGCCTGATGCACTGGACAGATACTGGAATACAACGTCCACCTATGGCTATGTGTGCTGGAGAGCAGCACAGCTGGGAACATTCGGTAGACATCGTGTCCCAGTCTAACTCCCAACCACTGTCAACCTGCCACGAGCTCAGGGAGAGTGAAAATAGCATCACGAGGCAAGTTCCTCTCAGGTCACTTGATGCGGAAAGAAAAGCCGGAGGCTGGGAAGGTGGTCAAGGGGATCCTGGTTACACCAGTGTCTGAAGTGTTTCTTCTCAAGCCCTGCCAAGAGCAAGAGAAAGTACTGTGTTTTGTTCCTATGCACAGAAACGAGAGTGTATTGAGACTTGGATTCCCCTCTTATAAACGCAGGAAGGTTCTTGAAGAAAAAAACATACGCACACACAGAGCTGGCTGGCCCTTTTTTAATACGTGCTGGAAGTCAGACTGTCATCTGTGTCAGATTTCCTCTTGGCACCAGAGCTGGCTGGCTCTCCCATCCAAGACTGCTGGCCAATGGCAACAGAAAATTTATCTTTATGACTTCTCTTCTAATTGAGTTTCTCTCTTCTTTCTGCTACAGCCACAACAGGCTTGGCCTACTGATTGTAAGAGGATTTGAAAACAACAACCAAAATGTTCCAGAACAGCAAATCTACACAAATAGAGCATATTATCTTCTGGAATAGTAATAATGATACTACCCCAGCTGATTTATAAATAGAAGCTGGACAACCCCTTGGAATTGACTCCATATCCTCTTTGACTGGGTAGATGTGGAGTTTATTCTTGCTGGGAGCTAAAAATCTAGGGACATACAAGGAGCTGCAGCAAAAGAGAGGAAGATGGGATGAAGAGGGGTCCTTGGATGGGGGAAGATATTTTTTCTACTCTACCTGCTGTTGCTGCTGCTATGGCTGCTACTGCCTAGGAAAGAGGAATGAAGATTTCCCTTTTTGATATATCAGAATACAACCCAGTATCAGAATTCCTTCCCTTTCTAGGGCAGGGAATGAGAGATGCAAGTGAGCAGACAGGGAAAGAGAATTTTTGCTTCCAAAGCAGAAGTACTTGGTAAACCATATCACAGGTGGCATCAAAAGGGGAGTGACCAACAGGGTGAGGGAGGGAATTCTGCCCCTCTGCTCTGCTCTCCTGAAACCTCACCTGGAACCCTGCATTTGTTTCTGGAGTCTGCAGCACAGGAAGGACATGGGTCTGTTGGAGCAAGCCCAGAGGAGGCCACAGAGATGATCAAAGGTCTGGAGCACCTTCTATACGAGGACAGGCTGAGAGAGTTGGGCTTGTTTAGTCTAGAGAAGAGAAGGTTGTGGGGAGACCTTAGAGCAGCTTCCAGTACTGAAAGGGGTTGCAGGAATGCCAGGGAGGGGCTCTTTATAAGCGAGTGTAGGGACAGAACGAGGGGGGGGAGATTCAGATGAGACCTTAGGAAGAAATGTTCTCATGTAAGGGTGGTGAGGCACTGGCACAGGTTGCCCAGAGAAATTGTGGATGCCCCACCCCTGTAGGTGTTCAAGGCCAAGTTGGATGTGGCTTTGAGCCCCCTGATCCAGTGGAAGGTGTCCCTGCTTGTGGCAGGGGGTTGGAACTGGAGGGGCTTTAAGGACTCTTCCAACTTAAGCCATTGCATGAGTTTATGAAACAAATTCTTGGAGCGTGTGGGGAGCAGGGTGATGTCTTACGGCATGGGAGAGGTGTCAGTGCAAGGGGAGAGAGGAAGAGCATCTTACAGGTTCAAGCAGGGTAGTGGGTAACCTGCAGGACCGGAATGTCCTTTCCTCTGCAGCTCTGCAAGTCTTTGTGGTAAAAAAGAAAAGCAATGGTGTGTCTGGGATGTTTTCAGAGACAGGAGGCCCTTGGATTCAGCTGCTGAGGTCCAGAACCTTCTCTGAGGCAGTCAAGAGGCAAGATGGACAAAGTGTAGAAGGAGAGACACAATGTGCTGCCCAAAGTCATAGGAAAGGTCAGTGAAAGTGAGCGGAATGCAATCACACCGACATTTTAATGTGAGGCCATGGTATTTAGTTCCCAGGCATGACCCCCTCTCCTTTCCCACTTCATTATGCAGCAAACAGAACATGTCAGGCCCTGCTTTCTGGCCTTGAGGCCAAGTTAAACATCATGACTCATGTCCACAGGCAGAAATACTTTCCCTTCCGTCCATCCAAAAAAGGGGGCCACATCCAAACTACTCTTTGGGAATTGTCCCTGGCTGCTGCTGCCTCTTGAGCAAGGAATCTTCACTAGTTCACAAAACCATGGCTGTGCCTATGTCAAGGCTATGCTTATTTGCTAGTGGATGTGTAAGCACTGCATCTTTCTTTCTGTGTTAGAAGGAGACAGTTGCATATGTGGTCTCCCTGAGCCAATAACTCGGTTATTTCAGCTCAAAGGCCTTCCAATGTTTCACAACGATGAATGAACGAACATGATTGTCCTTATTTTATGGGTGAAAGCCACCAAGGACAAAGGGGTTAAGAGACTCACTTCAACTATGTAAATTGTAATTGATGGAACAATAACTAGGACTCACATCCCAGACTCCTAGATGAATCTTTCTTTTCTAACGTATGTAGAAACACAGAATTATAGAATCATTCAGCTGGAAAAAGGCCTTTGAGATCACTGAGTACAACCATACCTGTGCACTACTAAAGCAGATCTCTGAGCACCTCCTCTACCAGTCTTTTACATGCCTCCAGAGTTGGTGATGCCAACACCTCCCTGGGCAGCCTCTGCCAGTGCCTGACCACTCTTTCAGTAAAGAAATTTTTCCTGATGCCTGTTCTGGACCTACCTTGGTGCAATTTGAGGCCATTTCCTCTTGTCCTATCCCTTGTTACTTGGTAGAAGACCTTTCAGGCAGTTGTATACACTGATAAAGTCTCCCCTCCTCAGCCTCCTGCTCTCCAGGTTAAACAACCCCACTACTCTCATAGGTCTCTCGTAAAGCTTTCTCTCCAGCCCCTTCACCATCTTCGTTGCCAGCCTCTGGACATGCTCCAGGGAAGCTCCAAGTAGTCTCTTTTGTCAGCTCAGTGTTTCCTTCTCAACTTCAATAAACATCCAGATTGAAATCTCAAACTCCCTTTCTTTTTTTAAAAAAATATTTCTCTCTACCCACATCATATAATCATGGAATAGTTTGGGTTGGAAGGGACCTTAAAGATCATCCAGTTCCAACCCCCCTGCCATGAACATATGAGAAAGGATTCATGTTCACATGTTTACATATGATTGAGAAAATTCCATATAGCAAGCAGTACATTATCTCATGAGTAACAGGTTGCTGGCATGTTCTCTAAAACTTTAGTATATGCAATCCAAACACAGATCACTTAAAATAATGGATCTTGCTTTGTGCTTGCAACAGATGAGGAAGATGTGCACAACCTATTTCCTAGGTCTTAGCTGACCCTTGTTAAGCTGGTAGGCAAAAGTGCTGAAATGGTTGATGACGGGGAAAACATGTCCAAAGCCAACGTGGATTAAATAAATCATAGTCACCAAAATCATCTGCAGAAAGCCAGTTTTTGGAAAGTCTAAGACCAGACAGAACTACAAAGCCAAGATTTTTTTTTTTTATTTTATGTGAATTATGAGAGAGAAAAGCAGGAATGCAATTCTAAAATAAGTAATGAAAGATGGGTTTCATTTGGAAGACCGTCCGTCGATTTTTATCTGTGTCTAGTTTGATTTTCCCTTGGATTATTCATGGTCTGTCTGTTTGACAGCATTCCTTGAACGTGTGTTGCAACGACAGGCCAACCACGGAGAGGCTCATGGGCACAAAACTACAGCAAATAGCAAGAGAAGAGCATGGCAGCTTGTGACACTTTCATTTATCTGGTTATTGAAGTCTTCATGTTATTGAAGTGTCTCCCTTTGAAAAAGCTGGAATGCTTGGACTGTGGTTGAACTGTGCCGGTTTTAATCCAGTTTTCTTGTTCCCAGTGTACTTGTCAAATATTTTCTTTTGATTGCCTCTGAGCCCTCCCCTCATCATATCTCAGTGCTGCATAATTTTCTGTTTTTTCCCCCATTGCATGAGATGCAGAAGGATTATCAAAAAGGGAGCAGAAACACAAAGCATTTGGCCTTAACTTCACGACATTTGCACAGACCCACCTCTTGAGCCTGTTGAGGTCCCTCTGGATGGCATCCAATCCCTCCAGCTTGTTGACCACATCACGCAGCTTGGTGTCACCAGCACACTGGCAGAGGATGCCCTGAATCCCACTGTCTCCAACAAAGATGTTGAACAACACTACACTGGTCCCAGTACTGACCCTTATGAAATGCCACTTGTCACCGGTCTCCTCTTGGACACTGAGCCATTGACCACAACACTTTGAGCGTGACCATCCTCACACAGTAAGACACACTCTCCTTTTCCTGTTGATCTCCTCAAGTTGGTGTTCAACTTCCAGTGGTTGCCTGCATGGCTTGTTCCCTGCTGGAGACCTCACAAGAGGACTCCTCTGTAATGGTTTTTGGCTTGTTCGTGACACCTCCCTGTAGTTTGGTCTGACACAACACTCTCTGGTGTTGTGGAAGGGATGACACAAAAGAAGTAAATAGTTGCTTCACCCTAAATCTATGGGAAAAAAGACAACTCTAAGCTGAAGGGATGACATGCAAATTTTCATTGAAGATTCCAAGAAGCTTGATCTCAACCAGCAAATACATATGATACCAACAACTGTAATTCTGCAATTACAAAACAACAAGGCCTGGAAAGTTCTCTGATGTTTCCAGCATAGATTAGTCACCCTTCTGGTAAGGCTTTGGCAGTTCTAGTTGATGGTCAGTCCAACAGGTGGGGCTGACATACCAGAGACTTTACTTCATCCTGCTACTCTCCCAATACCAGGAGATTTCCTTCTTGATAACTGGGGGGTGGGTGGGTGCATATCACACCAACTTCCAGAGAATGGGGTTTGTTCAGCACATTCTTACATTCAGGGTATGAAAACACTCATATAAAACAGCCCTGCAGCCTGGCTGCATTTCTGGTGACATGCAAATGTTCTTTCCTGCCTTTGCTTATTCATTGTTTTTACTGGTTGCCCAGTGTTTCCTCTGAGAATGGGTGATGATTTCCATTTTCTGGTTGCATTCAGATTTTTACTTCTCCTTAACTGTCATTGCTATTTAATATAATAATGTCTTTCTCTAGAAACTACTTCTAAAGGATTTAATAGGTCCTACAAGAGCCTTACAAATTTAGTTTACATAAATAGTACATTTCAGTAGTAAGTGACAGGAGATAAGTTTTAAAGGTGCCTACAATGGAAGCTGAGAACACTAAGAGTCTAAATTTCATTTTTAGTGAGAGGTGCCGAACTTGCGACCATATTGCCCTGTTTGTGTAATTGAGACATCAAACTTCTGCAAATCAGGAAATAGCAGAAGAAATCTCCTATTAAAATTTCATCTTCAACCACAAATTCCCAATGTTGTTTTGGATCCCAGCCAAAGTTGTAGGTATGACCTTGCCCGACACTCGCTGCTGTTGGCTGACCCTCATAGCCTGCAGAGGGAATGTCTCAGCTAACATCATAAAACGACAACTGGGTTATGTATCACTACTCCACCTTCTCCTTTGTCCCACTGTCAGCCAGGTAGTCTTCCTCAACATTTCTGCTTCCTTCAACTCTCCGCAGAGCTGATTTAACCCACTAAAATGACACAATAATTACCTCCTCCTTCTCCACTCATTTAATTTTTTTTGATATTTCAGTGTGTTAACCTGGCTCATGAAGGAATCTGATGAATGCAAAACTAGCTCAAGGTGTGAGACATGAATATGTGACCAGCAGCTTGGGTGAGTAGTGGGAGCATGTGTGAAGAGTGAAGTGTACCTTGCCTATCTGGAAATTGTGAGCTGGTACGTTTGCACACTCAGTCTCAAGAAAGCGTATCCCAAACCAGACTATAGAATCATAGAATCATAGAATCATAGAATCATAGAATGCTTTGGGTTGGAAGGGACCTTTAAGTCCAACCGCATCTGTCCACTACTAAATTACATCCCTGAGCACCTCATCTACCCATCTTTTAAACATCTCCAGGGATGGCGACTCCACCACCTCCCTGGGCAGCCTCTGCCAGGGCCTGAGAAACTTACATTGAAGAAATTTTTCTTAATATCTAGTCTGAACCTCCTCTGGCACAACTTGAGGTCATTTCCTCTTGTCCTGGATCCTAGGTCTGTGATCTGTTGTTTCAGAATATTGAGCTTTTGCAACACTTACGTTTGCTCAGAGCACAGGTCCCAGATGAAACCTAAACTTCGCAGTTTCACATCTCTTTTGGAGCCCAGTTCTTCTTGGTTTCACTGTTGTGGTTTTCAGGTTAAAGTACAGTTCTGCGTAGTTTAAGCTGTGAAGGTTAATGGATCCAAGTGCAAAGTCTGTTTACCTTGGAGTTTTTGAAATGTCATGCAGACGTTTCCATTGCTCGTGGCTTTCAAAGTTATTATTTTTAATACTAAAAGCACTGTAGCACAAAGGCATCCCACTTTATAACAGAGACTCATTATCTTAAATTCTTACATAGAGTCAATCATTGGATTCAGTTTTGGGAAGTCAGAAATCTATCTGTAAAAAATAAAATAAAAATGGATAGGGGTCTAGATGCTTTCATTGTTGCTATTTGCTTTTATTTTGGCTTCTAGAGCTTGAGTTTCAGGAAAATCGTATTGCCAAGCAATACTCTGCAACAATTACACCTAAGTGAGGATCCAAGAAGACATTTAGCCTCCTAAATAAAGCAAGAGTTAGAAGCCCAGGTGTTCATCTGCTTCTGTTCATTTAATTGAACTGTAAACTGAGTCTGTATTTCTTTTTCAGACACTTGAGTGCAGAAGACAGTTTTATATTTCATCATAAAAGGCAAGACTGAAAAATTTTGACTATTCACTAAAAATAAGTGTTGCATTTTGTAGAAATACACTCAAAGGATGAGAAAGTGCTGTTACTTAGATTTTCATTGATGGATCCTCCTAAGAACTTGGTGTTCAAAAACGTTGGGCTCTTCAAGTTATTTCAGGACCTCAGGGATCATCTTCTTCACTTTTGCTTTACAACAACACTTCTCTGGACAAGTTAGAGTAATAGACATAAACTTAGAATTTCGAAAAATTTCATAAGATTTTTCTGTTCTCTTCCCATTGAGAGCAATTCCTGCCTTCCTGTTGATTATGAACAGCAGGAGGCAGACACTGAAAAGCTGAAATAGAAATAATTAAGTGAATAGGTGTCATGTTAGCAATAGATGGATTTTCCCTCCTCTTCAGGATAATTATGAGCATTTTAGCTGTTACACTCTTCCCACTACAAAGCAGGAGACCTCACTCTGTGAAGTAATTTCTTTCACAAAGATCAGGCTATTTTCTGTAAAGCATCCATGGTCTGTGAGGAGGTCTTTTGACCTGTCAATCAGATGCTTCTAGAAGGAGACAGCATAAAGCTGGGCACTGTCCTTAATTCCAGGTTCCATCTGCCTTTCCTCCTACACTTCTGCGCTCACTCAGGGCTGGTGCTCTTTGGGTATTCACATTTTTAGAAGCTCTTACCACCATCAAGGCTCATGGAGAAAACTCAGTAACACATAATGTGACAACTCAAACAAAAAGAATAAAAGGAAACCACAGCTCTTTGGTTTCCTTTAAGCTGCAACTTCTTTTGTGTCTTTGTTCCCCACCTAACGAATTCAGGTGGTGAAAAGGGCTTGTTATTAGCAATCAAGAGGCTGGAAAATGCTTGGTTGGCCAGGTTTCACTTAACAGAAATAGTATTCCTGTGAAATCCATCACCCATTACAGCTAATTTTCAGGATAATACACTAATAGACACGGGGCTGGTGCTCAGCATAATTGAACAGAGCGGCAAAACTCCTTCAAACAAAAGTGAAGAGCCCTCTTGCATTATCACAGACAAGGTTGGTACAATGTGTTTGCCTAAACAAAGGTCTCCTGAACTATTTTAAATATTTTAGGACACCTGCCAGACTTCCAGGTGCCTCTTCTCATGGCACAGGTCTCTGCTTTCTCATTAGAGTGTGCAAACGGACAGGTTACAGCTGTGTAGGGTGATGGATCCTTGGAGAGATTTCCCTTCCAGGTAGCAGATGGTGGAAATAATAGATGGAACATCATTGAAGTCACAATTAATTTGCTTAAATATCAGTGTTTAGTGTCATTTGGTGCCCTGGGATGTTACACCTGGCCTCCACCTCCTAACCTCAAACAGTGTCGTGTCTACAGACCCAGTGGGACATCCCCAAAACCCCAGTGTACCTCTAATATTGCCAAATGCTTATGTGCATGAAACTATGGGGTCTCAACACCCACTGTCAAATGAGATTAATCACTCTGAGCTCTGCTTGTGTTTTTTTCTGGAGTTGTGTTGTCTGTACTTGCAGCTTAGATATCCCATAACACTTCTTGAAAATGCATCCAGAAGATCCTCTATTATTTGAGCTGGTGATTTCAGAGTCATTAGCACTCCAATTAAGTTGCTTTGGTTTGCTATGGGTAAATTTCTGCATAGAGCTAATTTTGATGTAGCACAGCAAATGCAGAAATTTATGCATTAATTTATTTCTGTTTCTATTCCAGGCTCTGCTTGAGATTTCCTGCTTAACAGATCACGTCAGGTCTCGTAGCAGCTAGCAAATAACAAAAATTGCAGAGATAACACCACCACAACCACACTGCAGTGCAAAGCAGCAGAAACTTGTTGACACCTGTTAGATGTTTTATGCTTTAAATATAATCTTTTGCTCTTCCAAATCCATGCTTTCTGCTTATCAGGATGATTTCTCAGAAGTAAAAAATATATCATAAAAATTTCCTAATATGCTGTTGTGAACCTGAGTGGGGCCCCTGCACTTTTCAAAAGCAGTCTCTTTGTGTTCAGAAAAGAGAAGAGATTTAGACCCATGTGAAAGACATGAAAAGCTGGTTGAATTCTGTGCTGAAAAGAAAGAAACCCAGAAAATACAGGAAGTCCCAGCTTATTAGCACTTCCAGAAGTTTCTTAGATTTAAATATCAATTTAAGTTGCATTACAAAGCCCTGCCAACAATTTGAATATGTTTTTACATTTAGAATATCATTAGTTTGGAAATTAGTTGCTAATTTTTAGAAGCCTTTCACTGTTGTGTGAATGTATACATTTGTAGAGAGATCATAGAACCCTAGAATCTTAGAATGGTTTGGATTGGAAGGGACTTCAAAGCCCATCCAGTTCCAAGCCATGGAACTGCAATGAGCAGGGACACCTCCCACTGGATCAAGGTGCTCCAAGCTCCAGCCAACCTGGCCTTGAACACCTTCAAGGATGGTGCATCCATGACTTCTCTGGGCAACCTGTGCCAGGGCCTCACCAACGTCACAGTGAAAAATTTCTCCCTAATACATCGACTGAATCTCCCCCTTTTTGACTTAAAGAAGTAAGAATGTGTTGTAACGCATGCATATCATGGGGAATGAGACATTATCCTTCCTATAAATACACCTTAGCCTCACATTTCACTATTCTGTGCATAGCAGTCTAAATTTTTCCCTTTTTTCTGCTGTTTACAGTTGAGAATTTTTTCATTGTGTGGACATTCAACAGTATGAAGTTTTATAAATCTTGGATTCCTGCTGGTTTTGACAAGATTCAACATCTTTGCAATATGATGCTTGTGTAGAAAACCTTCTCTGTTCAATCCATCACCTACTGCTACTGAAATGATAGAAGTTCTGATCAGGCTTTCATAGGTCACACAAAAAAAACCAGCAGTCACATAGAAAATAATTTGATTATATGAATAATAAAGGAACAAATGATTACAACTATCCCACCCAGCTTTTACTAATCTTTTAAAATCAAGACTGCAGCAAAAATGTTAATGTGGAAGTGAAAGAATGAGTAGGCTTTGAGTAGCTAAATGCAAACTTGAAATTACTTGGGATAATACTGGGTTATCCAGAACTCTGAAACCTGTTGGCCAATATAAATGAAATAACTGAAAAGAGTGGAATTTTATTCCCTGAACAGGTGGTGAAAAGGTCAACGGTGACCTCAAAAAACGTGGGGTAAAACCAGGTAATTGGACAATAGGAATCAATGGCATTTCCCATGTTCATAGAAAACATTTTATAGGAAATTAAAAAAAGAAACCAACAGGAATCCTTGAAGATACAGGCAGATGTATGTTATTTTCTACTTTTATTTCACCTTTTTTTTCCCTTGTGAATGGATATTTGTTATGTAAAAAGTGCTGTTCTGTAGAGCTCAGTGTGTGGAAAGCTGAATGTGGAAATGATGAAGGAGAATTTTGGCTGCCTGGCCTTCCATGTGTGAAAAGACTTAAGAAGTTTGGATGTCGTCTTGTTTTTCCTTTGCTCAGTGAGGAATCTGATCCAATATCTTAGTGAGGTTTTTTCCGTTTTAGATTGGATCAGGAAAAAAAAACCCTGTCTTTTTGAAGTATTTGGAATTGTTTTGCTTGTGATTGTCCCACCAGTGAGGGGGATTTTGCACCCCTAAAGAAGACTGGCAGACCAAGGCAGAGGCCTTCCTGTTGGCATATGTGAATGTATCAGACTCTTAAAATGTGAGTTATGAGTACAAAAATAACAACCTGTTATGTCTGTTATTCAGTGGAGTGAATTCTTAGAGTGGTAGAGGCTTGTGTTGCAATGCTGAGGGCTCAGCTGGTACAAGCAGGTCAGATCATCATTGGATAAATCTATATTTACTCAGGGATCTGGTTTAGCAGTGGACAGGTATGGTTGGACTTGATGATCTCAAAGGTCTTTTGCAACCAAATGATTCTATGGTTCTAAGTCTCTATAAAATCCTGCTCTGAGCAAAAGGTCTTGCTCTGATGCAATCTGTAAAACCTTTTTCTACCTTTAATTTAGAATCATAGAATCACAGAATTACCCGAGTTGGAAGAGATCCAAAAGGATCCAACTCTTATCCCTATATAGGACACGCCCAACAATCTCACCCTGTGACTGAGGGTCTTCCCTGTGACACCATCTTCCTTGCTGCCATTGTTAGCAATAAGGGTGATGCGTTCTTCCATCAAGTCATCAAGCCACCCCTGTACCCTCATCCTCAGACTGCTTGTAGGATTATTAACCAGTACTGAGAACCAACCTCTCATCTTCGTCTTTCGAATTACCATTGAGAAAATTGCAGCCTGTAAATGATGTGTTTCTGAGTTATGTTTATTTTATGAGGCATTTTTTTAGTGAGGAAAAAACAAGGTTAAGGGCTATGTCATGACTCTGTCCTGTCCTGACAACTCCCAGTTTTCCCAGTACTGTGAAATTAAAGTGGTGTCCGAAACTAAAATGTGCAATAGCCATTCACATTTTCGGCATTTTTGTCCCTCATAAAATGCAAGACAGAACCAGATTTGTTGGTAAAACAAGTATGAAGGCACCTTCTGGGTTTCTGTAACTTTGAGGTGTGTTCAGCCCATAGTATGGAAGTTCTAGTGTTTGTAAAGTCGCATAGAGGAGTCTCTCTGAATATGATCAATTGATATCAGGTTGTTCCTTTCTTACTATTTACATGCTAGGATGTGAAGTCTCATGTTACACGACAAAGTAGAGAAGATCCCTCCACCTCCAGGTGAATCTCAGTCATACAGTTCTTACCTTTACTTCCAAAAACATCATCTTCTTCCACCCACTGCCTTCTAGGAGTATTGTGTCATCAGCAAACTTGCTGATGGGTAGACTCTATCCCATCCTCCAGAAGACTGATGAAGGTTTCAAATAGGTCTGAACCTATTGGACCCCGGGGTACAGCACTAACTACTGGTTTCCAGTTAGACTTCATGCCACTGATGACAACTCTCTGGGCCTGTCCATTTAGTCAGTTTTAAATTCACCTCAGCATCTGCTTGTCCAGCCCATACATCAACAGTTTTTCTATGAAGGTTTCATGAAGGACAGTGTCAAAGTGTTCTGGAGGTGTTCTGGAGTGTTCTGGAGTTCTCCAGTGGTCTGGAGGTGTTCAAGGGGAGACTGGATGAGGCACTGAGTGCCATGGTTTAGATGATGGGTTGGTGTTAGTGTTGGGTTATAGTTTGGACTTGATGATCTCAGAGGTCCTTTCCAACCTTGTGATACTGTGATACTGTGAAACTGTGATACTGTGAAAGATTCTACTGAAGTTTAGGTAGACAATATCTACAGCTTTCCTATCACCTACCAGACCAGTCTTTTCATTGTACAAGTTCATTGAGTTGGTCTAACATGACTTTCCTTGAGGAAGCCATGCTGACTACTCATGGTGATGCTCTTGTCATTAATGTGACTGATAGTGGTTTTCAGGATTAGCTCTTCCATCACTTTCCCAGGGATCAAGGTGAGGCTGGTTGACCTGTAGTTCCCTGGGTCCTCCTTCTTGCCTTTCTTGAGGAGAGGAATGATGTTTGCTTTCCTCCAGTCTTTGGGCACTTCTCTCTTTCATCATTTTTTCCTGAATTCTTATTTGTTGGGATGAAGCACTCTTGAGGGTGGCATCACCTCACAATCTTCCTGTGCCCCCTGCTCCCTCTGCTAAAGGTGTCAGAATGCCTCAACCTGCTTCTGCCAGGTGCTTTGTGGCAAAGTGAGGTTTCAGAAGCCAAGGCATAAAAAGGCAGTTTGACTGCCCTAAAATAGGAACAAGCAGCAGTCATCACATTCATAACCACATGGCTTGGAGTAGAATCAGGCTCCTACTGTTGCAAAGAGGGAAGTGCCAGATTTCCTTGGCACCTTGCCTCAGACTTCTCCCTGCAATATCTCATTTTTCATGGAGCTTTGGAAGGAATAAAGACCCAAAAAATATTACAACACGTCCTGGGCAAGTGACGCATGGTTCTTGTGATGGGACAGTGGAGAGCACATCAGATGGACCTGTCATATCCAGTGCAAAGGCACTTTTGATTTAAGACAGATAATACTTATGTATTTTCTTCACTATAGTAGTGTCCACTGCTCAGGTATTTAATCTACCTATTCACACAAAACACAGCATGAGCACTGCCTGTCACATAGTATTCTACATTTTTCTGGCTTCCTAAGAAAATACCCCCAATTATGCTGCCTGCTTATGTCTGTTTATCTGCTTGTATGTCTCTTCACCTTGCCTCTGCAACCTTCTCCTCAACAACCTTTTTTAAAAACAATAGTTAGTGCAGTCTGAATTTGATAGATGCAGTCTGAAAGATACAAATCTCCCAGAAATTTTGCAGTAAAATCTCCCTGAGCAGAGTAGAGAAATATTATTAATAACTCCCCTAATGTAAGGAAGAATAACATTACCCTTTATAGCCATCAGAGGATCTGCACAGGAAAGAGCCACTGTACACCAGACTTCCTTAGTTTCACTGCTGCTCGAAGCAAAGTGTTTCCAAATCACCACATTGGGCCCCATTGTTAATCCCAATCCTGGATGTCATCAACACATTCTCCCTGGGTTAATTTTTCAACACATTCCACCACCTCCTCATACATAATTTTCCTCTTAAAAGACCTTGTAAGTGGAGCAATTTAAGATCCAGCCCACTCCTTCTTCCTCTGATGTTTGTCTCTTTGGGCAAACTCTTCGCACTTTTATGTTACAGTAGAGACACCGAGAATCTTGAACTTTTGGAAATAACTTTGGCAGCCAATTGGCATTTAATGATGATTTGACTTCATGCCATAGAAACATATCCAAGAAAATACGCACAATCTAATGGACCTTTGGCTTTGTTACCATTACCAGTTAAATCAAAATATTTTGCTGAGAATTTTTAGCTTTCCTTGCTTCTATCTGAATAGTGTCTGAGTGTTTTTTTTCTTTTTTTAATTACAATTCCTTTTAAATGTGTCAGTTTGAAGAATTATTATTACTGTGTTTCTTCTTCAGGTCAAAACACTAAGAAAACAATGCTTAATTTTATAAATAATAAAAATTTCCAGGTAGAGCTTTCACATGATTACTTTATGTCATGAATCATAGAATGGTTTGGGTTGGAAGGGACCGTAAAGATCATCCAGTTCCAACCCATGGAAATCTTCTGTTGTAATTCTCAGAAGAGAGCAAATGGTGTATGGCATAACCTTACACAGGTTTACATGTACCTTTTGGTAGCTCTGGTTACATTTGGGAGTGGGGTAATGAAATGAACACAGTACTTTCTTGGTAGTAAGGAAATGCAATTTCTGGTCCTTGCACTACTTTATGAGTAAAATTAAGTACAGTCTCCTTGCCCAGCCATTTCTTCAGGAGAAAGTCTCTAAGTAAATCTGTGAAAGATCACCCTCAATAGGAGCATAAACTTGGCATTTGGCAGTGGCTTTTGTGATATGAATAGCAACACACTCTTTATATCTCTGTCCCATTGAGATCAGGAAATGCAGAGGTCGTGCTAAAGGCTAGAAAGGAGAAGGTCACCAGAAGGATATCTTTTTTACTGGCATAGGACTGTTTTGCCTACATATCCCATATCCTTCTCATCTCTATGGTCTGAGTTCTCTCCAGTTTAAAAAGCGTTTCCACCTTCATTCCCATGTTCATCTCTGCTGCTGGACATGCAAATATGTCCTAGAGAGTGCAAGGGGAAAGATCAGTCTTAATTTCTCCACAGGTCACCACTTTCTGAGAGTTTCTTTGATTTCTGGCAGATGGTGTTGTGTGTCTTCTAGATTGAGTGAACCTGATTTTATTGCCATCAGGTTCAGGGGCAGTTTGAGGGAAGAAAATGGGACAGCCCATATATATGGGAATGGTGGATTTATGGTGAAAGCTATGACCATCTTGGCCATCTCATGAATATAGAGTAGTTCAATCCATGCTATCAGATCATATGATATTGCACAGTAGCCCATCTCTCACTTCCTAGACATCCTGCACAGTTTATGGTACAATATGGTGCAACTGATCATAATCAGCTCTTCAGATTCTGATGTCTGCATAGGGAGTGTTTTATCTAATCTAAGTTTACCTGTTCACAGCTTGGAGATCTACATATGAATTCATCTTCCCACACTCCCCTCTTATTTGAGAGAAAAGGCAATTTAAGTCAATTCATCTGAACTACTAAACTCCAGTATGAGAGAAATTGCATCCTAGATCCCGCTGTCTTCACTAGCTGGACCATTTCAGATGTCCATTCAGTACTGAATGACCATCTGAGATGAAGATGTCAGAGGAACTAGAGTTTAATTTCTGCAATATGTGCGTGACTGCCATCCCTTCTAAGCAGCTGGAGCAGTAGGTAGAAAAATCTCACACTAACACATTAGTTACAGTATTGTCTGCTCTGTTCCTCCTTTCCTTCCTTTTCTCTCTCACTCTCATTTTTTTCCTTTCAGTATTGAATTTATTCCAAAGGAAAATGAATTTTGATAGTATATAAAGGAGATCTTTATTCCTTTCTGCAGTAATCACAAATTTTGGTTCCATAATAGAACCTAACTAAAGACAGTTACACTTTTTCCTCTGATCATCTATTGATTATTGACGTATTTTCCCTTTCAATAATAGCATTACAGTTTTAGAATGGTTACTGTTCTTCCTGATATGTTCAACCTGGGAAA
Source organism: Tapera naevia (assembly GCA_033556795.1). NCBI lineage: Eukaryota > Metazoa > Chordata > Aves > Cuculiformes > Neomorphidae > Tapera > Tapera naevia. Next base: position 3,274,209 of record JAUMJJ010000129.1, on the reverse strand, counting down.
CCCACTGTGAACGAACTTGATAACAATTAGAGATTAATTAGTTACAAAGTGAGAAAACCCCTCAAAAGTCACCCAGAATTCGAATGGAAATTCAGACATTTTAGTTACTCAGTGCCTTTCTTGTTTATGAATTTTATTGAGAGACAGCAGGACGCAAAGGTGGATGGTTTTCAAAAAAACACAAAAAAAATTCAAGGAAGAGCCTGAAAACTTGACCTAGACTTTCCATGCTGATAGATCAAAGGTTTCTGGATAAGCATCTGGATTATTGGGTTTTTCCGTCTGAGTCAAACTCTCCTTCCAGTCCTTTCGAGATTCTCCTGTGACTTGTAACAATGTCTGCGTAAAACTCAGCTTCGTTTCCTCCTCTCCTGCTTTCCTCCCTCACTGAATAAATACAAAGAAAGAGGCCTACGGATCCAACTGCACCTATTTTCAGCTTGGATCAGCGCCGGGGAACTCATCACAACTGGAGTTTGGCAAAGGAGCTCCCAGCTGGCCGACCAAGCATTTGGCAACGAAGACAGCAAGGGAATGGCTACGGCTGGCAGCTTTCCTTGGATGGTTGAACCAGCCAGCAGTATAATGTGAACACACAAAGCAGAAGGTCAGCTCACATTGGACTATTACTCCCTTGGAGTTGGACTTGATTATTCCCTAGGAATTGGACTTGAGGATCCTTTTGGATTCCTTCCAATTCGGGTATTTCTGTAATTCTATGGAGAAGAGTCGATGAGCTCGGTGATTTGTCAGCCTAAGAGTCTTCTTCCATTGCCACTTGACTTCAGAGAGACATCACCTTGGAGGGGAAAAATGGCTTTAGGAATCAGAACAGTGTGAGCAAGACATATCCGATGACAAGGAAAACAATGCAGCAATCTGAAAAATGTTAAGGGCATTAGCTTATAAATGACATGGTTATTACAGCACTAAGCAAGCACCCTTTCTGACCTCCAGCACTGATGGCTGCGTCCCAAACTGATGAGGAGAGAGCCTGGATTAAGTCAATAAAATAACTGGTTCTGTGCTGGGAAACAAATCTGCCCAACTTTTTATTTGAGAACTTGTCAAGAGAAAGGGCATCTACTTGTGCCAACAGATGTAGCTGGTACCATGGCATCCCATGCCAAGCTAACAGGCTCTGTACAAGGAGAAGCATTCATATCCCTGATGAAAGTTTACACATCCATTTGGAGACAATGCCAGCAGCCTACAGGGGGACTGCCAAGAACAGCATCCCATAGACAGTCAAGATTCTTCTCCTACAATGACGTCTAATCTATTACTCTTAATAATACAACATTTTGTCCTACAAGATTTTGTTCTTATTACTTACAAATGCGTCTGTCTGTCTTTCCATGACATTTTAAATAGCATGAACTCTTTGGTGATGTGTGGAGTCTTCTGAGAAACTTGAGAGTTGCCTAAATATAGGCAAAAAATCCTTGCTCCAAATAAAATGAGATGCATTGACAAATATTCAACCAATATTTGAAAATATACCTTTTTTCCTGTCACTGTTTTCATTCCTGTATGGTTTTTTTTTCATGCAGATGGGAAGAAAAAGTACTGAAAAGTATGGAAAGCATGGGAAAATGCAGCCTCTTTAATTCATGCCAGGGCAGTAACTGAAAGAACATTTGGAAATGCACACTTGGGTGTTAAGCTTACAGCAACCTTGTAAATTTGTTAAGAGGATGAAAGTGCCTTGACTTAGCTGTAAGTGTAATTAGGTAATACTTAAAAATTCACCTTATTAAGGTTTCCTTAAGTGTGGTACTTATTTGAGTTTCTGTGCTGCTACAGTATCTCTTTGACACATGTAATTACAGTGCCTTTTGTTATAGAAGAGCCACCAGAGGCCTTGAGTAGACAATGATTTAGTTACCTGGAAAACACTGACTTCTCTAAATCATGAGGTAGCATCAGAGGCATGTCTTTCCTCCAGCTTATATCGTACATCTAGTTATGTTCTTGGGGAATAAAATTAAGAAGGAGACTGTTAAGGGAATTAAGGAGGTTGTAGCGAGGTGGGTGTTGGTCTCTTCTCCCAAGTAACAAATGATAGAATGAGAGGAAATGGCCTCAAGTTGTACCAGAGGAGGTATAGGTTAGAAATTAGGAAAAATTTCTTTACCCAAAGAGCAGTCAAACATTGAAACAGGGAAGTGATTGAGTCTCCATCCCTGGAGGTGTTTAAAAATATGTAGATGTGGCACTTTGGGATATGGTTTGGTTCACAAGGTGGTGTTGGGCTGATGGTTGGACTTGGTGAACTTATAGGTCTTTTCTAACCTTAATGATTCTATGATTTTCTGATAAGTAAATCCCTCTCTTGCTATTGGTATGGCTGTTGTATTACTTAGATTAGGATTTTCAGCTTGTGTTTAAATACAGCAGTGCAAGACCTGATCTAAGGCTCTGTAGGAACTTTCCAGAACAAAGCTGGAATGCAAAATGGGAATAGGATGACTACCAGATGAATACACTGTAGCAGAGGTTTCAGTGGTCTTTTCTGTTCACAGTATCACAGTATCACAGTATCATAAGGTTGGAAAGGACCTCTGAGATCATCAAGTCCAACCTATAACCTAACACTAACACCAACACTAACACCAACCATCATCTAAACCATGGCACTCAGTGCCTCATCCAGTCTCCCTTTAAACACCTCCAGGGTAGGTGACTCCACCACCTCCCTGGGCAGCCCATTCCAATGGCCAATCACCCTTTCAGTGAAGAATTTTTTCCTCACATCAAGTCTAAACTTTCCCTGACGAAGCTTAAGTCCATGCCCTCTGGTTCTGCCACTGGTCACCTGAGAGAAGAGACCAACCCCTGCCCGACTACAACCTCCTTTTAGGGAGTTGTAGAGAGCAATGAGGTCTCCCCTGAGCCTCCTCTTCTCCAGGCTAAACAGCCCCAACTCCCTCAGTCACTCCTCATAGGGCTTGTGCTCCAGCCCCCTCACCATCTTCGTTGCCCTCCTCTGAACACATTCCAGTATCCTAACATCTTTCCCATACTGAGGGGCCCAGAACTGGACACAATATTCAAGGTGAGGCCTGACCAGATGTTGATGGCTTCCTTCCTTGACCTCAGTAGTGAATCAACTTTAATGGGATGATGAATGAAGAATCAGTGAGGTTTTCTAGCAGTGTGGTGGAGAAGAAACTCTTCCCTCAGCCAGACCATCACCTGGAACAATAGTCTTCTCTTCCAGGACAGCCATTAGGGTTTTAGAATAGTGGTCTCCTGATGTGTCCAAGTTTACTGACCTCAGCATCCTTTCCTAAGGTACATATTCCTTCTGCAATAAACAATTTGGCTTGCTTTGTTCCTGAGCACCTGGTCCCAAATTATATTCCAAATTGCAAATTCTGGTTAACAGAACTTATGGGAATGACTGTTCCACCAGAGGGACCAAGATGCAGTGTTGCACACACTTGCTAGGGAGAAGCGATGCTGAGATGGGCTGGAATGAGGGGATGATACTTCATTTAACACCTCCACCTTTGCACCCTGCTCCCTGTGATGGGCTACAACAGGTCTTGAGGAACACACACCTTCAAGGGCATAGAGCAGCTATAAGAGTGATGTAAGCCCACAGAGACAATATTGAAATAGAGGCTTCCACGAGAGTCAACAGACTGACTCACTGTTTCCTCAGACATCACAGAGGTCTTCATTTGTTTCTGTTACCTACAAAATGCTCTCCTGAACACATGATCTGTTCCTCATTTCTTTTGGCAGCATGATTCTGATCACCTTCTCCTCAGCCACTAATTTGAGGCTATCATTATGCAACAGCCTCCAAGTTTGCTTTGAAGCAGAGAAGCTGATGAGTAATTACACACTTCAGCTCATCTTCAGAGGGGAAAAAAAAATGATTGCTTGAGGAAAATGGCTCTGTGATGGTTTGGTTTGTTAGGCACACACTTCAGCTAGCCTAGTGTGAAAACACTGCTGTGGGAACAACCTCAGCTGCATCTCAGCCAACCAGCAACATGGGTATTTCAATCCAACTAGCTGTGGCCTGAGAATTTAGTTCCATTTATTATTATGAGTTTTATGTACATCTCCAAGATTTGCAGTCTAGGCATGGCAATAGTTTAGGGAGAGCCAGAGAAATGGCCCTCTGGCCTATTATCAGCTATGAGATGCTCCTGCCCATGGCAGGAGAGCTGGAACTAGGTGATCTTTAAGGTCCTTTCTAACACAAATAATTCTATGATTCTATGATTTTATGATTCTATGATGCTAGTAATCCTTTAGTTGAACAATATCCTGTAGTTTAGTCAACAGCCTGTTTCGGAGAAAAACATTCTCCTGTTCCCAGTCCCTTGACAGTAGAAACCTCATATGTTTTGAGGAGTGGAAATTTATATGGCCTTCAAAGCCATTTTATTTTTAATTTACTATTTTAACTCTAGATATCTGTCCTCTGTCAACTCAGTCATCTTCTGCTACTCATGAACCAGCAGTGTGCCCAGGTGGCCAAGAAGGCCAAAGGCATCTTGGTCTATATCAAAAACAGTGTGGCCACTTGGTCTGTTCAGCCTGGAGAAGAGGAGATTGAGGGGGGACCTCATTGCTTCCTTACAAGGGGAGGAGGAGGAGCAGGTATTGAGCTCTTCTCTCTGGTCACCAATGACAGGATCCAAGGGGATGGCAGGAAGATGTGCTGGAGAGAGTTAAGTTGGAAATTAGCAAAAGGTTCTTCCCCCAGAGAGTGGTGGAGCACTGGAACAGCTCCCCAGGGAAGCAGTCACAGCCTGACAATATTCCAGAAGCCTTTGGCCAACATCCTCAGACACACAGTGTGAATTTTGAGGTTGTCCTGTGCAGAGACAAGATTTGAACTCAATGATCCTTGTGAGTTTCTACCAACTCTGGACGTTCTATGATTCTACAGTTTCATTTACTATTAAACTGTATTGTCCCAGTGAATTCCACAAGGTAAATGTTCATTGTGGGCAATTTTTCTCCCATGAGTTCTCATTTTTCTCCCTGTTCCGTACTTGTGTTTCTTACTTACTTTTCCACTCCCTGTATCCCTTATCTCTTGGCTTAAACAAAAGAGAAAGTGTTAGTTCAATAAGAGGTGTTTTGTGAGATGTTACTTCAGTAAGAATTGTTCAGTAAGTAAGTTTTGTGATGTTAGTCTTCTAATGATCAGCATGTCATGATGTTAAATGTAAGTAGTAACAGTGATATTTAAAATAAAATTTAGTGTATGGATCAAGACTTAATTTCAGTGTCTATACATGTGCAAGATGTCCCAGCTTCCACAGCAATGAAAGCAGAGCTAGTCAACATGATCAGTTAAATGCAGGCAACAAGACAGTCATTCCTGAAGAAGACAGTCAGAGAGGTATTGTTGCCAATACTCAGGCATCTAATGTCCATCTAAGATGCCCTAAGGAATGTAATTTACCTTCCAAATGGTGCTAAAGGAAGATACGGGTTTCCCTTAGCTCCCATATAAAATTTGGCAACCTTGTGTACACATCTCACATATCCTGAGGTGTTTCAAATACTACCAGACTCTGTTACCTCAGCTTTCCATTGATGTGAACTGGCACTCCTAACTCACATACAGGCATCTAGATATTGGCACGGAGGGTGGTCAAACATTGGCACAGGTTGCCCAGAGAGGTGGTGGATGCCCCATCCCTGGAAGCATCCAAGTCAGGTTGGATGGGGCTCTGAGCAACCTGATCTGGTTGAAGATGTCCCTGCTCACTGCAGGGGGTTGGACAGGATGAGCTCCATGATTCTATGATCTCCATGTAGGTCCCTCCATTTGGTCATCTTCCTTTCCCAGCTATCTGCTACTCCTGAAGCCAAAAGAGTAACAATTATCCATCTCGATGTGGTGGTTCTCAAGTAAGCTACGTATAACATTGCAAGACAGGACTGAGCAAAATCAAGAGGCAGAAGTTTCTACTCTCTTTTTGGTAAAGAAATCTGGACACCCATTGATGAAAAGCCCAAGATTTGGTGTGATGTCTTCTCTAAAAATAGGCTGTGTCTGTGTGGGGCCTTTCACCTTTGCCATATATGTAGAAGAAGGGTAACTATTTGGTATTCCTACCATAAACAGCTATTCTGTAGTTGTTTCATGGTTGTCTTGGGGCCAAGAAGTTTTGGGATCCCAAATCTGTCTGCATTCCTGCAAGCAGATATGACCTTAGTTCTGCTTCTTCCATTGGGTATTGTCCAGCCAAATAATTTTGATCTTTGGAATAAGAGTTGTCTCTAACATTTTATTTGTAAAGCACCCAGCACATCGGGCTCCGGCCTTGGCTGTGGACTTTACTTGTGGTTTCATTGAAGTCATCACTGTTATTTCGCAAACTAAAATATCTGTAGAGGAAAACAGAGGAAATATGATACATCATTTCTAGCTCCTATTCTCATGGCTCTGCCCAGGTCTGTAAACAAATAAAGGTCTGTAAACAAATAAACATGTATTAGCGTTCATGCACATATTTATTTCCTTCTCCCCCTTCCCCCCCCCCCCCCCATTAATTTCCTTTTCAATATGAGCACTAAACCAAATAAAATTTGGAAGAGAAGGGATTAGAGTCCTATTAACAGAAATAGAGCAGGTTTTTTTTTCAATTATCCTTATTTTTTAGTGGAAAAGAAGAAGTAACAAAAGATGAATTGATTACAGACTCCAACCGGCAACATGGCTTTTTTTTTAAAAGAGGAGACACAAAACCATGACTGAGACTATTTGTTAAATCTATGGCTCTATGCCCTTAAGTGTTAAACTCTGGAGACATGCAAACACTGAACCTGCTGCATGAGATTTTAATGACTGTATTTTATTTTTTTTGCATTAAATCGAGCATTTACTATCAAGCTCTGCTCTTCATCATGCAGAAGTAGTACAGTATTTGGATAATAATAAATATGTCATAGATTAAGCAGTATTTGGGTATGATAGTTTTGAAATAATCTTCCTGGGACCACGCAGCACAAGGAAATCCATAGAAAAGAACAGAGATTAACTATTTTCTATGCACATTTCTGCTCTCTGAATGGTTATTTAATTACTCAACAAATTTTGCATGCAGCCTGCAGGAGCAGGCCAGAGAGAGGAGTCTAGGAATCAGAATGTTCCTGCTGAGGGTCCTAATCTCTTGGATATTGTCCTGCTCCTTCTTCCTTGCTCTCTTTCTCGACCTGGGAAATCATGTGGGCTTTTACAGTCAGAGGCACAGCTTCAGTGAGATGAGGTGACAAGATTGCTGTGAAACCCTCTCAGGCAAAGAAGGACATGTAGAAAATGTTAAGTAGCAGCAGAGAAGGTTAAGCATAGAATTATAGAACAGTTTGGTTTGGAAGGGACCTTCAACTTCATCCAGTTCCAACCCCCCTGTCATGGGCAGGGACACCTCCCACTGGATCAGGGGACTCAAAGCCTCAGGAAATCTGACTTTGAACACCTCCAGGGATGGGGAGGCCACAACTTCTCTGGGCAGCCTGGACCAGAGCCTCATCACCCTCACAGTAAAAAATTTCTCCCTAATATCCAGTCTAAATCTCTGTTCATTCAGCTTAAAACCATTCCCCCTCATCCTATCCCTGCACTCCCTGAGAAAGAACTCCTCTTCAGCTTTCCTGTAGCCCCTTTCAGTTCTCGCTAATGACCTGAATCCTCTTCAATGTACTTATATGGGCATTTTCCTAATCTCTTGATTGCATCCCAGTAAAAGGAGTTAGGTTTCAAAAAACACTAGGTCTTTTTGTCATTGCTCCTTTGCTGTCCCTTTCCATTTGAACCCACAGGCTGGTTTGATCAGCACCCAACTGGGAAACAGAGAGCCACTTATTCCCACCTTATTAGACAATTAATATGATCAATGATAACCCACGAACTCTTCAGAAACCAGGCTTTATCTCTGATGCATGCAGCTCTGAAGAGATCTGAGAAATGAACCTTTATCATTCAACTTAGAACCAAAATCCCAAGACTGTATTTTCTTTCTCCCAACTGAGCACATATAAATGTTACTTTATTTCTCCCCTCTGGTTTTCTGTGCTCACTTTTAAAATAGAAGATGTTGTTTCAGATAAATTTAATGAAGCAAAGTACCTGATCACCTGCAATTCCCGCTGGTGAAAATGAGAAATCCAGTGCATCTCCTGAGAGCTGCTATCCAGATCTATTTCTCCTACCGTTTTCTGATTCTCCTAAACAAAAATGACCACAGCAGACTGGGTTTATTATCAAATCAGAAGAGCAAAAGCTGAGCAAATGTTTTCTCTATCATTTACTGCTGCTATGAAAACACTCATAAAGAGTAAAGAATTTCCGAAGCATGGCACATGCACCCACCTTTTGGTGGTGGAAATGTAGGTCTCTCCCAGTGTGTCTGGTACAAAGTAAGATATTGACTTCATTAAAAAGAGAAAACAAACAAAAAAAACAAACCCAAAACCAAAGCCCCAAAACGACGATATATCAAGTGTGTTATTAGGTCTTGCGATTTTTAACTTCCTTTGTCAATTTATACCAGAAGAGAACTTTCATTTCCTTGCATGCTGGATCCAGTGGAGAGCTACATCGTTCTCAAGGAGGCAAAAAATGGAGAAAAAAAGAGCCTTAAGTTCTATTTCAGTTCAGTTTTGGCCAGAAATCATTGCCAGCTAGAGACTTTTTTCCATGGCACAAAAGGACAATGACCGCAGATGTATTTTTAGTTCCCAGGTGACCATGAGGCAGGTCAGCTCTCCTTGCAGGGCAGCTCAATGGCCACAAGTTGCACGATGGGTGGTTCAGAGTAAGTATCAGGAAAAATTTCTTCACTGAAAGGGTTGTCAGGCCCTGGCAGAGGCTGTCCAGGGAGGTGATTGAGTTGCCATCCCTGGAGGTGTTTAAAAGGCAGGTAGATGATTTTCTGAGGGACATGGTTTAGTGAGTAGACAGGTATAGTTGGACTCCCTGATCTCAGAGGTCTTTTCCAACCAGACAATTCTATGATTCTAATGTGGGCCACTCAACAGCTGAAGCTGACCTGTTCTTGAAATTAAAATTTGGCACTGTATATGCCCTTTGTGTGTGGAACTTTCCCTTCTGGGCTTTCCAAAAAACGTGTTCTCCATGCATAATTAATTCTCTGCTTGTGTCGTGGGGAAGACGAGCTAATGCATCAGCAGCAATGCTAACATGTGGGAGACCTGCATGCCTCTTCCCTCTTTCTTCTCAGACACATCATGTGACTCTGCCAACTCACTTTGGGTGGGATTCATCTCATCCAACTTTACATGTCTGCAATGCAGACGTCTACAGCTTCTCTAATTGCACTTGGCTGCTTCCGCAGTCGATGGAGTCAAATCACATTTTTAAAGCATGGTTCATCTGGTTTGTTTTTGATATCTTCTTCAGGGTGATGCCTACCTTTGGCCAGAAAAATTCCACAGCTTAGACTTCTCTCTCTCTTTAAAGCAGGGCACTATTGTAAATCTACTGTTCAGCTGAGTGTTAATTTAACACTCAGGGTGCTATGAAAGCTTGGACACTAAGGTGTCATGTATAGGTAGGACTACATCCCAAATTCTGTTGGTTGAGTTCTTATTGTGATTATATACATTGTAGTAATGTTATTTATAACCTGGGATAATTGTCCCATTGAACTCTATCACTTATGAAATTCCTAGACAGAGGCACTGAAATTTGAAAAAATCACAGTGCTTGTGGCCAGCTGTATCTCTTGAGCTTCACTGGTAGCATAAGAGGTTTGAATCTGGTTCTAGCTAAAGCCCAACGGGCACAGGGTACACAATTACCTGGTGGTGGAGGAAATAAACCAACAAAGGCTGTAATCACTGGGCAATCCTGAAGCCTAATTTCACACCTCATCCTGCTCCACCCCAGAAAATTCTGGTGGACACACGGACATCTCCCACTTGTGAGTGACTACAAGCAGCTCCCCTCACTCCTGTTCCCCCAGACTGCGTAGCAAAGGCTGAGTGGCTCTTAGCAAATACATCCTTTAGGCTTGTCCTGTAAGATTGGCTTTGTACTCAGACCAGCCAGGAGCAGAGGAAGGTCGTAAAGGACACCTACAATCCTTCCACCCTGATCCATTCTGAGCACTTCTGGAAAGCCCTGAAGGTAGTTCAAAACGTACATTTTCAGAAGAAAGCTGCCAAGCCAAACAAAATACTTGTACCCGCTTAAATGAATTCCACATGCTTTTCGAAGTGCTACTTTAGGAAGGATCCACAGATGGTGTAAATCAGAGGAATACTGCTGATTTTGAAGGAAAAGCATCAGCTGACCTCTGTGAAGGAAATGCCAGATCTACTTGTTACAGCATAGTTGGCGAAACGCATTTTACACCCAAACCTACTTACTATTTTTTTTTTCCCCTAAGAGAGAAGAGGAAAAAAGATTTGTATAAATAACTATACTGTACTGCTCTGTCTAAATGGTCAGGGAACACTTTACAAGCTGGACTCCTAGCCAGAGTTTGTGTCCTGTGTTTTTCACATACATCTCCAGATGGGAGCCTTTTATGCAGTAGTTAAAAAATGTGGGAAAATAATAAAATGAGGAAAATCTCAGCTTGGGGATGGGGGAAGGTAATCCAAAACCCTCTAGTTTGTATTCCTGTTTTTCAATAAATTAAGTACAAGGGAAGCATTCTTTAATTTGTGTGTGCTTGGAAGGGAGAGGAAAGGTTCTACAGCTACTGGGAGGATTTGAGCATATAACTAAAAGCAGTTGAAAATAATAACATTTAAAATAAGGTTTTTTTTAAAAAAGGTAGGTTGAAATACTATCCCTGTTATTACAGTTTACTCCCATCCTTTTTTTTGCTGGGGATGTGGGATGACCTGTAAATGCTCTTGTGGCCATGACCCAGTTCAGAGTGAAGTTAATAGAAAGACACCTCAAGAACTTGTTGAATCTCTGGATTGAGCATTATATGAAGAAATTATCTTATGGAGTCTGACTTGGTTCTTTGTGGAGGTGGGGGAAACACCCAGATTTGGATGGGATAGGTCATTAAGCATGAGATTGCAGAAGATAGCTTGAATCAGCTGAGACTGATTTTGGAGCAGCTATCTTTCCAGAAACTCCATCTAAACATTTTGATTCGTGTCAAAGAAGAGAAACGGGTGCAATATGTCTAAAAGACCAATCAGAATCATTTCATGGGAACAAGGTTTATCTTTCTCACTGGATTTCTGGTATTTGTTTCTGTCTGAGGCAGAAGTAATACAGGAATGGTGTCTCTGGTGGTGCTTCCTTTGTTTGACCACAGCTGGGTTTTGCAGATGCTACTATAAAAGAAATCTACCTGAAAAAAATTAAAATTCCTGTCCTTTCACCTTCCACATAAAATCAAGTAATCTGGCTTTTAATGTATTTTGTAATTAAATTGTAAGGTCTCCATTAGCTGTGTTTGTAACACCTTTAATTACCAAGGATAGGTATTCAAATCTCTAAAATAGACCATCAGCATTTGAACTGCAGCACTAATTATGCCATCCATTTTCTTATCAAAGATTCCCTTTATCTTTAGACCTTTATCTTTACATCATTATCTTCTCTACCAGTGATTTGGACCAGATGTACAGACAATCCCTTTGTATACAGAGTCTGCATAACATGATTCTTCTTGTGGCCAAAGGCTTCCAGCAATCAAGGGCTTGGAGAGTTCCCTGGGTACAAGTCACGTCCATCCTGTCTAGCAGCCTCCAAAATCTATTTCTTCCATGAATATTTTCAACTCTGTCTTAAGATCCATGCTATATTTTGTTTCCCATTACTTTATGCTAACAAGAGTGACGACTGAATTATTCTTTACATAAAAAGTATTCTATTTTTCACTTGTTTTTAAACATGATGTGATAATTTCACAGAGGTGATGTCTCCTCATTCTATGTTTTTAATGCAAGGAGAAAGCAATATGTGTCCTATCCAACTTCTCAGTACAATTTATGATTTTTCACATATTATATCCCAATTCATTTATATTTTCTCAGATTAAATTGCTGTTGACAGTTTACTCTTTGGGTTAAAACTGTCCCTCCTATCCCATCACTTTTTTCTTCCTGAATACTTAGGACATTTAGAAATCTTCCAGGAAAATGAAGGAGACACTGATACTCTAGAAATGTACTCGTCTACCCCAGATAGGAAAGGCCTCTCTTTTCTTCATTGGAACTCTCCTAATTTATGAAAGCCAAATATCTGTTGTCACATGCAAAAATGACAGTGCTGTTCGTGCTTTGGAGGTATGGTGTTAATCTGGATGTTTTCTCCTCATGACTTTATCCTCTTCCTCCCTCTGTTATTTCCATGAGTAAAAGTGATCTATGTCACTCCAATATTTTGTCCTTGGAGACTCCAATATTTTTCTTTCCTACTAGCATCTGGGTATCATTTCTACCTAGGACACAACAAATGCTTCCAATAGCCATGATTTCTGGATGGGATGGGTTTAACTGATCTGCCTGATCCAGTGATATCCAGCCCACAGGTCAATGAAATATTTTTTGGTGATTTTTTCTTGACTGGAATGAAAAACATTATTTTATTTTATTTTGAGGAGGCAGGAAGCTTGCTTCCCAATTTGTATTTTTAGAATTGGGCAGGAAATGGTTTTCTGGTCCAGTCTTGCAAAAAATTTTGACATTCAAAACAATATATCTTTGTTTTAAAGTAGGATGATACAAAAACAATGTGGATATTTTAATGGAAGGAAAATGGAAATCAGAATAAAATACTGAGACTGTCCTGAGTACCATAGTGACTGGAGTACTCAGTCAGAAAGTTTCATAATTTTGAAATATATAAACTTTTCCTCAGTTATGGACCCAAACAGATTTTGCAGTGATATTGCAATCCCTGACAAAGAGAGTTTAAGTTTATTGACAATGTGCTTGCTTTTATGGCCTCTTCACAATAGACTCTACACCTCAAAAGTTCATAGAAAAACCTCCAAAGGCTAGTTCTTTGTAAGCTACTCTCCTCAGTCTGAGAAAATCAGACATCTGCATTCAATCTCTTCTACTGAAAGGATCAAATTATTTGAGTGAGAATTTATAAGCAGTTCTCCTACAAACCTGAGGAATGTTCTTGCCATCAATTTACAAGAATCAGGCACAGGTTCTAATAAGATGAAGACATGGAATGAGCCATTTACTTATCTTTCTTGATAGTGTTGCTATTGTATTGTCCCAGATCCAGAGGCCAGAGCCCTGAAACTAACGTGTATAGAAAGGAAAGTCAGTGTTGAAGGACTACTTAGTATTCTTTAAGACTCACTGGAGCAATTTCAGGCCCTGTGATTGCTTCTGGGCACAAATCAAAATTTAACGAGGTGCAAGGCTGAGAAAAAGGAGTAAATTGAGGTGACATGTACAATACTGGGATTTTTTACTGCTGTTTGGAAAATTAGTTGGGTAGTAAAACTTTGAGCTGTTTCATGAATGTCTCATGGCAAGATAGCATCCCTAGAGCAACAATCAATCTGCAAGCACGTCAAAATTTAATTTTAATTTTCAAAAAGGAGTCTTTTTGCCTTCCAGACCTACTGCAAAGAGCCAAGATTTCCTCTCAGGCCAGGAACAAAACAAGCAGTTGACTACTCACTTTGGCCTCAAGTTCATAGTCTCATTGAGGCGTTCCGTGTCTAAGGAGGAATTAAGGTGGGAGCAGGGTAATCTATGAACGTAAAATTTGTCCTATAGTCTTGAGAACTCTGTTTTTCAGTAAAGCTTTTCCTTGATTGAGTTAATTCTTTTTTTTCTAACTACCTTATCTTTAAAACAGTATGATCACCTGTTCACTGTAAAATTTCCCATTCTCATTAATAACGCTGATTAAGAGCTTAAATACAGCTTGACTTCACTTTCATCAAGTTAATCTTTTGGACTCTCTTAAAGTTAATCAAAACCTAGTCAATAATATTCTGGTTTCTTTCTTCCTAAATCTTGGAATGACATCATCTCCAAGCTCTCAAATTAGTGCTCTTACTTTCCTGAATATGCATTTGAGATCAAAGGCCCCTTGCCGTTGATACCATAAAAATTGAAACCCAGTCTCCAAAGTAGAAAGTATCCTTTAAATAAATATGAAAGACCATAAAAAGAAGAAAAACACTTGGCAGAACCGTAGAGGGAATCTTCAATCCTCTCCATCTCTATTCTGTTGGACATCTCTATATTCTCTAAATTTAAAAGAGCTGTAAACACTTTTTGTACAATCTCTGCTATCTTGACTGTATACAAAGAAAGAATTCTACTGCATATGATAACTTCATTCCTCTGTCAGCCTTTCAGCTTATACCCTTGACCAAAAATATTGTGTTCCCCAAAAGATTAGCCTTAGTTTTTCTCTTGACATGAAGGTAGGAGATGTAGCAGGTAGGAACTATATTGCTTGTTGTTTTATTTTGAAGTTCAAGGAGTCAACATTTTGGCTGAACACCACAGGAGTTTCTCTTGAAAATTCTCTGCAGAAGATCCCAAAGAGTACATTGCTTATTATTTAGGACCTAGAGGTGTTGTTTGACAGTGGCTGAATATAAGTCAGCAGTGCCCAGGTAGCCAAGAAGGTCAATAGCATCTGGACAGGCTGAATCAATGGGCTGAGACCAACGGGATGAGGTGCAACAAGGCCAAGTGCCAAGTCCTGCACCTGGGACACAACAACCCGATGCAGCGTTACAAGCCTGGGGAAGAGTGGCTGGAGAGCTGCCTGGAGAAGAAAGACATGGGGATGTTGATTGGCAACTGGCTGAATATGAGCCAACAGTGGCCCAGGTAGCCAAGAGAACCAATGGCATCTTGGCCTGTGTCAGAAACAGCGTGGGCAGCAGGACCAGGGAGGTGATTGTGCCCCTGTACTGGGCACTGCTGAGGCTTCAGCTTGAATCCTGAGTTCAGTTTTGGGCTCCTCACTACAAGAAAGACAGTGAAACGTTGGAACTTGTCCAGGGAAGTGTAATGATGCTGGTGCAGGAGCTGGAGAACAAGTCCTGCAAGGAACGGCTGAGGGAACCAGGGTTGTTTAGCCTGGAGAAAAGGAGGCTGAGGGAAGACATCATCACTGTCTAAAACTGTCTGAAATGAGGCTGCAGTGAGGTGAGTGCTGGTCTCTTCTCCCAGGTAACAAGTCATAAGGCAAGAGGAAAAGACCTCAAGTTGCAGCAGGGGGGGATTCAGATATCAGGAAAAATTTCCTCATCAAAAAGATTCTCAGGTACTGGAATGGCTGCCCAGGGAAGTGGTGGAGTCCTCATCCCTGCAGTGGTTAAAAGGTCGGGCAGATGAGGTGCCGATATGATTCAGCAGTGGATGGGGATGGTTGGGCTCACTGACCTCAAAAGTCTTTTCCAATGAAATGATTCTATGATTCTATGATTCTATTGATAGGATGATGCGCTTAGTCATATGGTTTAGTTTTAGGAAGCCCTACATGAAACAGGGAGTTGGACTTTACTATCCTCAGAGTTCCTTTCCAACTTGATATATTCTATGATTCTACATACTTGCATAGAATCTGATGGATAAATACGATCATATACCTTTGCCCTTCAGTGTTATGTGTTGCCACAGAAATTGATTTCCAAAAATTTAACCCATGACATCACTCTACAGCACAGATTC
Organism: Tapera naevia; assembly: GCA_033556795.1. Lineage (NCBI taxonomy): Eukaryota > Metazoa > Chordata > Aves > Cuculiformes > Neomorphidae > Tapera > Tapera naevia. The sequence goes on along the minus strand of JAUMJJ010000129.1, from coordinate 3,258,567 downwards.
ACCAATCTCTTGAGACTGCTGAATGACTCAATTAAACCTTACGAGCACACCTCACCAACATAAAAGCTTGAGGCAGAGGTGTCCTTTCCTTCTGGTGCGAACAAAATGCAGGTAGTATGGGTGTCTTGGGGGCATTAGATATGCTTGTCATTGCAGTCAGTTACATTTAGATGCACAGGTAATTACAGACCAGGGTGCAGCTATCAAAGAGATACCATAGGCATGCTTGTGATCTCTTTACAGCCGGGGAATGGTCAGACAAATAAAGTATTTCATTTGGGTAAGTTATTTAGAAAGGAGATTTTGGCCTGTGATCCGTCTTCATTTGTAGACATAAAGCATGTCAGGGAAAGGCAGCTGTTAAAGAGTGTCGCTGGCAGCTATGTGTTTGCTAATGAAGCAATCTTTATGGAGCTCCTTGCTGAGTGAAAGGGAAAAGACTGGGGTTTATTTCTTTGTGTAGCTTGTGTTTGGCAGCTAGAGATGAAATTATGACAGTGAGGCAGAAAGATTAAACAGTGTCAGCAAATTGCATGCTGCAGACCATAGAGAGTCAGGAATTTGATGGGAGAGAGAGAGGGAAAATAGGGGGAAACAGGGGTTCTTGGAGGACCCTCAGTTCTCTCCAAAAGTTATCAGCAAATCCATGTTTCACTTTTTTAGTGTACCATGGAAATTTCAGCCTGAAGACCTAAAAAGAATGAGGAAGAAGTTACAACAGGCAAAATAAGTTATACTTAGGAAAAGGCTAGGAAGTGGATAGAAGTAATTTAGATATAGCTGGATTAGCTTATTTTCCCTCATGAGGGAAAGAAAAACACTTTGGCTGGAACTTTAAAATCTAACATTTTTTGAAATGATACTTTTTGACACTTCTATTTGAAACAGATTTTTAAGAGTGATTTTATTTTTAAAAGCTAGAAGGATAAAACCCCGTTTCTTGTAAACACCTATTATCAGTTTGGCTCAATTCAGCTTTTATTTTGCAAAGTCTCTGCATAAACTTGTTTTGTTTTAACCCAAAATGCAGTTCCCTGCTAATGTTTTGGTTCAGGTTTCAAACCAAAAAATAAACCATTATTTATCTATGCCTAATTTGGAAGAACATTTTATGAGGATGACGTAAATGCCTAATGGGGTGGAATTATGATAAAAAAAATGAAGTAGAATTTCAGTACTGAACTCCTAAAGTTGGGGTTGATTGTTATTAATCTCACAATAGGAGACACTATGAAAGGACTACGAAGGAGTCTTATGAAAGGATTAACAAAACAGACTGCCAGAAACATCACTGATATGAACAAAATGTGGTGAACAACCTATGCCCATCAGTTATCTTTGATTTCTGCAGATACTATCAAATAAGTTGACACTCTAATTGTCAAGGGGGTATTACTCAGGGATTTATGGCATAGGGGTAATGATTGAAAACAATAGTATTGAAGGGCATGATCCAACAGTCCTTTATATTTAATAGATTTACTCATTCATTTGTCCTCAAACGCTCTCGTCAAATTAGAGCTTCATAGAAAAGCTTATTCTATCTTTTCCATATTCAGGTAGGAATGTCTTTTGGGAGATTCTATTTATGTTTTGTTTCTTCTTTGGTTTCTATGGAAAGGTTTCCATGCTGAGTACTCAGTCTGATGGATTTGAGGAGTTCAGTGCATCTGTTTTTTTGACTGCAGTGACATTCGGAAATGATAACGGCTTCATTGAGGACATTGAGGCGTTGGAGCGCGTCCAGAGGAGGGCGACGGGGCTGGTGAAGGAGCTGGAGAACAAGTCCTACAAGGAATGGCTGAGGGACCTGGGGTTGTTTAGTTTGGAGAAGAGGAGACTGAGGGGAGACCTCATCACTGTCTACGGCTGCCTGAAAGGGGGCTGTGGGATAGCGAGTATCGATCTCTTCTCTCAAGTGGCAGGTGATGGGACAAGGGGAAATGACCATAAGCTGCACCAGGGGAGGTTCAGACTGGATATTAGGAGGAGTTTCTTTACCAAAAGGATGGTCAGGCACTGGCACAGCTGCCCAGGGAGGTGGTGGAGTCACCATCCCTGGAGGTGTTTAAGAAAACGATAGATGAGTTTTTGAGGGACATGGTTTAGCAGATTATGGGTGCAGTTGGACTCGGTGATCTCAAAGGTCTTTTCCAACCAGAATATTCTATAATTCTGTGATTCAAGAAGGCATCGATACACTGATGCATAGCAGCAGCCAGCCTCTTCTGCACAAGGAGCTCTACTATTGCTGACTGCCACACCGAGTCATTCCTGTTGCACAAAACAGAGTGCCAGGGGCTTTGTGTCGCTCCATAGATTTTAAATAACTAAACATCTCCAACGTGATATCACACAGATGCCAAACTGTGCCTTACAGCCAGATACAGTTTGATGAGAGCAGCCGCCTTACTCCTTACTTCTGTTAGGTAGCTGAAGGCAGCAATCAGGTCTCTCTTTAGAATAGAGTACAGCAAAAAAGCAAAGTAAAGTGAAGAGGAAAAGAGAAGAGAGAAGAAAATAGATTCAGCTGGAAGGAACCGACAGTGATCATCCGGTACAACTGCCAGACCAGTCCAGGGCCGACCAAAACTTAAAGCATATTATTAAAGGTATTGTCCACATGATCCTTAAACACTGTCTTCCTCTCCAGGAAACCTGTTCCAGTGTTTGACCACCCTCTTGGTAAAGAAATGCTTCCTAATGTCCAGCATAAATCTCCCCTGGTGCAGCTTTGAACCATTTCCATGAGTCCTGTCACTAGATACCAGGGAGAAGAGACGAGTGCCTCCCTCTCTCCTTCCTTAAGAAGCTGCAGAGAGAAATGAGGTTTCCCCTCAGTCTCCTCTTCTCCAAACTAGCCAAACCCTAAATGCTTGGATGCTCTGCATGAGACGTTCCATTCACCAGCTTTATTGCCCTCCTTGAGGATCTTCACATGGCTTCTTTTCTCTAGACTGAAAACCACTTGTTGTCATGAGTGTTTTATGGAGCATACGTTTGGTTCTTGCAGCAGAGCTGCCCTTTAGATTCCCTCTCAAAGGATTGCAGTTTGCACACTCCAAGCCACCCTACTAAATGAACCAATGGACAACAAATGAGGTGATCGTGGGGTTCAGCAACAAACTGCACTTCTTCTGCGAAACAAAACACTGTTGTTGTTTCCTCCTACCTTAATTTTGGAGAGAGAATGGTGGTTGACCATCAGACTATGAGTGCTGACATGGTCATAATCAGTTTTGGCTCTTCTGAAAGAGCACTTTTCTGCTGAAGACCAAGAACTAAATATGCTCAGACTGCTCAAAAAGCACTGACAGGATTTTAGAATGTCTGGGCCCCCGGTGATGAAGTTGTAGAACTACCTCGTGTTGAGGAAACTATGATGAACGTGCACAGATTTTTACACTTTGGGCTTTTTTTAGCAAATCCTTGGCTGAAGTGAGTACAGCCTGTTAACTCTGCTACTCCAGCTGCAGCAGAAAGGTCTTCTATGTTTAACAGAAATAATTGAAAGGCATGTTTACTCCTCACCCACAGTACACTCCTCATCTCCAGACAGGAGCTGGGTACACACAAGTGGCAGTAGGATACACCAGGGAGATTCTCTGTTGGATACAAAAATACTTTCCAACACTTTGTGTTTTCTGAGCAGCACTGAAGCAGGATTCTTCAGCTTAATTTTAGACATCTGCATGTCATCAGATAAACGACATGCAAAGAGACCACAACAGGGAAGGAAATACGGTTCTTTCAGTATCATTGCAAATGTTCACAATGTTTCATCAATTCATAGATGTTAGTGCCAAAAAGCATTATTAGAACACTCAGCTGGACTTACAGTCTTATAAACAACTTATAATTTCACTCAGTTTCCCTCATGATGAGCCATAAACTGATTTTGCGATGCACAACAAAATACAGCGTTAAGCCCTGGTCCCAGGCAGAGTTCTCCAGTTCCAGATGTGCCCTGATGCTCTCATGAAAACAAAGTATGGTAACCAGAAATGAAGCTTTTGCTGGTTTTCTAAACTAAACATTTTATGGTTGCAAACTGAAGCATTTCATCCTAAATCTTTTGAAGAGAAAAAGGTATATTTCAAGGAAAAGATTTTTTTTTGATCTGGTTTTGTTTCACCTTTTGTTTTATTTTGTTCAAAGCCACTCTTATTTTTAGATTTCAGTTGCCAAAATCCATTGATATTAACTGAAAATATAAACTGTTCATTGCCAAAAGGCAGAGATTTTTCTAGAAATCCTCTTATTATTTCTATGAACACAAGCTTTTGCTTTCTAATTAAGGAGACGTATCTTCCAATGTCTTTAACACTGCTAGGAAAGGGTGTTTAATTAGTGGAGAAGCATTTTGTGAGGGTACTCAGTCATCTTGAGACGGAGATAGTAGGAGGGAGGGATGGTGATGTTTTCACATTGAAAGAGAGGAAAAAATTAACTTGCAACATTTTTCATTATTTATTTTAAGTATCACCATCTGGCTTGTAAATCTTCCTCTTGGCTGTTAGGGAATGCAGAATTCCTTTCTAAAGTTATGCTGTTCCGGAGGTTTAAAAGTGGTGGGAGGAGAAATAAAGCTAAGAATGTAATTTGAATCCAAATACAGACATCGATTGAATCTAAATACACTCTCAGCTCTCCAGAGGAATTGTCTGGAAGTTTTAGCAGACCTTTTACTCTAATGAAACTTGTGAATCATTTGTGCTGAGGGCCTGGATTAACATTAGGGTTCGGATAACAGTGGTGGCCTACATGTAGCTTGACATCTGCAGGTGACTTTGCTTTGCCTAGAGTGAAGCAAGAGACCAGGATAAAAGGCTGCCAGCGTGAATCTGATTCATTCACAAACTAACAGACATCTTTTTCACTGGCCTGGGACCAGAAAATCAAGCTTTTAATTCACACTTCCTGGTTCTTACTTGATCTCCGTTCTTAAAGACTCCCCCCTTGAAGTTCAGCTGGCAGAAGATGTGATGAAATGAGGGGTGGCTGACAGCATCCAGCTGATCATCCCATCACTGCTTGTTTTAGGGGAAGCAGCAGTCACAGACAAAGGAGGTAGAGGTGCGAGATCTCCTGGAAGATCTTTACTGAAAAACATTTTATTTTGAAGGCAAATGTTGCCTTTGCTTTTAACAAGGAAAACCTTGTAGACTTTGTTGATAGAGATTGTAAGATTTACTAAAAAAAAAAACAAAACCAAAGTTTTTTTGATAAATTAAAAAACAGAAGCAATTTCAGGATGATTCCAGAGATCTTGCTGTTATCACTGGAGCACAGGAAATAATAAAATAGATCTTCATAAAAGCAGCAAGTGCCTGACCATATTCAGGCACTGACACAGTAAGCAGACAGCTGGGCACTTAAAAGAAAAGGCAGACAGGGTATGGACGCTCAGGCAAGGAATGGTTTCCCTTTAAAAAGTAGAGAAATCTGGTCAATGTAGACTAATAACGAACTGTTAAGTTTCTCTCTTCCCTGTATAACTTGTGCTTTCTGCTGTCTATTTATTGATCTCTCTTTTTCATGCTCTCCGCTCTCAAAAATACACTTGGACTGAATTTAAGCCTGTTTTGAAAATCTGATTGTATTTAGTGGTGAGGAGTTTAAAGAGGTTTGCTCTTTTATCAAGTGCAGACCCCCTGCTGTATCACACAATGGAAAAGCAACACTCTTTCCACAGAGACTTCTGACTTAACTGCTAAGGCAACCTTGAGCTATCCTCTTAATAATAAGTCTCAATCGTCTATTCTTGCAATAAGAAGTTGAGAGGGGGAGGTACTGATTTGAGTCAGTTGTGCTTTTCATTGACTTGGAATTAGTATGAAACATAGAATTATTTGATTGGAAAAGACTTTTGAGATCTTCGAGTCCAACCTTACCTGTCCACAACTAAACCACATCGCTGAGAACCTCATCTGCCCATCTATTAAATACCTCCAAACGACTCATTCACCTCCTGGGTAGCCTCTTCCAGGGCCTGAGAACCCTTTCAGTGAAGAAAACTTTCCTAATTTCCAGTCTAAACCTCCCATGGTGCAACTTGATTCCATTTCCTCTCATCCTATCACTTGTTACTTGGGAAATGAGACCAACATCCACCTCGCTACAACCTCCTTTCAGGCAGTTATGGACAGTGATGAGATCTCCCTTCACCCTCCTCTTCTCAAGGCTAAAAAACTCCAGGTCCCTCAGCCCTAATTTGGATAGATGAAATTCAGATACATGTGAACTCAATTTTTTTGGGGGTGGGTTATAATAGAGTAACAGGATTTAAATGATTTCAGGAGATATAAAATAACTGGGCCATATCAAAGCATGTGAGACAATGTCTCATGGAATTGTTCGTGCCACATAAATTAAAATCAGCCCCTCTGTGAGCAGTTGCATAGCCCAATCAGTAGCTGAAATGCTGAAAATAAAGAGCAAAGGGTAATGAATCATTCATGATATTACATGGCATTGCAGGAAAGCAGTTTAGTGGGATATCCACATGGATCAGTATTAGTTAACATCCCCATTCATGATTTGGCAGAGAAATGAATAGAAACAAGAATGAAATTCACAGATGTCACTCAAGTGGGAAGTGCCAAGGATATCCATGAGGACAGAGAATTTGTGGAAAGGGGCCAAAAGAGGTAAGGCTTAGGGGCAGCCAACTGTGATCCAAAATGATAATTAGTGAAAAAAGAGAGCTGGGAATTGCCCATGCCAGAAGAGGTGTAAGGGAGATCCAGTTGAATGAAGCTGCAAGATGTGAAAAAAATCTGTGTAGATGTACAGTGGAAAAGAGAAGCAACAGCAGTTTGTGGCTGTATTTTTGCATAAAAGGTGGAAAGAATCATTAGAATTTAAATAAATATGAAAAAGATGAAAAGATGGCTTTGATGTCTATTTAGCCCTTGAGCAACTGGGCGTAGAAGGGTTTCCCAGCATTTACTGTTCTGAAAGATCAGAAAACACTGAGAAGCATTTCATAAACACATGAAAAATAAAGACATTGTAAGTTACACATTTAGAGGGAGAAAAAAAGAACAGTGCTGCCTGCTGAGAAGAGTCTGAAAGGTCACAGAGACTCCTGAATTTATTGTTCCTGGGAAGCTGCCATTGAATTTGGAGGAAGGTAAGAAAGAGGAAGCAGTATGCTGGAAGTTTTAGTGGTGAAACAGGAGGGTGACTAATTATAATTTCCATTAAATCCCCTTGGGACTTGATGATAGCTCTTCAGTGGAAGCTACTTAGGAGCTGGCAAGAAAATAATTAAAAAAAACCCCAAATTAGACCAGGTTTTTCAACCAAGGAGACGGTTTCCAGCCTCTGATTTCCTGGCGGCTCACCATGTGTTAGTATCTTGTAGAGATGTGCCAAAAAATGGTGCACTGCTTGGTTCTTAGTCTCCCAGCCTGACCAACTCATGATTTACTGTTTGCAATCGATGAGTATGACAGATGTAGGTGGATGAGAAGCTGGATGTGAGCTGGCAATGAGTGCTTGCAGCCCAGAAAGCAAATCATATCCTGGCTACCTAAAAATGTGTGACCAGCAGGGCAAGGGAGGTGTTTCTGCCCCTCTAGTCTGCTCTGGTGAGACTCCACCTGAAATAATGCATCCAGCTCTGGAGCCCTCAGCAAAGGAAAGGCATGGACCTGTTAGAGCAGGTCCAGAGGAGGCCATAAAAATTGTCGAAGACCTGGAACACCTACCTTGTGAAGAGAGGCTGAGAACTGGGGTTGTTCATCTTGGAGAAGAAAAGGCTCCGAGGAGACCTCGTTGCAGCCTTCCCGTACTTAAAATGGACTTAAAAGAAATATGGGGAAAAACTTTTTTAGCAGGGCCTGTAGCAAAAGGACAAAGAGTGACAGTTTTAAACTGAAAGAGGGGAATTTTAGACTAGATGTTAGGAATAAATTTTTTACACTGAAGGTGGTGAAACACTGGCACTGGTTGCCCAGGGAGGTGGGAGATGCCCCATCCCTGGAAACATTCGGGGTGAGATTGGATGGGCCTCTGAGCAACATGATCTGGTTGAAGATATCCCTGCTCACTGCAGGGGGGGTTGGACTGGATGACCTTCCTGGTCCCTTCCAACCCAAACCATTCAATGATTCTATGATTGGCTATACACAGGGTAATAGAAATAGATCAAGGGGAAGAGAAAAGGCTGGAAAGAAAAAAAATGAAGAAGTTGGATAGAAAAGGGACAGACTGAGAGAGGATGTGAGGCATTGCTCATTTTAGTGTTTTCCTTAGCCTAACTTTTAAAATTAGTGTTGTCATTAATGAGTTTAGACAAGGACAATAAAAAGTCAGTCTTGCTGGACAACCCTTAAGTCTGGCTGTCAATATTGCAATGCCGGAAAATTAAAGAGAAAACATATTTTTCCCTTGGTAGGATGCGGTCTGTGGAGACCGGTTCTTCATGCTTTGATCCCTTGGCTCTGAAAAACCAAATGAGCACAGAAGCATATTAATAGTAAAAGGCAACAGAAACAGAGAGAAAGGTCCCATCTGTAACAGATCTGCAAGAGAATAAATGCATTGAGACATGTGACATAAATCTAGCTTTAAAATTCAGGATTTTCAATGCTTAGGGAAAGATCAGACCCAGGTCTGGCTTTTGGAGAGATATTGATTAAAGGCAGGGGAGAAGGTATTTTCAAGTGATTTTGGGGGAAATCAGTTTTTGGAGCCCAATCTTAAATTCCTTTTAGAAATGCAGAATTTTAGCTTTTTCAAAATCAGGTCTCTTATGAGAGATTCCTTGTAGTAGGTTTCTTATATATGTTTCTTATTTTATATATATATTTTTCTTATTTAACAAATATATTTTTCTTATTTTATGTATGTATTTCTCATAACAGAATCAGGTTTCTTACATATATTTATTTCTTATAATTTAACTCAAGCAGAGTCACCCAAATCACTGCCACTAATACCAGCTCTCCACACTCAGAAATCATTAGTATGGGTCTCTACTCATAAACATGGTTCAGTTTCAGGACTCACTGTGCAATAAACACATCCGGGAAAGAGAAGCATTACACCTGACTGGAGGCATTTGCAAAGTGATCTACGTTCTCAAAATCCCTCCTCAATACACATGTACAAATTACCTTTTCTCTGCACACTTGGTTAGACTTCCTAGGGGTAAGCAGCCACTTTATCCCACTTTATCTCCAGTCTCCATCTCTGCTCTCTGCCTGCCTGTCTGCTTCCCAGCATTACAGCACTTAGTATTTCTTCTACAGCCCTGCACTGGGGCAAATAAATTATTTGTTAACATCAACTTCAGGTTGAATCAAAACTGTAGCAGTTCCCTGATCACTGTAACTTCACCTCTTCTTGCACTGCAGCAGCCCAAGTGAGCCAAAATGTCATTGAGACCTGGTTCTGAAAACAAGAACACCCATCAAAAAATGCTGTCAAACTCTTATTTGGTCGAAATTTTGCAATGTTACTGTTCTTCAGTATAAAATTTAGTTTTTACTTCAATTATTTATTTTGTAGGAAAATGAATTTTCCTAGTGTATGTGTGTATTTATGTCTGTGTACGTGGATTTTAGCATTAATTATCTTGCCAAGAGACTATATGTGGAAATTGATAGTTACAGATAGATCTCTATTAATGACCACTGCATTGTTGTCAGTACTTGTGGGAAGAGAAAGCAGAACAAGTTTTTTCACACAGTGTAATCTAAATTTCTCTCCACTAGATAAAGGCTGCCTTAACCATGCTTAATGCAGCCACTCTATTTCCTTGGCAGACTGTCACACCGAGTTCACCTCAGATCCCAAGCCTCCTGCTCCAAATTCTCTCATTATGAAAATTATAGGGTACATCTTGGCCTTGTTTGCCCAACCTGAATGGCTGTAATTCCCTCCCTAAAACACCCAGTTATGAAAATTCCCCTCCACCCTTAACACACACACTTGCACGCTCACCCACACATATTACTCTATTTTAAATGGTAATAAATGTCTATGGCTGATTTTGTTTGCTTTTCTGGTTAACCATCTTTACTACTCCACCTCATCATCTCTTTTTCCAGGAAGAATGTTCCATGTTGACCCCACAATTAAATTCCAGACAGCCCTCGAATTCAGGGCTAGGGGAGTTCTTGGGAGATTTCAGCTATTATGAAAGATAGACCAAAAAATAACAACCCTTGGTTGCTTCCAAGGTGCTCAAACTATATTTGACCACCCAAACAGAAGGCAATGCTCATTCCAGTTATAGGGAAAAAACCTACAAAAATAAAAACCCAGCTGTGGGATTCTCTTATTTTGGAAAGACAGAAGCTTTTAGTACGAACCAAAACCAGAGGAGTTCAACCCAAACTATGAATGCAAGAAAAGAGGTGTATGTGGTTTGCTACTTTTAATGAGCTCCCACCTAATCCCAAGAGGCTTGTTTATATTTTAAACAACAGATGGAACATAGGATCTCTATCACAGAACAGTAGTTTGCAAATTAGGACATCTACTTTGAGGAATTAAAACTGGATTTAGTCAAAACGTAATTATGCCACTGTCTTTTCTCAAGGTCTTATTTATTCTCCACTGGACTCACCTCCACTGTTCACTGCTAAGCCAAAGTATCATTTTGAAACTCCAGACAGGGACAGGACAGTGAAGCTGACATAACCTTCCACCTAAATGTCCTTCCACCATATCCAGAATTACCTGAAATCATGGATAAAAGGAATTTTCACTTTGTCAGGAGACTAAATTTGGAACAGTCCTGCTGTGGGAAGAAACCCCACCAGGATGGAGAGTTATGGGGAAAAGGGAAGAAGAGAGGATAAAAGCAGCTGCTTTTGGGACAAGCTGTTGCAGCTACCTGAGCAGATTCCCTGCTTTGACTCAGCAAAGTCACAATCCTAGCCTTGCAAATCCTAATTACAGCTCCTGTGGCCCATGACACGTCGTTATGGAAAAAGGGGGCTGATGAGGCATCTGTAATGTTCCAGACAGCTGACAGGTTGTCTTGTTTTGGTCTTGAACTTCTTCATCTTCTACTTTAACACCCCTGCTCAGAGCAGGGTGCCCAGGGTCATATTCAGCTGAGACTTGAATTTATTTGTTATTGATTTGATTTAGTGTATCCTAGGATTTGGCTGACCTGGGCTGCAAGTGCATATTGTCAGCTCATGCCCAGCATTTCATCCACCAGCACACCCAAGTCTTTCTCTTTAGGGATGCTCTCAATCCCTTCACCCTCTGGTCTGCACCAACCCAGGTGAACAACCTTGAAAGAAAGAGAGAAAGAGAGAAAGAAAGAGAGAGAGAAAGAAAGAGAAAGAGAGAGAGAAAGAGAAAAAGAGAGAAAGAGAGAAAGAGAGAGAGAAAGAGAGAAAGAAAGAGAAAGAGAAAGAAAGAGAGAAAGAGAGAAAAAGACAGACAGAGAGAAAGAGAGAGAGAAAGAAAGAGAGAGAGAAAGAAAGAGAGAGAGGAAAGAGAAAGGAAGGAAGGAAGGAAGGAAGGAAGGAAGGAAGGAAGGAAGGAAGGAAGGAAGGAAGGAAGGAAGGAAGGAAGGAAGGAAGGAAGGAAGGAAGGAAGGAAGGAAGGAAGGAAGGAAGGAAGGAAGGAAGGAAGGAAGGAAGGAAGGAAGGAAGGAAGGAAGGAAGGAAGGAAGGAAGGAAGGAAGGAAGGAAGGAAGGAAGATACAAAGTTTTGTTCTAGTCTGACTGAGTATCCCTCAAGAACAGTGTTGAATATTATCACAGTTCTCACACCATCATCTGATCTGAACCAGGAAGATCAGCATCACAGAGAAAACTAAAACCAAACTGAGTTTTACAAGCAGAGAAATTTTAGCTCCACTTCATTTACAACTTCAAAAGAGGACATTACAAGTTTATGCTTAAGATTTGGCAGGGATTGGTCGTGTGCTGTATGCTATCCAAATGGATTCAACCCTCCTCAAACCTGAGTGTGCAAAGCAGCTGGAAGGGGAGTAGCCACAGCATGGGAAGAACGAAGAACTTGTGGCTGAACTGTTAGACAAGGCCTCGGGAGATTTGTTCTTATTCTTCAGTTTGTCCACAGACTCCCCACATGAATACAGGCAAGAAGTTGAATCTCTCTGGACTTCACTTCTGTGATGAAAACTTACCAATTATTCAAATAGCTTAAAGCCCAAAGGAGCTGACTTGAGTGGCCACTCAGTCCAGTTCTGTGCTAAGCAAACACTAACTCTTTCATTAAACCCAGCCTCTCTCTTGTTTTGCCTATTAAGAACAAAGTGTTCTCCATGGCAGAGCTTTCTGTTACTGATCATAAATAGAAGCTCAGAGCCATCCGTTTGGCTGTGGGCACTCATCTGAGATGCCTAAATTACAATCTTACACAGTCAAGACTTTTTCCAGTTGTTGGAGAAAGGCATCCAGGGAGCAAAACACATCCCTAATGAGCTGAACCATCTTCAGCTGCTACATGTTATTATCCAAAGGACAGAGAATCTGTGATGATTGCATTCCAAGCTCAAATATCTTGGTTGAATGGGGAATACATCCAGGATGGAGCATCTACCTTACTGTCACTTCCATGTTTCCGTAGTACAAACATTGATGTGCATTGGCATTTTATATGCAGTCTGTGGAGACAGATAAGAGATGCAAAATTTGGATGAAGTAGTAGAATGTTATGAAGTCAACAGACATTTTTGGATCTGGGATATTTTCTTCCACCACTGAGGAGGATAGAAGAATATGTAATAAATTCGGAGTCTGATTTATCAAATCAATAGTTTATTTTTATCAAGTTTTAACTGATTTATCTTCTTGACTGTAAATAGGCTGTACTGAGCCCATGGCTTGTTGAGCTCTCTCTCTGTAAATCTCTAACTAGAATGTACCCTTAACATCTTTGCCATTATGAAGTCCCTGGGCAGGAACCATACTTTAGTGTTGCACATCACCCCTTCCACAATTAAATCCTGTCCCATGGTTGGAGTTGGTAGTCACAATGACTGCTTCAGACAAACTGCTTGGACACCTGAATTTATGAAAGGGAAAAGCAATTAAGACCTCTGACTCCAGAGCTATGACAACTGGTTGGACCATTGAGGAAGAGCAGCAAGGATTTACTCACACAATCTGTTTCCAAAACTACAGTCCATTCACAAATTCTATAGCAAATACAATGAACCTGTAGAAAATTTCCAAACAGAAAAATAACTAATAATATTGATTTTTATGGGGGCTTTTGAAGTCCTATCTTCAGCAAAAGTAGATGAAGAAGGACAATTTCCTTTAGCTTCTCTTTCACCTGCAGACTCTAAGACCTCAGCTACACTGAAGAATATATTTGCCAAGGTTGTGGCGTTTGGTAACTGGGTTTTTTTAACTTCTTCTGGCTCTAAGGACTGCCACATCTTAATACAAGAGAGGTGGACTTCTCAGTCAGGTCCTGTAACATTTTTACATTTGGCCAAGTGGTACATGAAGCCCAGTAGGACCAGAGGGTAACCCTTCTACACTGACATCCTCCATCACTATAACTGGTCAGTGCAAGTGACCCCAGGGCTGACACTGGGGTGTTTATCTCTGGCAAGTTGTCAGGTTTCAGCTTGCTTTAAACATACATCAACAGGCTGAAGTTTGTCCTCTCACTCTTAGGGTGACAAAGAATTATAGAATCATGGAATGGTTTGGGTTGGAATGGACCTCAAAGCCCATCCAGTTCCAACCCCCCTGCCATGGGCAGGGACACCTCTCACTGAGTCAGGGTGCTCAAAGCCCCATCCAGCCTGGCCTTGAACACCTCCAGAGATGGAGCAGCCCTTCTCTGGGCAACCTGTGCCAGTGCCTCACAGCTCTCACAGTAAAAAAATCTCTTCCTAATATCTCAATCTTCCCTCTTTCAGCCTAAAACCGTTCCCCTTATTCTATCACTGCACTCCCTGATAAAGAATCCCTCTTCAGCTTTCGTGTAGGCTCTGATGTGATTCTTCACGTGGAGCTTTGCAATGTAGGAATGAAGATGCTTGAGAGATCTGGTAAAGAGACGTGGCTTTGGTTGTCTCACAGGCATTGCTGCAGAAAGACAAAGAAATCATAGAAAAATGTAAAAGTTTCTGGTGACAAATCCTGAAAGAAAACGGTGAATACTCCAAAGCAGCACTGCTGGGACAGGTTCAGGGGAGCCTTTCTTTTCGTTGGCTTTTGCTAGGTGACAGACTGGGACAGGGGAAGGGTTGAGTCACTCGAAGTGTGGGAAGCCGTTGTTGGCTGGATGAAAGAAAACACAGGGCTGCCATGTGTGGAAACAGGAGGTGCACAGTGGTGGTTAGGAGCATAGATGTATGGTTGTCATGGCAATCAGTCCTCTTTTATTAAACGTTTATGTGCATATGAATAGTCCCAAGACAGATAAAATATTCCCGACCCTTTTAATACGAGTAATTAATTTCAATCTCTTAACATTGATACTGACACTGAATTGTCTGCTGAAAGATTCCTTGAAGGTGTTTTGCCTCTCTGTTTAAATAGAAAATGTGAACTTTATCCAGCAGTTTCCACAAATAAGGTAAGGGAAAATATTTTGATTTGCCCAAGTGAAAAAAAAAAAAAAGGAAGAATTTAAAAAGGAAAAATTGGAATTTGGAATAACATCTCTTTCTAACTTAAAATTCACACATATTTGGCAGAAATATAAGCCTTTGAAACTCATCCTTTGCATGAGAGATTTGCAACTATGGTGTAACTCCTCAATTTCTACTAAGCACTCTATTACCTTACTAGAAACTTCTGTGGTAAACCACCTGTGAGATCAACCTTCATAAGGTGTTTGCAGCCTCACAGTGACCGTTTGGGAGACTTGGTGCATGGTACAGGCTGGATACTAAACAAATATATCTAAACCTTCTTTCTTTCATTCATGCCAGTTCTGCTGCTATGCAATGAACATGGCTTCTGAGGACTTTCCCTCCGTTTCCATAGAATCATAGAATGGTTTGGGTTGGAATGGACCTTAAAGCTCATTTAGTTCCAACGTCCCTGCCATGGGCAAGGACACCTCTCTCTAGACCAGGCTCCTTTGAGATTACAAGCATGCTCATCATTGGGAGGTATGGGAAGAAAGCCTTTCATTGACTACTGGCAAGGGCCTAGGTGAGCTGGAGGAGAGGAGCACCAAACCTCAGAGATGAGGAAGAAAGTCAAAGGGACAGAGAACAGCAGGGAAAAAACTGTGGAGGGACACAAAGCAGTGAGGTTAAAAGCAATAATCAAGATTAAGACCAGATCAGATCAAGACCAGAGGTCTGATATTGGAAAATACCATGAGGATTTCCCACCTGCAGTATTGTGTCCAGTTCTAGAATCCTCAATTTAAGAAGGATATGAAACTGTTGGAGTGGGTCCAGAGAAGGCCACGGAGATGATCAAAGGGCTCGAGAACCTCTGCTATAAGGACAGGCTGAGACAGTTGGGGTTGTTCAGCCTGGAGAAGAGAAGGCTCTGGGGAGACCTTAGAGCAGCCTCCCAGTACTGAAAGGGGCTCCAGGAAAGCTGGGGAAGGGCTTTTTCCAAGAGTTTGGAGTGATAGGATGAGGGGGAATGGCTTTAAATTAGAAGGTGGAAGATTTAGGTTAGACATTAGGAAGAAATTTTCACAATGAGGATTGTGAGGCACTGGCCCAGGTTGCCCAGGGAGGTTGTTGATGACCTGTCCCTGGTGGTGTTTAAGGCCAGGCTGGATGGGGCCTTGAGGAGCCTGGGTGGGCTTTAGGGTCCCTTCCAAACCAAACCATTTTTTGATTCTATGATTCTATCTTTCTGTGTTTCTATTTCCAAGCAAATACAAATTAAACATCTGTATCTGGTTTATGGATACTCAAGAGGAGAACTAATAACCTCATCCTCCCTTGTAGTTATGCAGATTTTTCTCCTTTTTTCTTTGAGATACTTACGCCACTCAAAGTAGCAGGAAATAAAGTGTATTAATCTCTTCTGGTTTCTCTTGTAGCAGCATTCACATCTTCATTGAGAATGTCTACATTTACTCATTCCTGCCAAGGCATTTGTAGAGCAGCTTGATCATTCAAATCATGTCTTTTCATTACCTCTACAGTTTTCTGTAGTCGGCTGGCTGGGCACAACCTAACAGACTGCTTCCAGGGGATCCCTCAGCCTCAGGGATGGCTGAAGAAACTGTCTGGTACTTGGGGCTTGAGTCAGACTGGTCCAGGCTTAGGGTCCTTGATGAGCTTCAGTGAAGATTCATGGAAAAGAAGGTGAGATTAATTCCCTTGTAAGTTTAGTTCTGGTGTAAGAAACCCCAAAAAGGTCTATTTCTCAACATTGATTGTAAAGGCAGCAACAATGAACTCAACTGGAGATTCAATGAACTCAAATAGAGATACATTATCAACAGCAAAAGCTGTTGACACTTTTCACAACACCTTGCATCGTTTTTTTGCCATGTGATCATACTCATATTCACAATTCATAGCAACCTGATCTGGTTAAAAGCAACCTGATCTGGTCAAAGATATCCTTCGTCCTGCGGGGGAAGCTGGACAAGGTGAACTGTAAAGGTCTCTTCCAACATAAAGCACTCTATGAATCTCTGATTCTGTGATTCCTTTTCTCTGGGATGAGATTTTGGAATGCCAGAAATGAAACCTGTTCTGATATTGCCCTTTAAAAACTTCCAGTGTATCAACTTGAGAGCTTCCTGGTGCTGTTTCCTCTGTAGATTTGCTTCTCTGTGTTAAGCCAAAGACAGGGTCAACCAGTTAAAAGCCTTAACAAGGGTGGTATTTGCAGTGGCTGTTTAACACGAAAGGCATAGATGTCATGCAAGCAGGGACGAGGCCCAGGGACTCAGGTCAGTGCTCCCATTGCCTGAGTCAGTGAACCAGCTCGATTTCACTCCTTTTCTCAGTGTTTCCATTGGGTTCACATTCCTGGTCAGCTGGGAGGCAGCTCTGGCAGGACCAAGGTAACAAGGTAGTCCCCAGCACAGAGCATTGCCAGGTGGGTTGTAGTGATTGTGTTTAGTAATTGCCAGAGGTTGTTCAGGCAGAAATCAACACATTCCCTCTTACTTTTGAAAACCTCTTTGCAGACATGAACTTGCATGGCAATTTTTTTTTCCCCTTAAAGCAACCGTTCTTTTAACCGGTACTAATTCATCCTAAGCTCTTTTTAATTACTATATAAAAGCTCCCAAAGCCCTGTGGCATGAAATTATTAGAGGCCAGCTGTGACTAATTACATTTTTCAACTTCACAGAACACAGCTCCAGTTAGACTGTTTATTGTTACCCTCTTTGGTTTTTAAAGACAAGTTGAATTTCAATTTGGCCTTGGAAGAGGTCAACTCTCTCACTTTTCCCATGTGACAAAAGTGAATCCCCTACTTTCCTTTCCAAATAAAAGCTTAATTTCAGCTATACTGCCTATCCCTAAACTCCCTGCTACAGAATGATATGAAGACTCATCAGTATTTCCCCATTAAAACATCTTTTCTTACCAATGGGTTCACCTGCTCTCCAAACCTCGTAACATTTAACTACCTCAACAAACATTTTCAGGTTGATGCATTCAGATAATGGAGTTTTGCACTTTTTTTCCCACCTCTCCCCAACTGGTAACTGATAATACTATTCAAAACCTGGTAAATGTTGGGAATTAAGGAGAAAAATCATGTAGTTGGCTCCCACTGCTCTCCATTTCATGAAATTACATCTCATTGCTCTTTGGTGCAATGTGAGCTGATTCTAACAGTGCAAGATTTATTTTCACCCTTCTACCATGGCCCAGCTGTAAGTTTGGGTCTCTATGTCACAGATGTATCTGGTCATCCTGTCCTGAAAATTATTCACTTCCATCATTTGTTAATTAAGTACTTGAGGGGAAGAGAGGGTAAAAAGCATACCACTCACTCAAAACAATGATAATTAGGCAGTCTAGCATCACTGCCTACTTCACCATACAATTTTCTTTATATCCTCCAAGGCACAGCTTCCATGATGATACCATCATAAATATTGACATCCCCTGCCTCAAAAACACCAATTTATTAACATTTGATAACTGATAATTATATGAGGCTGAGCAACACACATGCTGACTGTTGAGTGGATCAAACTTTCTGGGATTTACCACCTTCTGTATTTTTGTGTTGCTGTTGCACTGGCTCTAGATGTTTGCTTGGTATCAACACCTGGAACTGGCTTGTGAGCCCTGAAATTCTCTCTCTTTTTCCCTAAAAGTGACACTGAAAAGGTTAATGAAACCAGGCAGACAGAGTAGACATACCACTAGCTTGTTCTCCTTAATTACTTTGCAGGGCATGAGGGAAGAAGTATTGCCTCTAGGACCAGTGTGCTTTATTGCAGGGCAAGTGTAATAAACCAGGAAAGCAGCATTGCTAATTACCTTGCAGTGAGCCACAGCACAAACCATGACTTTGAGTGTGGGAGTTAAAATAGCTGCTGAATTGCTCTCATGACCTTGTTATCTGGTGTTGCTGCACCAGCAGAAACATGGGAAAAGGAAGGGTTGCTCCAATGTGAGTGAAAAAACCCAGATCAGCTCTGCCATCTTTAATCTGCATAGGCTTTCAAACCACACAGTTCGTATCTTTTATGTGACTCCTCAAACACACAGGACCACTGGTTTTACTTACAGACCAGACCAGTCGTGAAGAGAGATATCTAGGTAATAATCAAGAGTGGGTATCAACCAGTGGCCCAGTAGAACAGCCTATAAACTAATTTGGCTCCCTGGATGGATGAGACAGCTACGTAGGTGTTCCTATGCAGAGCTCCGTGTTATGTGAGATAGCTGGTTCCTGCAACCTCAGTTAGTTTGTAGCAAGACCATGTGCCAGTCCTTTAGAAGTACCTGGTTGGTACCATCCTACCCAGCTTCAGATATTTACATCTGATGTGGTGCCCAGGTTCCTTCTGTAGCACTGAAGAGAAACAGGCACTTTCAAGGTAAAATGAATTTGCCCTATTTTTATGACATCCTTTTAGGTGGGCTGAATCAAACTATCAACATATTGAATAAAATTCAGTTGCCCAGAATTAAGCTTTTGTTTCCACTTTGAATATCAGCTGAATTCCTCAAAGGTCTGTCTTCCAGCTGCTGAAAAGTCCTCTGTCACATTTGCCAGCCCTGTATGGATGTCTCAGTTCTCTCCAGTGTCTCAAATGGCATTAGGCAAGTGAACCTTGCCTTCTCCACTTGAATAACAGTTGGTCATCCATTGCTATATACATTCAGCTATATTGTTGTGACCAGAGCTCATGTTACCATAGTGGAGCTCTGTTCAAACCAGCTGCCACTAAGCCTGCCCATCATGTAGCCCTGAGCCTGTGGAACACGTTCCTCTCTGTTGAAATGGGTTTTGTTTGCTTCCAAGGTTGTGTCAACAACAAGGTGGGTTTATCTAGGTGGGTTAAAATAAGTTTGAGTGGGCCTACCTGATGATGTTACAATTCTGATGTGAAGGTGACCTCCTCTGTTGTATAAAGGGTTAATTAGTTAGCCCTGACTCTAAATGACAATGGACTGAGGTGGGCATTATGAGACGGCTTGGACTGAGAACACCTATGTGGCAAAAATGTATGTGGTGTTTGAAGAATAGAGGAATAATCTGCTCTCCAAACCCATGGAGATTAAAATAGGAAGTCATATTCTTAACTTGGAGTGAAGAGATTAAGATTGGGCTTTAAGAAGACTCTAATGGAGTAAAAAAAAAAAGAGGCATGGGAAATAATTATGTGGGTATAGGTGGGGAATCTCCTTTATGAAATACCCTTAAGGGTAGGTTTGGCAAACATCTGTCAGAAATGATGTCACTGGGACAAAGGGGCTAACTAACCCTCTGGTGGCTTTTCTTCAATTCTGTGCTTCTGCTGTGGAAAAGGGTCAAAAACACAGCAAATCCCAAAATGGGTATTTAGATGGGTAGCAAGAGTATTCATCATAATCATATTTAATGCTGCTATGGGTTCTGGAAGGATTATTAGGCCTCCTGATTCAGGATTTACATTTTCTGGGCTGGCTTACTGCTACCTCTCAGTTGTGGATTGATTATTTAACATATGCTGAATATGAATGTTACAGACCTTAACGTAAGATTTTTAATGAAGAGCAGGAAACCAGTCCAAAGAAAACTTTCATATTCCCTGTGCTCTGCCTTACAGAGAAAAAGGGAAGTCAAGGTCATAAGATCAACTTAGCCCAAAGAGGAATTCCCTTCTTAAGGGAAGACTCCTGTATGGCTGAGGGCATTGGAGAAAAAAGAATAGAGGTGGAGGAAGTAAGGAAGTCAAACTTTATAGAGTCAGATGATCCTTTCACTCTTGCCACTTTCCTTCTGAAGGGCAAAATATGTTTTCTTGACAGACCTACGAGGAGCAACTGAGGGAGTTGGGGCTGTTTAATCTGAAGAAGAGGAGGCTCAGGGGAGACCTTATTGCTCTCTACAACTACCTAAAAGGAGGTTGTAGTCAGGCAGGGGTTGGTCTCTTCTCTCAAGTGACCAGTGACAGAACTAGAGGGCATGGACTCAAGCTTCGTCAGGGAAAGTTTAGACTTGATGTTAGGAAAAAGTTCTTCACTGAAAGGGTGATTGGCCATTGGAATGAGTACCCAGGGAGGGGGTGGAGTCGCCGACCCTGGAGGTGTTTAAGGGGAGACTGGATGAGGCACTGAGTGCCATGGTTTAGATGATGGGTTGGTGTTGGTGTTAGTGTTGGGTTATAGGTTGGACTCAATGATCTCGGAGGTCCTTTCCAACCTTGTGATTCTGTGATACTGTGATACCTCTGCTTTTTCTTGCCTTGATGTTCCATGTCTCCCTATCTGTGGGTTAGAAAAAGTGAAGCATTTAACTAAATTTGACAATGCTGTTAATAGTGTGCTGGAGCTGAATATTAATGCAGAAAGTGATCTCAGTGGTTTTACTCATAGCTTGTTTTAAATACTCTGTGGCTTCGTTGCAATTGGCCAGTGCTGCCCATGCTTACTTTCAGAACTGTCTGAGGAAAAAGTGTGCTTAGCATACTAGTGAACCAATAAAAGCTGGAAGAAGGTAATGATTTTGTTAGAGCCACAGTTAAGAATGGATCAGCAGATCAATACAGTTGAACAGTCACATTAATACAGTACTTAATCAACCCCAATTATGAGAATAAGACTAAAAAGAGTGCCATGGGCTGTTACAGGAGATTTTTAAAGGTTATGCAGTGCATGTCTTTGTCCTTAGGCAGGAACAACACCATAAGCCATCCTTGATCAACATCTGCCTTATCCTTTAAGATGCCCAGTGGAGGTGATGTGGTGCTCCAAGCCATCAATTCTATTGTATCGTTACCCTTTCTGCACCAACCTGAAACTTGGTAGTTTGTGTCCAAGGCTTCCTGACTTAGCCACCATGGACACAGAGAACCTTTTGTCCCATTCCACTCTGAAACAGTCTCTGAGACACTCAAAAGCTGGTTTTGTACCCCCTCTAGCCTTTCTTCTCCAAAATAAGGAAACCCAAATCCTTTCATTCTGTTCCCTTGAGTCAGGTCTTGTATTGGAACAATTAGAAGAGTAACCATCTTCTTGTTAGCTAAAAGGCCTGGGCATTGTTATAGATATTCATAGAATTATAGGAAGTTCTGAGTTGGTAGGGACCCTTAAGGAGTCCAACTCCTGTCCTCGCATAGGACAACCCCAACGTTCACACCATGGGGCTGAGGGTGTTGTCCAAATGCTAATGTCATTATGGGAGTGTTTGTTCTTGCATACAGGGGCACTTCTCTTTCCTTTTCTTCTTAGCATATGACTAATTTGGTGGACACAAGAAGCGATAATGCCACAATCCCCTCCCGTGAGGCAATCCTTGTGCTCTAAGTCAAGGTAATAATAATAATAAAATATTAAATCTTATTAAATTATTAAAACATAAAGTCAGGTCTGACTCATGCCCGGTCTGCTGGACCACAATCTGTACTTCAATAAATGGGGAAAAAAAACCAACCCAGATTGTTCAAGGTCTAAGCTGTGGAGATAGATTTAGATTTTTGGATGAGGGAACAGGCTCATAACCACATCCATCAAGTCACATAAATACGCAATAAACCAGCTAATACTATCTGGCATCTCTTATCACAGACTCTTACCAAGACAATTGTTTCTGCCTTATTGCTTAACGAAACACAGTGCACTTTGTACTGACAAAGTGACAGAGAACTCATATGAAGTCATAATTGCCCTTTTGTCATTTGACCAGTGTAATTATTTTTTCTTTTTACATTTTTTATCAAGACACTTATTTCCCACAACTAAAGAATTAAATTTCTCCTAGAATCTGTTAAATCTCATCTTGTGCCTATTGCAACAAATATTATTCAATTTGAAATTCTATTCTCTGTGGAATTTCAAAGTCATGTTTCTAGTCTTAGAGAGTTTTTCAGACAATTGTACCTCCAGGAAGCAACTGAGTCTACTGAGTAGGAGATGTCTAAGAGAGGCCATGAGAGTCACACCTGGAAACTGGCATCTCTCCACAAACTTCAGAGTCTCATTTGCTTGCTTAGACCAGCAGTTCTGGCTGACTGGGGAAGTGCCACTCGACTGGAATCTGGCAAATGTAACTCCCATTTACAAGAAGGGTTGGAGGGAGGACCTGGGAAACTAGAGGCCTGTCAGCTTGACCTTGGTACCAAGGAAAGTCATGGAGCAGAATGTCTTGAGTGCTATCACACAGCACACATGGGACCACCAGGTGATCAGGCCCAGTCAATGTGGGTTTATGAAAGGCAGGTCCTGCAAGTTCAACCTGATCTCCTTCTATGACAAGATTATCCAGTTAATGGATGAGGGAAAGGCTGTGGATGTGGTGTACTTGGACTTCAGTAAAGCCTTTGACACCATTTCTCACAGTATTCTGATTGAGAAACTGGCTGCCATTGGCATGGATGGGCACAGCCTCTGCTGGGTAAAAAAATGTTTGGATGGCTGGGCCCAGAGGGTGGAGGGGAATGGAGTTAAATCCAGCTGGAAACCAGTCATGAGTGGTGTTTCCTAGGGTTCAGTGCTGGGTCCAGTCTTGTTTAACATCTTTATCAATAATCTCGATGAAGGCATTGAGTGTACCCTTAGCAAGTTTGCGGATGACACCAAGCTGGGTGCAAGTGTTGCTGTGCTTGAAGGAAGGGAGGCTCTGCAGAGAGATCTGGACGGGTTGGATAGATGGGCTGAGACCAATGAGATGGGGTTTAACAAGGCCAAGTGCAGAGTCCTCCATTTGGGTCACAACAACCCCATGCAGCATTATAGGCTTGGGGAAGAGTGGCTGGAGAGCTGCCTGGAGGAGAAGGACCTGGGGGTATTGGTTGACAGGGGCTGAACATGAGCCAGTAGTGACCCAGGTGGCCAAGAGAGCCAATGGCATCTTGGCCTGAATCAGAAACAGCCTGGCCAGCAGGACCAGGGAGGTGATTGTGCCCCTGTACTTGGTGAGGCCACACCTCAAGAACTGGGGTCAGTTTTGGGCCCCTCTCTAGAGGTGCAAGTCACCATAGTCAACAGGGAACCAAGTAGTCATAGAATGATAGAATCATAAGGTTGGAAGAGACCTCTGAGATGATTGAGTAGAACCGTGCCTGTCTCCCTACTAAACCATATCCCTAAGAAACTCATCTACCCACCTTTTAAACACCTTTAGGGATGGAGGCTCCAACCACCTCCCTGGGCAATCTATTCCAATCCCTGACCACCCTCTCAGTGAAGAAATTCTTCCCAATGTCCAGTCCAAACCTGCCCTGGTGTAACTTGTGGCCGTTCCCTCTCATCCTGTTGCTTGTCACTTGCGAGAAGAGAGCAGAACCCACCTCATCACAACCTCCTTTCAGGGAGTTGTAAACAGGGATGAGGTCTCGCCTCAGCATCCTCTTCTCTAAGCTAAACAACCCCAATTCCCTCAGTCTCTCCTTGCAGGGCATATTCTCCAGCCCTTTCATCAGCCTTGTCGCCCTTCTCTGGACACGCTCCAACACCTCAATGTCTTTCAAGTGGTGAGGGGCCCAAAACTGATCCCAATACTTGAGATGTGGCCTCACCAGTGCCGAGTACAGGGGCACAATCACCTCCCTGGTTCTGCTGGCCACACTGTTTCTGATACAGGCCAAGATGCCATTGTCTTTCTTGGCCACCTGAGACACTGCTGGCTCATGTTCAGCCCTTGTCAACCATCCTTGCAGGCAGTCTCAGCTACAGCTTTCCATAGCCTCTGTAAGAAGAAAGGCTGCTTTATGGATAAGACAGATGTTTAATCCAACAGAATAGATTATGAAGGTGAGAAAGGGATCATTCTTCTGGAAGAAGACTGCCAAATATACTAGAAGAATATGCCAAGTGGTCTTACAGTCAAGACTCAGTCTTTCAGCAACAGTTCTTCTGTACAGCACTTATTAACTCTGGTTTTGATCAGAGATTGCAGCTTCTGCTTGAGAAGGGACTTGGCTGCAACTGAGAAGTGCAACAAAAAAAATCCATTTTGAGCTATCAGCATTTCTGGATTAAAAAAAAAAAAAGAAAAGGAATAATAATAATAATAATTAAAAAAAACCCTAACCAATAAAAATCCTGAAAACAAAACTAATCACCACAACAACAGTCTGCCTGCTCACCTTGAGTCCTGCAGTCAGCCTCTGGGGACAAGGATAAAGTATAAATGCTCCTGTACTCGGGAAGAGCTTCCTGAGCTCTTGTAGGGTTTTGATGAGCTCATGCTAAATTCAATCTCTTCTGGGGTTTTGACAATGGGTCGTAAAAAAGAACAGGAGGGAGGAAAAAAATACAGCAAAATCAAAACCAGCTGTCTTCCACAAACAAACACTGCCATTTGTAAATACTCAGAAGTGAAGTGAGGCAGAGAACAAACTTCATAATTTCCTGAGGCTTGGCTCGGAACAGATGAGCAGAATGGACCTGATGATGGTCCTAGTGTGAGATCCGGCCTCCAGATGCTCTACCTGAAGGGGAGAGATGCCCCCTAATGGGTGATTATAGAATAATCTTATTCCTGAAATCTTTTTCCCAGTCTTAAAGGTTTGTGTTTTTACTGAAGTGTGATCCATATTTCTCAATATCCCTCTTTGGGGCCTGAAAAGGAAAAAGCAACCACAAAGTATCATTGCTCAGTCAGACCTCTTTCACATTGCTGGCCCCAGGTTTCCTGCAGTCTCTGTTTTCCCTTCTACCCTTCTTCTGGGAAAGTTTGCCAAAGCCCATTTTGAAGGAAAAATAAGAGAAAAGTTGGTCTTGTGGAACTGTAAAGCTCTTGTGAGGTACAGGAAAAGTCATTGCTCTTTAGTATGCACAGCAAATAGTGTGGGTGCATATTGGGTCACACAACGGAGAGGAGTGATGCTTTAAAGCTGCAGCAGGTGTCTGGTTTCTTGGAGTTATGGTTGTGTGGGCTCCCCCCATACCAGACATGGTTGGCTGATCATATTATCATGGAATCATACAATGGTTTGTGTTGGAAAAAATCCTAAAGAACATCCAGTTCCAACCTCCCTTCCATGGGTCACTGGATCAGGGGGCTCAAGGCCCCATCCAACCCAGCCCTGAACACCTCCAGGGATGGGGCAGCCACCACTTCTCTGGGTAACCTGGGCCAGGACCTCTCCACACTCACAGGAAGAAATTTCTTCGTAAGATTTCATCTAAATCTTCCCTCTTTCAGCTTAAAATCATATCCCTTCATCCTATCACTACCCTCTCTGATTAAAAGTCTCCCCCATTTTCCTGTTGACCTCTCTTTAAATATTAAAAAAGTCCCTCCCCAGCTTTCCCGTAGCCCCCTTTCAGTACTGGAGGCTGCTCTAAGGTCTCTCTGGAGCCTTCTCTTCTCCAAGCTGAACAATCCCAACTCTCTCAGCCTGTCCTCATATGGGAGGTGTTTCAGCCCTTGGATCATCTTCGTGGCCTTTTCTGGACTCACTCCAACAGATCCATGTCCTTCGTATGCTGAGGACTCCAGAACTGAACACAGGATTCCAGGTGATCTCAGATTTGGCAAAAATGATACTAGTCCAATGAAAAAGGGTCTTTACATGTAGATGTTGGAAGTGGGAGGTGTGAACCTCCTTGTGGATGCTGGAAAATTGAGAAGCCTATCTGGGACATACCCAAAAAGAGAGATTTCTCTGCCTTTGTTGTTTTGCATTACTAACTAACATGATTCCTGGTCTCCTGGGTTTTGGCCTCAA
Source organism: Tapera naevia (assembly GCA_033556795.1). Lineage (NCBI taxonomy): Eukaryota > Metazoa > Chordata > Aves > Cuculiformes > Neomorphidae > Tapera > Tapera naevia. The sequence continues at coordinate 3,232,323 of JAUMJJ010000129.1, read as the reverse complement.
ATCTGTGCATTAACACAGAAATCTGACAGTACCTGTGTTATGACCTTCACTGAATATCAAGACAACACTCCAGGCTACCTAGGAAGGATTCAGATATTTAGCAGAAGCCTTTCTTAAACTTGCATACAGGTAAAAATTAATGCTTTTTTTTTCTCCAATCTTTTTTTCCTCCAAGCTTTCCAGTGGATTTTATGTTCTTGAACACTGTTAACACTTACCATTCTCTGGCTTTCTAATTTTCTATTCCTTCCTGTTGTGATGTGACTAAGCAAGGAAGTTAGAGTTTCTGGTTTTAGCCAAAATATCAAGCAGAAATGAAGCTTTCACATCTCTTCTGAACAGGACCTGCACATCTCTCTACTGTCTTGCTCTAACTGCCTCCACTAGTGCTGTTTAATAGAGAAGAACAGAAGTAAACACATACTTATCATGTCACTGAATCAGTACAATATGTACTGATGGCATAAGCATTAATATGCCTCTGATAATTTCTCTTGAAGATTATGTTTTCCATAATCATCAACACAACAGCCAAAGGCAGATTAGATAAGCCAGGTAGATTTAGATTTGTTGCAAGAGAAACTGTATGACAAAAAAATAATTGTTTATCATTTTCACTGCACGACGGGCACTTACCCAAACTGAGATAGAATAGATTGAAAAAGCAGTAGTGTTTTATGCACTGGCTGGGTTTGATTTGTGTGTATATCAGGATCCCCATGTGAATTAGAGGAGGCTGAATTAGATGTTGGGTGCCAAGAAATGCTTTTCTTTGTATTTGTAAATGCAATTTTTTTTTTGATACTAAGGCTATTCTAAAATTTCAGGTAGCAGGCAGTGTTCTTGGGGTAAGTGAAAAGGAAGATGACACCTGCCCTAAGACCCAAGAAAAGAGTAGTCTAAAGTATCCATCAGGAAAGCAGAGTTTGGGCTGTGTCCCTCTTCCCTTCCCTTCCCTTCCCTTCCCTTCCCTTCCCTTCCCTTCCCTTCCCTTCCCTTCCCTTCCCTTCCCTTCCCTTCCCTTCCCTTCCCTTCCCTTCCCTTCCCTTCCCTTCCCTTCCCTTCCCTTCCCTTCCCTTCCCTTCCCTTCCCTTCCCTTCCCTTCCCTTCCCTTCCCTTCCCTTCCCTTCCCTTCCCTTCCCGTGTGTTTATGCCAACAAATTAATGGGGGGGGGGGGGGGGGCATTTTACACAGCCTTGATCATTTATATTTTACAATCCTTAATATTGTTTCATGGCATGTTTTTGACCTGAGACAACTAGTGCCCACCTAGACAATTTCTGGGTTTGGTTTGAGTGTCAGGGCAGGCCTGAGAGCAGTCTCAGTAGGCAATTTGGATGTGGTCACCTCATTTGGAAGGATAAGAGAGCTTAAGAGTGTGGCTGTTGCCAGGTCATTCCTATTTAATTATAGAATGGTAGAAAGGTTGGAAAAGTCTAAGTCTCTAAGGCTGGAAAAGTCTCTAAGTTCATCACATTGCATCAGGACAAGACAGTCTGACCTGGCCCCGTTTCATTTATTATTGTGGATGTCACCTTTTTGTTCAGGTGGCATAAGAAGGAGGCCAAGACTGGTTGTGAGTGGTTGTCCCACCTTCCTGAAGAATTAGAAATCAAGAGAAAGAAAGCTGGAGGCCTCTGCATGGGCACAAGGTAGAGCTCAAGGGCAGGTGAAGCTTTTGTAAAGATGGAACTTTTACTGCTGTGCAAGCCTCACGGTTCCTCACACTGTTTCTCCACACCAGATGAGGAGTGATTTGTGAACTCCTGAGACATTACTTAACCTAGGGTGGAAATAGCAGGGCACCACCAGTGATCTGAGCAATACAAAAGTCTGCAAAGTTTCTTTTACCTGGACCATTTTTTGAGGAGCTCCATGCTGCAGAGAAGCAGTAACGCTCACGTTGCCTGATGAAGTGCAGTGATTTCTGTAGATATTTGTGGCATCTTTATGTTATTTCACTCAGAGCACTACGGCTCTAATTTAGGGGCCCTGGAGGATAATATAGGGCTTCTGTGTAGGGTTCAGATCTCTTCAACAATCTATGATTATGGGCTTGATAATAATCCATGCACTGTATATCTGTCTAATGATAGGGTGCATTTGGAAGGAAGACTATATGTAATTTCACTGAAGTTATTCTTATTTTTCTCCTAAATTTAGGATATCAAAAATGATCAGAGAGGAAGACCACACTCGGTTTTCAGAGGCACCAATCCAGATTCACATTGGTGGAAGAAGGAGCAATGCCAAAAAAATTTGTTGTTTCAGAGCTCACTTTGGTGCTCTCTGAAGTTAGAACATTCCTTGTTCATTTGTCACTCTGTGGCTGCTGTTACTGTTTACATAAGAAGTCAGTTCAATTATTCAGATCACAACAAAGGCATCCTCAGAGGTTCATTCATAAAAGTGGTGTGCTACATCTTCAGTGTTTTCTGCTTAATCTTCTCTGACTTGAGTGAAAGGAATAAAGATGTAAACAAAAGAAAAAGGGAATCAATTCATTTTCTCAAAGGAATGTATTATCCAGGAGGTGATATTAACTTACAGCTTGATACTTTTCACAATAACTTAAAAGAATCAGCCATGTCTTCTGCCTTGCAGCATTGGAGATTATAAGGATATAGAATCATAGAACTGGTAGTTTGATTTGAAAGGAATGACAAAGGCCATCCAGTCCAACCCCCCTGCAGTGAGCAGGGACATCTTCAACCAGATCAGGTTGCTCAGAACCCCATCCAACCTGACCTTGAATGTTTCTAGGGATTGGGCATCTCCCACCTCTCTGGGCAACCTGTGACAGCGTTTCACCACCCTCAGTGTAAAAAAATTGTTCATAATATCTAAGTTTAAATCTCTCCTCTTTTAGTTTAAAACCATCACCCCTTGTCCTGTTGATACAGACTCTACTGAAGAGGTTTTCCCCATCTTTCTTACACGCTCTCCTCATACACCCCCAGTGAGGAGTCCTGTGGCACAGATAACACCAGGAAGGTGAAAAAATATAGCTAAACTTCAAATTACTTCTCCCCCAGGAATCTAATCCTGGTCTGCCCCAGTCCTCCAGCTTCCCATCCTTCCTCTGCTGTTCTCTTTCTGGTTTCCTGATTTTGACCTGTCTTCTTATTGTGATCATGGTCTTTACTTTTTAGTCTATATATTTTATCATACCTACAGCTGAAAAGCTCAACTTTAAGGCAAAACCATAATTTTAGTCATCACTGAATTGAACTTCATTTATCTAAAGTTGCTTCACTTTCCCTGGATAAAAGAAACTAAAGGAAAATCTTGGCCTGAGATACAGTGAATTTGGTGAGCCAGCTGGGATTGAATCAGAAGGAAAAGTTGGTTTGTCAAATCTACCACAAGTCAGCTATGGGAAGAAAGAGGTGGCATTTTCCCAACTATTTGAAGGGATAATTTCCACAAAATGATAGTCTGTCATCATTCAAGCTCTCTAGCAATGATTTGATGAATGCATAGGGGTAGGCCTTGTACTTACAACTAATCTTGTAGAGAATGTGTAGAAAAATATTGCCAATGACTGTCATAGTAACTTCTACCCCCTAGAAAATATGGTCAAACTTTGCATTCTTCGGGGAAGGAGAAGAGGAGAAAACCAAAAATAGGTTTTTGACCAGCAAAACCCCTTGAATTTGGCATCTCCCTTCCCTCATCCAATATCTTTCATTTAATTTTTTATATTTACAAAGTCTCTTGTTTTCCCCTAAAGCTGGTTAATTTTGCAGAAAGCTCCATCGCTGAATCATAGAATCACCTGATCTGGAAGGGACCCAAAAGGATCATCGAATCCAACTCCCATCCCTACACAGGACACTCCCAACATTCGCACCATGTGACTGAGGGCATTGTCCAAATGCTTCTGGAATGCTGGCAGAGTGGGTGCTGGGATTGCTTCCCTGGGGAGCTGTTCCAGTGCTCCACCACCTGCTGGGTGAAGAACCTCTTCCTAAGATCCAATCTAATCCTCCCCTGGTACATCTTCCTGCCATTCCCTCCAGTCCTATCAGAGGTCGCAAGAGAGAAGAACTCAGCACCTGTTTTCACCTCCCTCCCTTGTGAGAAGGCAGCAAACAGCTCTGAGATCCCCTCTCAGTCTCCTCTTCTCCAGACTGAACAGACCAAGTGACCTCAACTGTTCCTGATATGACATCTCCTCCAGACCTTTCAACACCTTTGTGCCCTCCTCTGGACACTCTCCAGTAGTTTTATGTCCTTTTTATGCTGTGGTGCCCAAAACTGCCCCCAGTGCTCGAGGTGGGGCCTCCCCAACTGGTTAGATGACAGCAGTAGTGCCTGGATACTGATGAAACCAGGAAAACAAAGTGAGCTGTGATAGATATCCATGAAGTCTGCCAGCTTAGGGAATAAGCAAGGAGCAAAGGTGCCAGGTCACTTATGTAACATCAAACCTGATCCACTCTGGAAACAAGGAAGAGTTTCATATCATCCCTTCTGCCTGGAGAGCTGGAAAGCTGGCAGCTTGAATCCTGTCTTGGATGTCACACAGGTGGCTGTGGTACCAGAATACCTGGGAGGATGGGTTGGCAGGACACCAGCTGACTAACCTGACCTCTCACTTGAAGAAGCCATCACATTCCGGCATAACATTGCAGCACTGCACAGACAGCATTTTCCAATGGAAAACTGCTTCCTGAGAAACTTTGACCAACTATAAATTGGTGGGAGCAGATGAGATTCTTGGAGACTGGGTACTGTATTGAGTTTGAACATAGCTTCTCATCACTTCTCTGTGTAACTGTGTGGCTTCAAGAAAACACTAGCAAAGGGTTAGTCATATATGCACTTCTGGGAAGGGAAGAAGTTGGCTGGCTGCAGAAGAGACACAAGCTATGGAAAGAAAAGGAAGAGTGCGAGGTGGTGGTGTGGGTGAAGGTCAAGCATTGGAACAAGCTGTGAAGGGAAGTGGTGGAGTCTCCTTCCTTGGAGGTGTTCATAAAATGTGTAGAGGTGACACTTCGTGGAATGGTTTTACTAGGCACAGTGGTGTTGGACTGGATGACCTTAGAGGTCTTTTTGAACTGTAATTATTCTGTTATTCTAAGACATGAAGGTATGGCTGGAGCAGTTTCCATTTGTCACCTGACATGGATGCAAGCAGACAGAAATGCCAGTGAGTGTAGGGTTATTTGTCCTTGTGAGGGAACACCTTTCCCACCCCCTGCCCAAGCAATGCCCTCTGTTACAAGTCATGAGAAAAAGGCTGAGGAACTCCATTAATACCAGCCATGTCCAGTGCTAAATGCAACCCAACCATTAAGGCTGAGTGTTTTCTATCCCAACCTACTGTGAGGCAAGGAGATATATACTTATGTGGCTCAGCATGTAACAAATGAGTCCCAGCAGCTCAGATGTATGAACCAGTCAGTATGTCTTAGTGGACTGAGCAAGTTTGAGCCAGCTTCCCGAGCTTAACTTTCCAACACTCAGTGAAGAAATTTCCCAAAACTTCCCCCATTATATAGAAAAGAAGAAAAACAGAAATCACACTAAATATAAATATATTTTTACATACACATAGCCACACGCAGCAAGGATAACATGCAAAACTCCCAAGAAATGGAAGAAGGGAAGAGAAGATGGGAATAAAAAAGGCGAAAAAGGAACAAAAACAAAACAGGTATGCACAATTGAAAAACCCAGTAACTAATAAAGTAAAGAATTAGCAAAGTCTCACCACTTCCCTTGAGGAAACCAGGACAACAAAATCTGACCCAGGACTCTTCCCCCATGCGTGGGCAGACAACAGCAGCCACTGCAGGGCTCAGCTCCAGACAGGACCAACGCAAGGGACCCACTGCTCCCAAGCCTTGCTGGAAGAGAAGAGAAGCAAACTCTCTTATCTAAGCCTTATTTATATGTTGTGTTACATTAAAGGCAGATATGGACTATTTTGTAGATTTCTGACTTCCATTGTTAAGGAAGACCTAAAAGAATCCAAAAGCCAACCCACTACATGCACTACCTGTTACCTGTGGTCATTATTTGTTCCTGTGCACAAGCATGGTAGCACTTAGCAACCCGAGTGCTACTCTTCAATTAGTCCTTGTGAAGGTGGGATTCATCAGGCAGTGGGATATGCTTTGGTGTGCAGGTGTATTTTATAGCACCACCTGATAACATTTTCATTGCTCAGTGTGCGCTCCAGCCAGCATCAAACTAAGCATCCAGCTGTGACTGCAGATAATTCCTCTTACATTCAGGGCTTAGCTGCTGAATTTCCATTCCAATTTTCCGTGAGAATGGACTCTAACAGCTTTAAAGAGAAAGTTTGAACTGAAGCACAATATTAAATAGAAAAAAAATGTTGTTTTTATGTATAGTTAAACAAACCAAAAATTTAGCTAGGGTGAAAATTATAGAACAAGACACAATAAGGTTGCAGTGAATTTAATGATTTGCTTTCTTTTAGTGAAAAATGCTTTTGTATCCCTGTTGGTATGAATGTTTTTGAATTCAGATTACCCATTCATCCACTGCTTCATCAAAATAACACTTCTACGAATGAAAACAAGTTGTCAAGAACAGATGTTGATAGTGCTGAACATTCAACCCTATTAAGCACAGAACATCAGCTGCTTTTGAGCCAGAGCTCTCTGTGTTCTGATTCCTGATCCTGGGCCAGAGTAGCACTTGGACTGACCAAGCAAAGGTCGAGCTGACCAGGTAAACAGATGAATGGACATTATTTTATGAGGAAGACAGCAGCCAGCATGAAAGATAATGTTTCTAAACACCTAAAGAGTGAGATGCATCGGAATATGATGTTAAGAAACAAGTGTGTGTCTCATATTAAATGTGTCTCTTAAATTAGGTGTGGGTAAAAAGTTCCTGTTCCCATTAGCTAGAGCCTTGCTGGCTTTAGTCGAAGGGTTTGATATGGTAGCAGCATTAAAAGCCCTTAATTTAAAATGTGCTCAAACAAACACAATAAAAGTTGTTATGTTCTCAAAACAAGGTGGTTTTGGCTGCAGCTGCTTGGAACAGGAATCAAAATGAGACAACTTAGAAAATGCGATAAACTTCGGCTCTGCCATATGAGTTCAGGGTAGCAAAAATGAGATCACCTTAAGATGAACACACCTGATAGATGCTGCTGCTGACCACATCCTTCCCATTCCCCGAATCACCACCTGCAGATCATGCTTGGGGTTTCCTGTGCCACTGCTGATAAGGCAGCAGAGAGGCCGCCAGCTGCCTGCCCTGCTGCTCCTCTGCACGAGGATGGTATAGGCACACGTGGTGGGGGACTAACACATCAGGGAGGCCCCCTTGATGCCTACCAGCTTCCCACAGCAAAAACAAGTTCTCCTATGCTGTCTTCATCCAACACAGCAAGTGCAGTGTGAATCTCTCAACGCCAGATTTATAATGTATTTGACAGAGTTTTACTGAGGATTTAAGAAATGGAGGAAGCAGAAGACAGAGCATCAGCCCTATGGTCTAATGAGCCTTCAATAGTGTCTCTGCCAACAGGCACAAAGATGACAATGCCACACAAAGTTGACCATAATCGAAGTCAGCAGATGAGATGCCAAAACCTTGCATCCAGTACTTAATTTCAGTGTTCTTCATTGGGAATCTGGTTGCTCTATAAATGATGGAAAGGGTCCATGTATGGTTATGGCTGTGGTTTGGAATGCAGCCTCTGAGGTTTCCCAGCCTGCAGCCCATGGACTCGCAATGGTGAAGAGTCCCTTGATCAGGATTTGGCATTACAGACATGTCCAGGGACTCCCCTATACATTATCCTAAAGGGAATGACTTACACCTTTGAACTTGGCCAGCTCAGGTTTTGGGTTTCCAATTTTAGACCTTCTTGTCCATTGCAGAAAGCCCACAAAATACCTCCAAATCAGTTTTCTGTCCTTCTGAGCTGGAGAGAAACTTTTCCACAGTTAACTCAAAAAAGACATCTATCCATGCTCTGTAATGAACCTCTCTTGTCCAGACTTCAGTTAAAATCCAGCTTAGAAGAAATATCACATGTTAATTGTTTTTTTGGAAGCAACCCATCCAACTCATTTCCCAACACTGGTTTTCTGAGCTGACTTAAAATAAATAAGTGATATATTGGTGAGAGAATGGTCAACACAACATGCCTTTAGGCAAAAGTACAGATTAGCTACTTTCCTTCCCACATAATATATGCATAACGTTATCAGAAATAGCATATTTCCCAGGTAACTGCAAGGGATGTAAAGAGGAGATAATTTTCTCTGGGGGCACTATTTCCTTGATAGTGTCTATCAACTGCTACTGCATAAGCAATAGCCAATTAACTGGCAGATGTAAATAGCTCTCAAATGTCTTGCCTGACGGTGTTTTTTGACTTATGCTAAATTCAGTGTCCCAGTTTTCACTTTGGAAAAACATAAAGATGGTGGAATGGAGGGTTCTAGAAAGTATAACATGTATCTTCCACTCTTCTGTGATGAATGAATACTGATCACCTAAACAGCTGAACAGTCTGGGATCACCAGGTCTACGTTTACTGGGAAGGAACTAGACAGGTTGAAAACACCTTATGTGGCTGTAGATGGAGCAAAAACAGAGCATGGTTTCTGCTGTCCTGCTCCTTGAAAAACCTAGATTTCAGGATGAAGATGGAAAACAAAAATCAATTCAGCATCAAACACAGTCACTTGAAGGTGACGGCCAAATCTTGACTGCATGAGTGAAGTAGTCTTTTTATTGACCTTTTTTTATGGGACATGCTCAGGCTCACCTTGACCTGGAAGATAAAAGGTATTGAAAGTCACAAAGCAAAGGGAATTAACTGTGGTATTGGAGGTTGCCCCATCACTGAAGGTGTTCAGGACCAGGCTGGATGAGGGTCTGAGAAAACTGATCCAGTGAAAGTTGTCCCTGCCTATGGCAAAGAGACTGGAACTAGATGATCTTTAAGGTCCCTTCCAACCCAAACCATTGTATGATTCTATGATAAATCAAGAAGTTAATAAACACATATTACTTCAGGACTGTTTCTAGAGATGGCATCATCTTGAAAACAGCAGTATAAGAATAATAAATAATCATCAAGAAGCACAATTCTTATCTGTTACGGAGATTTCAACACCAGGACCTCTAGTAAGTCAGAGAATGGTTTGGGTATTTTTATGCTTTAGTTACTCAGATCTCTTTGGAAGAGACAGAACAAAACCTTACTGCAAATGGAAAAGATTTCTTTGGCTAGGAGGTTGCTGTAAAGCCCTTTTTTTTCCTTATAGAATGTTTGTTCCCTTCTAGAACACTTGTCCTGTGTTCTTCTGGTATTTAAGAAAAACACAGGGACATTTTTCTCCAAGGAATCATATTTCTGACCAAGCCAGGACATAATACATAAAAAAAAAAAAATCCACAGCAAGAGGAATGCTTTGGTAGAATTTCAAAAAATGCTGCAGTACACAAGAGAATACTGAAGCAGCCTGGTTGTCACCATATGCTTGAGACACCATGGTTAAGCTGAAGATATTGATGAAGTCATCGTACCAAGTGCACCAGTGTTTTAAGACTTCGCTGTATATTCTGTGTCCCTGATTCAGTGTCAGTGATTTACACTGTTTTGGCAGGCACAATGATTATGTTTTCCAGCACATAAACTGGATAGAACACAGTACAGAAAGAGAGAAATATATATAATAGGAGAAGGAAACAGAGCAAGGAAGGTGCTGCAAGAAATGAAGACAAACATTGCTGCATCTGAAGGTTTGGGGATCAGGAAGACATGAAATGTCAAAAGTGGTGGTGTATCTACATTGAAACTTGCTCACCCAAGAGAGATTTTAGTTCTGGTGTTGCCTCTGGAATAGGAAATGCATCTGCCAACATGGACCTACAGCCTTGGAAGATTATTCTAGCTCAGCCAACCCTTGCCACTGCAGAGGCCCCATGTGCCACCAATAGAGCTGTCGAGATGCTCCAGTTCTGCCAGTGCACAATGAACACACTGTCTCCTGCTGTGCTCCCATGTGTCCTTGTTATCCATATCACTGGTATCACCTCCAAGAAAGCATGAAGAGACACCCAGTAGCTGTGAACTGTGCTCTCTCAATACATTTTCATGGTATTCCCACCCCTGAACCTCTACCCTTTGATCCTCTCATGACTCTCTTTCCAAACCAGGGTGGGATCCAGGCAAATAATTTAATTTCTGGCTTTCTGGTGTCACAGCCCACAGAGTTCTCTTTGATTCATTTGTCTTATCATCAGGAGGTGTTGTCAGCTGTTAGATTTTTATTAACAGGAAAAATAACAGACACCTCCCCCCCGCATCATTCAGATCCAAGAGAAAGGACAATAAGGAAAGCTTTAATACCACAAGACTTACAGCTGTGAGGCATCTGCCTTTCTTCCTTCAGGGCTGACTAAGAGGCTCAGCTAGCTTCTTATTTTTCCCTTTCAATCTTCTCTGCCATTTTAAATCAGAGATGTGACTTTTCATGCATTACCCTTAACCCCAAGTGGCCAGGCAACAGCTCCTTCGTGTGAAGCCTGATGAGATAGGAAGTCTGTCTAACTCAACATTGTCACTCATGTGAGCAAAGGCAAAAGTGTCATCCCCATGTGGAAAAGACAAAAGACTGTCCAAGGCTGGGGAGGTGAAAATTCTAGAGTATCATTCAGAACTAGCAAGCAACTCCTGCAAGATTCATTTTGTCAGGCAAGGATTAGATGTTTCTTGCTGTTATAGCACAGTTGTGTCAGAAAATGGATAACTGATAAACGTCTGTAGAAAGTAGGTTATGGAGAGAGCAACAAGGCTTGACCACATATCTTTCCATCAGCTGTAACAGCTGGAAGGCTCTCCTTGCAGTTAAAGAAGCAGCACATTAGTAGGACAAGCCAAGCTCCAGCTTGGTGAGGACTATACAGACTTCTTTAAGAGGAACATCTTCTCTCCTACAATTGACAACACCATCTGTCACCAGAGCCAGTTGGTTGCTGAGGACTGAAGTCTCTGCCTCCTGTACCAGGGTGCTCTGAACTTTCTGGGTGGTGGTGCTTGCAGGAAGAAAATATTGGTAAGTTATTAAATTACTTTAATAAGGTCAATTAAACACACCTCAAGGGTGTTCTTTAAAGATTTCTCAAATGTTCTTCCTTCTCTGTTTCTCAGTTCACTTGTCCAAATGCTCCTTGGGAATCTGTGAGTTGTTCACTCACTGGATGTGCTACTGTCCTCAGAGGAGCAACTTTTCTTGCTGTCTCCCACGTGCTGGGACTGAGGTCATCTTCAGCACCAAAAAGGGAAATAATGACTCAGATTTCAATACTTTTACTTTTTCCAATGTTTTTACTGTTGAAGGCTTTATATAGTGCTATCAAGCAATGACACCCATCTCCCACGGTGCTCAGAGTTCTAGTTATTCTGTATGACCTCATTCTGCTTGCCATAAATACAAAGAGGTTTGGGCTAACAGACTGTCTTTCTGCCTGAATTGCCTGTCTTTTCAAAACTGTTGTGGATTGATTTCAAACCTCAGATGAAGACCTAGAAATCATAGAATCATTAATGTTTGAAAACTGTAAGATCATCCAGCCAAACTGTCAGCCCAATCCCACCGTGCCTGCTAAACCATGTCCTGAAGAGCAACATCTACATCTTTTTTAACACCTCCATGGAACAAGAATCCACTACTTCCCTGAGAAGCCTGTTCCAGTGCTTCACCACTCTTTCATTGAAGCATTTTTTTTTCTAATGTCCAATCTAAAACTTCCCTGATGCAACTTGAGGCCATCTCCTCTCATCGCTTGTTACTTGGGAGAAGAGACGAGCATTCCCTCGTCACGGGAATCTCCTTTCAGGTAGGTGTAGAGAGTGATAAGGCCTTCCTTAAACATCTTCTCCAAATTAGTGGTCTCTAATCCTGTTTTATAAGAGAATGATGGAAAATTCTGATTCTCTGATCAGACCTCTGAGAGATAGTAGGGAAAGTCTGGCATTTTAGGACTACTTTAGCAAAATGGCTGTCAGGTTTCATGTTGGTGTAACTGATGCCAGCTGAAGGGAGCAAAATAGACCAGTTGACCATCGAGGTCCCTTCTAGCTCTCTTATTCAAGCTCTTGCTATGTGAGCAGATAATATGTTCAACTCTGGAACTGGTTACTGGGAACCCTGCCAGCTGTGTATGGTCTGTAACAGCCGTCAGCAAAGCTTGTTAAATGTTCTTTCTTTACAGAGACTTTGTATTCAATTTTTACATTTTCTAAATTGGATGAAAAATAAGTGTTTTATACCTGACCCAAAGTCCATTAAAGTAAGGGGGAAACTTTCCTCTCAGTTTCAGTAAGCTTTTGAAAGGTGTTTTTATGTTTTCTTGTGATAAATATTCTGACAGAGTATGCCGGTGCTAGGAAAATTACAATGCTCCAGTCTTTTTTGTGGAAAAACTACAAATGTTTCCTTTATAATTATGATACAGAATCAGCTTTGCTGTCTCATCACAGCATTGATGATCTGTGTAAGGCTAGTCACTTCCATATTCTTTATTCTTGCCTGCAGTTTGCTTAACGTGGTTTTCATCATTGCAATTGCAGATTATTCCTAACTACCTTCAAGCCATAAAAAGAAACAAATCATCAAAACACTTTGCGTGAGCATAACAGGAAGCCAAAAAGGAAATCTTCTGCTTCTTACAAATGCAGTACCTGAAAGAAGATGTTTTCAAGAGGTGAAGTCTCTCCTAAGAACAGAAAATGTGAAAGCTCATACGATTCAGTACAAGGCTATTGATTCCAAACCTCCTGCCACATCATGAGGTGTTTGATCAGCAGGCAAAATACGAAACCTGAGGGGAAAAAATATTAGAGGGAATTCTTGGACATCAGGCTGTGGTTTAAAGTCAGATACAAAACTCTGGGTATGTTTTCTATTTGAGCTAACAGTGATAGGAGTGAGTCAACCTAAACAGCACCCCCAGTCTCCTTCTGAGGCTGTTGCCCTACTCCAACTCACCCTCACACAGGAAAATTCTTAAAAGCATGCTGCTCCATAGGAAATGAGGCTGCAATCAGTTTCTGCCCTTCCTGGTTTAGCTTTCTGTTCCATCTGACATGTGGTGATCAATCAGGTTTTGTCTTTAAGAATGATAAAGACATCTTTGTTCTCTTTTGGCACTGGGCTTGTGCGAGGGAGTCAATAAACAAGTGAATAAACTCACTTGTTTGGTATTCCAGGCCCACCACAAGGAGTTGTAAACTGCCTGTTGCCCATATTAGAAGAGGATAAACTTTGTTTACCTCTTTTCACCCTTGGCTACACTTCTGGAGATAAATAAATCCTCAGCGGGTGCCAAGCATTACAGCTTCCTGAATTGTAGTGAAACAAGATGTAAAGCTCCTGCAATCAGTTATATCTCCTGAGAATCAGCCTTTCAGATGTGTATTTGCTTTGAAAGAAAGACTGTAAAGTTGTTTGCTCTGGGTCTTAATGTGGCAGATGCAGAGTAGCAACATCTGTGCAACTCTTCTGCCCGAGGGAATTATCCCCACCAAAGTTTGCCACTGGAGGAAATCCTTGCTTGGGGTGAAAATAAAAACATCCATCCTACCTTTAGAGTGCCTCTGGTGACCCTATGTGATGCACTCTTGCTTCACTCTGTGCTAAACACTCATGCCTGAAAAAGTATTAAGGGTTAACCCAAACAAGGGGTAGAAATCCAAATCTGTTGTAATTATTTTGTATTTTTTAATGAGAAATATTCTGTAAGTCATGCAGTTACCTGGCCACTACTGCAATTAGGAGAACTTAATATCAATTATACCAAGAAGAAAACCTTGGTATTCGAATCATGGAATCATTAATGTTGGAAAAGACCTCTAAGCTCATCCAGTCCAACCTTCAGCCCAACAGCACTGCACCTACTAAATCGTGTCCTGAAATGCATTGTATACAAGTTTTTTATCTTCTCCAGGGATGGAGATTCTACTGCTGCCCTGGGCAGCCTCTGCCAGGGCTTCACCACTCCTTTAGTAAATAATTTTTTCCCAATATCCAATCTAAAACTCCCCTGGTGCAACTTGAGGCCATTTCCTATCATCCCCTCTCCTGTCACTTGGGAGCAGAGTCCAGCACCCACCTCACCACAACCTCCTCTCCAGGAGCTGCAGAGAGCCATGAGGTCTCCCCTCAGCCTCCTCTTCTCCAGCCAGGGCCCTCAGCCACTCCCAGAACCCCTGGGCTCCAGACCCTTCCCCAGCTCCGTTCCCTTCTCCAGATGTGCTCCAGCCCCTCCAGGGCCTTCTTGGAGTGAGGAGTCCAGAACTGAAATCAGGATTCAAGCAGCAAACTAAACCTAACCTAGAGTCCTGAATTCTTATACATAATAAAGAGAGAGACTGAAGGAACTCACAGCAACCAAAATTAATCTCAATTTTATAATCCCCATTTCATATTTTTTTTAGAAATAAAGAGCCAAAGTTAAGAACAAAGAAACACTTCTCAGTAAAAATTGCCAGCTCTGCCTAGTTGGTGCACAGAAGGCAGAGGTCCAGAAGAGGAACCAAGAAAGCAACAGTTTTCCATATTTTTAGCAAGTTATTTCCCTATTCTTTCAAAATCGTGCCATCAGCAAATACTTATTTCCTTCCATCATTTGAAGTTAGAGAGAACTGATCTTAGCAAGCAATTCTTCCCATCACACACTGCATCTCCAGGATGAAATAACTGGCTGAGGCACATTGCCCACAGCTGAGATGATTCCTTGCTCATTTTAGCTTATATTTGTGGCCATGAGTTCTCATGATCCTGTGGTTTTGATTAGTTTCTTAAACAGCAATTAAACCTTTACAATTCTCATGAAGAAAAACCCAAACGAGCAGAAAACCTCTGAAATATCTATGTTCACATGTTTGCAATTTAACTGGTATTTTACAGTCAAAGTTTAAGGTCCAGAAATATATCCTGATGTACAATTTAATTATATACATATAACTGAATTGAAGACATACAGGTTTGGGTTTTGGGTTGGTTTTTTTTTTCCTTAAGGTTGTTATTTTATTGTTGTAATTATGGCAACAGTCTTCTCTTTGGATAATTCCACCTACAGTGCTGAATGCTGCTTCTCACTCACACTTCATGCCCAGCCACTGGATGAGTACTCTTACCTGCTATTACTATCAACCTTTGCAAAACCCAACCTACTGTTCCATTTCCCAAGATTACTCATTAAAACAAGGGAAAACCTTGACATTCATCAGAAAACAAACTGTGTGACAGCTGCAAGTTCTGCTACGAGTGTTCAAAATTTGCTCTTAGTATTTTTGGTAACAAGAAAAACAAACACCTGATCAAAATGTTGATAACTGAGTTTAGAGAGGAATAGAATTTTAGCCTGGTAGCAATTGTAGATCACAACAGAGTTCAACCCCCTTGGTCACATGGTTTCTCTCTTTGTGTGGAAACACCTAATTCTGTATTTCTACAGGGATTTTCATCAGTACAAGTGCAGGATGGCAAATGGCTCATTAAGGCCTAGAGGGGAGAGTGGACATCAGGCTCCCCATACATCCGTAATGTCACAAAATCTGAGGCTGCACTGAGACATGTTTTAGGCAAAAGGATTGTTTGCAAGACCCACACCAGTGTCCTTCAACTCAGCACTGGTTATGTGAGACCAGAAGTGATGGAGCACCGCAAAAAAGTATTTGCATATCTGAAAGAACAACCTGTGTGGAAAGACTGGAGTTGCTTAGTGTAGTGAAACAACTCTGAAAATATAAGAGTGCATGCCTCCAGAGGCAGTCAGCTAAATCACTGCCAGTGTCACTTGATCTGAGGAACCTCCAGCGACAGGAATCCTGCACCATTCCTCAGTCTTTACCCTAGGGCTCCTCTGCTCTAATAGTCAGAAAGCTTCTTCTGAAAACTAATACAACTTTACCAGCAGGTTTAGCCTCTTCCATGATAATTGCCTTTAAATGAGGAAAGTTTGAGGCTTCATTTTCTCTCCAGCTTTCTCAGCTTTCAAGAAAATCACAGAATCATAGAATGGTTTGGGTCAGAAGGGACTTTAAATATCATCCTGTTCCAACCCCCCTGCCATGGACAGGGACACCTCCCGCTGAATCAGGTTGAACACCTCCTGGGATGGGGCATCTACAACTTCTCTGGGTAGCTTATTTGAGGTTATTTCTCTTTCATCTTCTTTCTTTTCAAGATTATGTCTTTTGGGTTTTTTTGCCCATAATGCAATCAATCAAGCCCTAGAAATGTTTACAATAGATGAGATAAAGGTTAGGAGGAAGAAAATATGTTTCCTGTTACAGATTGGGAAGGGAGTACAAGGTCCTCTAAGTCTAAGGTGACCGGACACCATTTCTTGGCCACTTAAGTCATAAACTTCATAAATTTTCAGACATAATTTCTCATTAACTGAAGGTTTATATCTGGCAGCTTTGGAAGAAAACGTTACTGTCTCCCAGAATTTCTTATAATCAGATTATATGTGATTATGGGATCTTACTTTGTGGTATAGAGAAATTCAGTGTGGGGACCACCATATAAACTAGCACACCTAATTTATAAGATTAGATGTAATCCAAATAATGAATCTCCCATTAGAATTCATGAAGGTCTGGGAAAAGATCTGATTGCTTATCTGATGGTATCTATTGCCATTTGAATAGCGCTGGAACATCCCTCCTCATCACTGATTTCTGGTCCAAGAGAGTACAGAGCACTAATGTTTAGAGAGTCGAATAAAACTGTTTGTGTCTATAGGAAAATACAGATCTCCTGAGCTCTGAACCCTGCTTGTGACTGCCACATCACCCTAAGGCTCCACCTCATTGCCTCTGTAGATGACCTGGTCCTGGCAAACACTTTCTGTTGTTCGCTTTCACAAACAAAATGTTGCTAATGTGTCACCTTCCTATGCTTTAAATTTATAGCCCACTCTCTTATTAGACCCATGATGTTACTGATTACTTGAGTAAACAGAAATCCAGATGTATTCATTTTCCTTTGTGTTGCCCATCATGAGTGTCTCTTGTCTTTTATGATTTAATTGCTATTTTAAATGAACCCACATTGCGTTAGAGCAGAAAGGTGATGTATATCCAGCAGAGACTGTGCATGGCTATGGAAAGAGATGATGAAATCCATTTCAAGCACCTCGTGCACCGTGCATTAACTGGAACGTTTCCAATGGGTTGATAAAACCAAGGCTGCCACTCTAAGTAACTTCTCAGCAATTTCTAAGGTGTTTTACACATTAAACTGTAAGCATGATTTTATTGGCACTGCTGGGGTGCTCACACTAATAACAGTGCCTGATGTTTGCTGGAGTTTTGTGATGGGTATTCAACTCATAACTTACAAAGGCAAAAACACAAACTAGTCTTGAGCTACACCTGTGTTTTGCAATAGACAATTGTTAGATCCAAAATCTCCGAATATGTAGAATAGTAGAACCACAGAAAGATTTGGGTTGGAGGGGACTTAAAGCCCATCTAATTCCAACCCACTGCCATGGGCAGAGACAGCTTCCACTGGATCAGGGGGCTCAAAGCTTCATTCAGCCTGGCCTTGAACACCTCCAGGGATGGAATATTCACGAATTTGCTGGGCAACCTGTTCCAGTGCCTCACCACCCTGAAAGGAAAAAAATTCTTCCTAATATCTAATCTAAATCTCCCCTCTTTCAGCTTAAAACCCTTCTCCCTCATCCTATCCCTGCAATCCCTGGTAAAGAGCCCCTTCCCCAGCTTTCCTGAAGCCCCTTTCTGGAAGTACTGGAAGGCTGCTCTAAGGTCTCCCCACTGCCTTCTTTAGGCTGAACAAGCACAGCTCTCTCAGCCTGTCCTCATATAGGGGGTTCTCCAGTCTTTTGATATTCTTTGTGGCCTCCTCTGGTCTCACTCCAACAGATCCATGTCCTTCCTTTGCCGAGGACTCCAGAACTGAATGCAGGGATCACTCATCAACCTTCACTGAGATACCAAAGCTTTCTTTTTCCTCTCTCTCATTGTTCCATTGCTATTTGTAACAGGAGATTCAAAAGGAAGGACAAAGGGTTGCCTTGATCAGAACACTTTATCTCCTGCTAGTAGCAAGAAGTGGTGGATTTGACAAAGCCTAGATTTCAAGTTTCCCCACACTGGGAACTGCTTTCACTTAGAAGCTGTTCAAGAACAAAAGGACAGCCCCTACTCCTCTGCTTTTGTTTTGATCTGACCTCCATGCTCTCTTTTTTATTTCCAAGAGTGATTACTGTCTCTAAGGTAAAAGTGAGTGTGAGATCCTCTAGTTTTTGGATCTCATCACTTTGATGGGAAAACAGGCATTTGGCTGTGTCAGTTCAGCCAAGAGTTTAGAGCTCATGGTGTGATTGGGTCTATCATCTTCTGGTTGGCAGACAAACTGCTACTTTATTGCTAGTTTCCTGGACAGCAAAAGTAGAACTGTTGGTTGTGAGAACAAGTCTGTTCCTGCATTTCTTATTGATACTTACACTCAGCCAAGCCAAAAATCAATGTAAACTGTCCTGAAAGACAATGCATAGGGAAAGAGTGGAAGAAACACGGAATGTAGAGAGTGATCATGCAGCTTGAATAACCTCCAAGGATCTGACACTATATAGCTTAGAAGCTTCCTGAGCTGGAAGTTGAATCCAGACTTTGAATTTATTAATCCCAAAAGATGGATCCTGCACAGTTTTGTCTTTATTTTATGAGCCTATCTATGTATTTGGACTCCACAGCTTCCTGTGACAATAAGTTATAAAATATGACCTTGGCAGAAAAAGGCTTCCTCTCATTTGTTTTTTGAAGTGCGTTACTCCAAAAATTCATAGGGTGCTTCATTTAATTGGTAGAGGTTCTTCTTCACTTTCTGCCACCCCATCAGCCTTCAGGAATTTACAGACCTATTTCACTATTTAACAAACTGAAAAGCAGGGGGCCTCTTTGCTGATGTGGCCATTTGAATGTCTCCACCACCTTTCTCTGAATCCTTTGTGATCCTCATGTGTCCTTCCCTGGGTAGAGGGGAGGAGAACCAAAATTGCCAAAAGAATGCAAGATGGGGGTGCACTATTTAGCTATGTGATATTTTTGTCTTCTTCCAACAGAGGTATTTCTATTGTCTTTGGCTCAATATGTTTATTGTCATTGCTGACATATATTATCTCCTTTAGCACTGAGCTGGTTTACAGAGAACTCACTCAATACAAACTCCAAGTCTGTTTAAAAATAAAAAGCTAAAAAAATTCTCTTGCCTTGTAAAATATTCAGATTTCATAACAGGAAAGAAACTCAAGAGCAATTTGACTGAATTGAGTAGCATTACATAGGGTACAGTTCAGCTCATAATCTTATATTAGCAGTGCTACCAGGATATACGAAGTCTGACACAAAACACCCAAGACCAGCCCTGTAGCCTGGGAACCACGAGTGGGAGGGGAGAGACAAAGAGATGGTTATAGAACATTTTCTAGTCTCTCACAGTGGGACAAGGCTAAACTCGATTGCTTCACTCAGTACGAGTGGATGGTACATCCACTACAGGCAGATGAGTTTCTTAGGGACATGGTTTGTAAGGGGACAGGTATGGTTGGACTTGATGATCTCAGAGGTCTTTTGCAACCAGATGATTCTATGGTTCTATAAGTAACTGCTCAGCTCTAAATACCCAAATCTAGTGGGTGTTTCAAGCTAGTGGGCTGCTTTGGCCCATGTGTCGTAGGTTTAGCTATGAAATTATCTCCATCACACTTTGTTTCTGGGTTTGTTCAACACATTGACCTGGTCTAGATAAGAGCCAATGAAGAGGACCATCAGGAGGAGGAGGACTGCAAGCTTGTTCCCTAGCATAACACAACAATATAGACACAGGCTATTGACACAAAGCATCACCCTCAGGACCCACTCCCAGATTTTGCCATTTAACCATAACAGCCTTACCTATTCAGAGTAGGAGTAAACATTGCCAGTTTCTTATTTAACCTAAGTTCTAGGACTAAAGAACTTGTCCTTGTCCTCCTAAATGTCCTAAATACTGAGGTTATGAAAAACTTTGTAACTATTGAGTAATAAATTGGGGTTGTCTGACGTTATTGTATCTATCCAAGAATTAATTATCTTGTCTAAACTGTGATGCCTGAGGTTTTCTCTATAATTAACAGAGAAAGAATCATACTGTTGGTTGTGGGTTTTTTTCCTTCCTATGGCATTCAAAATAAATTCACAAGCTCTTTGACTGAAACATGACCTGCCCTAAACATTCCACCCACCAACCTCATATAAGCGGCTCGGGTAAACCAGATTTGTTTCCTATCCCATTGCAATATCTTTCCTTGTGCATGCAGTGTGCAGATGGAAAAAGCTGGGATAAAAGTCAGGTGTATTTCCCACCACCAAATACTATGTTGCATAAATGTCCACATTACTTTCAATAGAGTTTTTACCCTTGAGCTTCTTCACGTTTCCAAGTGAGGGAGGCTGCAGAAAGTCCAGTATAAAACATGCCCAGTTTGAAAAATATCAGTCTGATAAATGTAGCATCACTGCAGATAGTCTTATAGTCAACACAGTTGTTAGATAGTACCAAAATGCTACACTAAGCCTGTTTATACTGTCAGTGAAACCAAAATGAGGGTCTACTCTTAAGAGAGCAGCTCTGCCACACATCCACTTTGCAAACCCTCAAGAATGCTTCAAGTCTGTAGTCAGAGCTTTTAATAAGGAGAGCCTCACCTTTAATGAAAGTCTGAATCCTGCTGGGGTTGAACACGTTGCATGTTAATGCAGCCCAACACATAAATTCAGCTCTTTTAAAAACATTTGGAAACTTCCAATGTAGCCAACAGCATGGCCACCAGGGTGGAGAGCAGGGATGGGATTCTCGACCCTGCCCACTGCTCATCTCTGACTACAGACCCAATCCCTACAGATGAGCACTGGAAAGTGAGGATATTTCCTGTCTGACTGTTTCTTAATGATGCCATCTTATTAGATTTGTAGCTATTCAGGGCAGAAGGCAGTTGTTAGTAAATGTTTATGTAACACAGCATCCTGGGGCCCAGATCCTGTTGGGGGCCCCAAGATGTTACTGTAGTACACATCCTTATTTTCATTTGTTGTGTGAAGTTGTTGTGTGATGACTGAGTCTGGAGTCGACTCAAAGGCCAAAGCAACACCCTCACACAGATAAAAGTAAATTGTTTGGATTAACTCTGCTAAACTCACTGAAGTGTCACTGCTGCTCTTCCACCTAATGTTGCTGGGTGCTGAATCCTTTTTAATTTTTTTTTTCAGCTGGAATTTACAATTTCAAAATGAAAAATAAGGAAGTGGTGTCAGAACGGGGGATGCATTTATCATTGTAGTCACATAAGAAAGAAGTGATGTCTCAGATAATTTCTTGTCGTACTTTTGGAAATTGTAGTTATTAATATCAAGATGTGTCTTTGCAGTAATGTACCCTACTAATGCACTTAGGAACACAAAGGGGCTAAAGACTAATCTGAGCTTTAGTGCACTCTGATCCTTCTGGAATAGCATGATTCAGTCGTCAGTGAAGGGGATGCTACCAGAGAGGCAGTGATCACAAACCAGCTTTCGAGCATAGGTCTTGGGTAAGACCATTCCTCATGCCACAACTGGAAGAGGAAATCATAGAATCATAGACCTCTAAGATGATCAAGTTCAACTGTCATGGTTCAGCCAAGCTTGCCACCAGGATCTTAAAAGAGAATAATCACATGGAGACATCTTCCCCATCTTTTCCTAATTACCTGGTGGATCTGTGATGAGATTGAACTTTTATGAGAGCTGGACAAAAAGCAAGGGTCAAGCTGCTACCTCCAGGTCAGGAAAGGACCTCTTGTATCACCACTTTCTCCACTGCAGGTCTCCATGTCCAGGGACCATGAATGTCCTCCTTAGTGTGTAACCTCATACAGAAACTTAGTCTTGCTTTTAATTCCTTTTAAACCCAGGCTTCTAATTCCTTTTAAACCCAGGCAGAAATACACCAAAGGATGAATAAGATGGTCAAAGCCTCTCTATTAAGCATCACCCAATACAGCAGTCTTTTTCTGTAGGACAATAGACAGTAACTACAGAGTATTCCTCCATTCTGAGTTGCTTCCAGTCCCCTAAATCTCCAGCCTTACCTAGGTCCTTACTAATCCATGCCTTTAACCACATTGGCTGTCATTCACTCAGAATATATTTTTTTCTTCCAATAGAGAAAGAGCCTTCTATCCTTCCTCTCTCTTAATAGAGTCAAGGATTTGCATAAATTCAAACAATTCCCCAACACTGACTGTTTTTTTTTTTTTTTAAATGTGTATTTAAGTCAACATCCACATATTACGTAGAGGAAAAAAGAAACCCAAATATTGTTGACAGAATACTTAGTTGCTTGCTCCAAGACTTTCAAGGCCTTTTGGAGATCTGAACCTCTGGACCTTTAACTGCTTGTGATATGATACATAAGACTTTTGTATAGAGCTCTGAGAACTAGTATGGATATAGTTAGGAAAGTGATTCTCTAGGAACATAACTCCCTTTCCCCAAAGATCTGTTTCATTGTGTCTTTGAGTCATCATGAATTCTTTAGCAAGCAAAACTAATATTTTACTCCTGTTGGTTCTGCAGAGCCAAAGCCGTTAACGGAAAAATCATCTCCATTCGGATCCAACTCATGCATCATCAACAAAAAGGTTGGCCAAATTCCAATGGCAGAACTTTCAGAGAGGACTTAAGAGGCACACACAAAAGTTTTTCATCCAAAACTGAATTTGTGTCCCTGGTATTTAGGGGAGGGGGAAGTGTTCTTTTCCTTTTGTAAATCAAATGGCGCAATCTGGAAGCCATTGAGTGAAACCAGAGATGGGGAGAGAATTTAGAACTTCACCATTTTTATCGAGCTGATTTTCTGATGAATGGCTAGACTTTCATGTGAAAGTTCTTTTGTTCTGGCCTGTGAAAGGCTGCTGGATGTGGAATGAAGGATGTGGAAATGCATCTGTGCCCAGAGATCGATGATATTTGTGGCTATTTCCATTTTGTTAAGGTTGCAGAATGGTGACATTAAAGAACACAGCTGGGCCACTTCATGTTTAAAGGTTGGATATAAAAGCCTGGTGTTTCACTTAAATGAAAAGGTAATCCTTGTTTTTTGGTTGGTTTTTTTTTTTGCAAAACAATCCAGTCTATATTGTCCTTCAAAGGCTTGAGTTAAAAGTCATCTCCCACAGGAAATATTATGATTCTTTTTGTGGTGTTTGAAGTTCATTAAGTACTCACAAATTCTGGGTTCTTTGAAGTTGTTTTGTTCTCTGGGTGAGACAGAGCCAGAGAAGGATGCAAGAAGGTGTTTGAGTCCTTTAATTACCTTGTTGAGCCCTTACTAAGGCAAGGAAAGTCCCATGTTCTCTAAACAGGTGGTCAGGGGTTTAGAAGGAGGCAAGTTCTCAAAGACATGATTCCCCAGCTTCATCGCCTGTCTCTGGACGTGCTTCAACACCTCAATGTCCTTCTTATATTGAGGGGCCCAGAACTGAACCCAGTACTAGAGTTGCAGCCTCACCAGTGTTGAGTGCAGGGGTACAATCACCTTCCTGGTCCCGCTGCCCACACTGTTTTTGACACAGGCCAAGATGCCACTGGCCTTCTTGGCCACCTCAGCCACGGCTGGCTCATATTCAGCCTCTGTCAACCAACATCCCCAGGTCCTTCTCCTTCAGGCATCTCTCCAGCCATTCTTCCCCAAGCAAGCTGGCAACTTGTTTCCCAAGTGAAGTTTATTTTTACCCACACTGATGCAGTTCCTTCACTTTAGCAAACGGATAGCCCAGCCCTCAAACTATTCTTTGCATCAAATATGTGAAGAGTCACGTCTTACTGACTTACGTCTAAGAGCACTGCAGGGAGCCAATCCTTATTACATGATATTCTCTTGACAAAGATTTTATTGGCCTCAGTGTCTTGTGGCATCTCTGGGATGGGAACTGGTAAATATCAACAGGTAGTGCCTGGTGCATAAACAAACAGCTATAAACCAGTTGTTAAGCAGCATCAGTAGATGCTTTCTCCAGAAGCACATGCCTTCATTTCAGCTCAACTTAGACCCGTTCAGTACATGAATCTTCAATGAGCCTAAAAGTTCGCTCTAAAACCTTTAGGTTCTCTGTAGCCACTTGGTGAAGAGTAATCCTTCTAACTCCATCTTAGTTTTAGTGTGGCTATGGACAGTTAACTGCTCCTGGGGTTCTGTGTGCTGTTTCTAATTGCTCATCACTGCACACACTGGGTATCACGACAACCTTTGGTCTCTGTCAGTGAAATGTAATTGCTTCCTGGTCTGCCTGGGGCAAAAGCAACCAAGTTAGCCTGAGCCTGAGTTTTGCAGTCATTAAAATCCTGTCTGTGTGCTGTCGGATCACTCAGAAGTTTTCATCTGGACTAGATCGTGCATGGACTTGAAAACCACATTTCTCTTACATCAGCCAGGCACGCAGGGTGTCTTTGAGCTGTGGACATGCATTCCAGCTTCATATCAGGGTAGGAGGTGAGCTGACACCCAATCCACCTTGAAGCATGCAGAAATATATTCATACTGCCCACATAGTCAGTCTGACAAGGAAACAACTGAGAAGGGTCTAAAAAAGCCTAATCAGCTTGAAAAGATATGTATTCTCATTGCTTTTCCATTACAAGAATTAAGGGAGAAGAAATGAAGCAGCAATATGTAAAAAAAGAAGAAATTAAGAAGTAAGGGAGAAGAAATTAAGCCAGTTTTGAAATAAAAGGTAGTGGTTCTTGACACAGTGTGTAGCAAACCTGTGTGATGGCTTTATATCAAAGGGCACTGTGAATGCTGAAAGATCACAAGAATACCAGACAAGTCAGGAAAATAAACAAGGAAAAAGACACACTGATATGTCCCAGAGCTAAAAACAGTTGGAGATTAAGCATGTGTTGCATAAATTAGACCTATTCTTGTTCTGTATGCAAAGATGTAAATTTTCTTTCTTCCTGTTCAACCCCTTGACATGTTCTGTAGAAACTGTGTTGACATAAGAGAGAATTAACTTCATTTTTTTCTGTTTGCTGGGAAGGTAACTTGGATCGAGACTTTCTCATGGATGCTCAGAAAGGGATTTGCAGTTCTTGGAGCAGTATCCTTGTGCGGTTTGGTAGGGCCACAAAACTAATTTAGGCATTACATCCTAAAATATTTAGGTTCCAAAATCTATCTATAGTCCTAATCAGAATTAGTCTTTGAAATATCTTTTAGGTAGGTGCTTCAGTATGGGCTGGGGGGACAAAAGAATTTGACACATTTCATTTCACTACACTTGAGCATTTAGTGCCATTTGACAGATTCTGAGGTGTTCAAGGCATCCCTGAGAGTCTCCCATGTGATCTCCCCCAGGTCATACTGGAGACTCAAAGACACCTTAGGACACAGTTGCTCTTTCCTTGTCCTTCTCCCTGATGTCTCCTGCTTGCTTTTTTTCCCCTTAGCCTCTTGCTATACCATGCCTTGGTATGAGGTCCCACATCTGAGAAACCTATGTATGTTTTACCAGTTAAGATATGACAAATGCCTTTTACAAAATCCTGCTGAAAGAGTAAAGAGACAAAGAAAAAAAGCCTTAAAAACAATGACAACAACCAAAAAACTCTCCACCTCTGAAAACACAGCAGATTAAAAGTGGTGGAAACAGATAAGAGAGGTAAATAGACACCGTTGCAGATGGACCGGAATTGGTAGCAGCATTAAATCACTTTGATGCCAATCTCCACTTGAGGTTCAATTATCTAACAAGTGACACTGTTTCATCATTTTTATTTTGTCCTTAGTCAGACAGTTTCACAACGTGAACACGCAAAGGATATCTTCTAAGGTTTCCTGATTCAGTTGGCAGCTTCCTTCAATGCTGTTCTAATCAGCAGTGTCTCCGTAAAACATCTTCAGAGATTTATTCAGTACCTATTCAACTCTGTTAGAGTATTGCTGCTTTACATTTGCCTTTGAATTTCAAGGTTGTGCAGAAACCTCTCCTTCTCCCTGACAATATTTTGCAGTAAACTTCAGAACATCTGTTTCCAAGGTGGAAAATTTATCATCTGCCATATATAATATCTCTGAGATTTGTAAAACACTTATTATCGTGTCGTGCGTGTGTTTAATTCAATCATTAATTTGGAAGAACCAAAGTCTGACAGCAATAAAATAAAACCTTCTACGGATATTAAGAAAGACAGGTTCGGAACCAGTAGATTATGCTGAGCCTATAAATACTGGATCTGGCTTGTCCCTTGGAAGCTCTCCAATAGTTTAATCAGTTGTATCTTATAAAACAAAAAGGAAGATGGAGAGTGAGCCATGATAGGAGACTTCTGTATTCTTCCTTCACATTCCTTGGTATGAATATGAATAGAGCTTAAAGGATATATCTGAATAGAGCCTAAAGGATACATCTGAATGCATAAGTTAAATGGGTCAGAGCCTTTCTGGTGGTCTTGAGGCCAACAGACACAGCTTGGCCCACAAACCTGCAGCAGAGTTCTTCTATTGCTACTTTTAGGTTGTGACAACCTAAAGCCACAAGTTCCAAGCCTTTCTGTGCAGTGAGGGTTAAGTTCCTTGGCTAACTGATTGGGTTTGGTTTTTCTTATTTAGCAACGTATATAACTCAAAACAAACACAGTGCTTCAGGACTCTAGAGGAGCACCTTCTAGAGCTCACTTGCTGCTAATACCACCATACCAAAAACCTGCTTTGAAGAGTCTTACTTATCATAGAATCACAGAATGGTTTGGATTGGAAAAGACATTTACAGGTCACCCAGTCCAAGCCCCTTGCAGTGAGCAGGGACATCTTCAACCAGATCAGGTTGCTCAGAGTCCCATCCAACCTGACCTGGAATGTTCCCAGGGATGGAGTATCTACCGCCTCCCTGGGCAACCTGTGCCAATGTTTCACCACCCTCAGTGTGAAAAATTTCTTCCTACTATATCTAGTCTAAAATTCTGCTCCTTTAGTTTAAAACCATCACCCCCTGTCCTATTGCTACAGACCCTGCTTAAAAGATTTTCCCCATCTTTCTTACAAGCCCGCTTTAAGTACTGAAAGGCCACAAGAGGATCTACTTGGAGTCTTCTCTTCAAGTTGAACAACCCCAACTCTCTCAGCCTCTCTTAGGGGAGGTGTTTCAGGCCTTTGATCACTTTGATCATGGCCTCCTCTGGACCAGCTCCAACAGATCCATGTCCTTCCTGTGCTGAGGACTCCAGAACTGAATGCAGGGCTCCAGGTGAGGTCTCACCAGAACAGAGTAGAGGGGCAAAATCACCTCCTCTGAACTGCTGGCCAACCTTCTTTTGATGCAGCCCAAGATACATTCTCAGATATTCTGCACCTACCTCAAAGATGATACCATGCTTGAGCAGTGACCATAGTTGAGGCTGTAAAGTGATGAGGCAGCTGGGTGGGTAAAGGATGGTCATGGAGGGAACAATGATTCTGAAAGCTTGGGAGTTTTCAAAGGATCAAATACTCTTTCAGTGTCCCTAGGGGATACCCTGGGAAAAGCCAGTCCTAGTAAGGAGGACTCCTCCCTTTATCAGGGGGAATTCAAACTACAGATGTAAAAGAAGTGGGTACACGGGATTCATGTGCATAATTGCATTTACACTTATGGTTTTGGAGATACCTCTTGCTTATAGGCCAGGCTGGTGTGGTATTGTGTTCTGACTCATGTTTTTTGAGCTCTTAGCTTCAGCAACATGGGATATCCCAACCCAGCCTCTAACTACTGGTGATGAAGAAGGCTGGGAAGTGATTCAGCCAAAACACAGTACTTATGGTTATAAAGAAAAAAATGACTTCTGGGAAGCAGTATAATGTGAGTTATTATTAGGATAAAAAAGGGCAATGTAGTCTTGTCTACCCTGTGAGTTTTGCCCAGCTCCCAGGAGGACCTGAGCTGTCTGAAATCACTGTGTAAACAAATTCCCAGCTGCCAGAATCAATGTTACTGCCTCTTTAGTTTTAAGCAGATTTCAGAGGGTTTATCTATCTGCTCTGTTTGCCAACAGGACTGCATCCCTGAGTTGTGATGCATTGATCCTCACAAATAGTCTCATGAAACAGAACAGAACTTGCTCTTTCTCCTCTGCAGAGCCAGTGATCACAGCAAGGAGAGGAGAATTGAATTATTTAACTCCTGATCTGAGGCATGTGGCAGAACAGGGTTTTGATCCCAAGATTTCAGCTAACTATTGCGCCACTGTGTTCTAACTGTGCTTCAGATCCTACAGCAGCCTTCCAGGACTTAAAAAGGGCTACAGGAAAGCTGGGGAGGGGCTCTTGATCAGGGAGCGCAGGGATAGGACAAGCGGGAACGGTTTCAAACTGAAAAAGGAGAGATTTAGATTGGATACTAGGAAGAAATGTTTTCCTGTGAGGGTGGTGAGGCCCTGGCCCAGGTTGCCCGGAGAAGTGGTGGCTGCCCCATCCCTGGAGGTGTTGAAGGCCACATTGGATGGGGTTTTGAGCCCCCTGATCCAGTGGGAGGTGTCCCAGCCCGTGGCAGGGAGGTCAGAGTGGGATGATCTTTCCAACCCAAACCATTCTATAATTCTATGACCTTTGAAAAACTACTTAAACTCTGGAGGGAAGGATCATTTGCACAAACAAGACATTCCTTTTCTCCACAAAGACTGGTAGATTTCAAGTCAACTTTTAAACCATTTTTTCCCATTTTCCTTTTATTGAAAGAACAAGGCCTGGAAATATTGAGTAAGAAGTTCTGAAAGCAAAAATACTTATGGAAAAGGGCACCCCCAAACCATATCTTTAAAAATGATTTAAACACATCTCATGACTTCTAGTCTGAACTGGAAACCTGCCACCTGTGTGTACAAAACCTCTCTATTCAAGAAATTGCTTAATTCCATGTCACAGCCCCAATATTGAATCAGCTCCACCTAAACCAACCATGATTTGCACCTAACTTGTTCTTAAATTCCTAAAATAAGAGATGTTTCAATACTTCATTACCCCTGCCATTTGGAATCTCTTCTACTACCTGCCCTAAATGTCTGTTTTTATAATTAAGTTCATTTTCACTTGTTCTGTCTGCAGTGGAGCAGGAAAACTTAATATTTTTTTGATCTAGTTAGTGATCTTTAAGGTTTTTGAAAACCATTTCTAGGTTTTTTCTTGGCATTCTCCACAATACAACTTTGTTTCATTTTTCTTTGCAGGTCATTATTTCTGCTTCTCTGATGCTTCTCCTCACCTCTGTCTGGACTATTTTGTCCTTCAGCACTGATTCCAAATGCAACGTAGGATACATCGACCTTTTCAGATATTCACAGTAATTTTTTTTATGTGTTTCAGCATGCCCCAAATTTTCCATAATTTGTACTCTTCTACAACAAAGGAGTTGCATTGAGCTACTCCTTTCCTATTCACAAATGTGTCAACGTTGAAACAGTGTTTGGAAAAGTGTGTTTAAGTTCAACTGAAATAAAACAACCAAATAAAACATGGGTTTAATTTTCTCCAAATCTTCTTTAGTCCCTCTTAGCTTTAGGTTCCTTTGACACTGAAATGATGGCACATCTGAGTTAATACCCACCAGTCCCAAGTGGCCTTTAGACTGGACTATTCTAGACTGGATATAAGGAAGAGACTTTTTACCATTAAGGTAGTGAAACACTGTCACTGGTTGCCCGGAGAGGTGGTGGATATCCCATCCCTAGAAACATCCCAGGTCAGGTTGGATGGGGCTCTGAGCAACCTGACCCAGTTAAAGATGTCCCTGCTCCTACAGAGGGTTTCGAGAGGATGACCTGTAAAGGACCCTTTCAACCCAAACCATTCTATGATTCCATTCTATGGACTCTTCCCTCTGTTTGTCCCTTCCCAGTACATAACAGGATAAAATATTCAGTTCGGGGAATTTGTCTGAAAATCTTTGGCAGCGTTCTGGGACTTTTTTGGCCAGTGGGACAACCTGATTTGGCAAACAGGCTGAGGAGTTGTTGAAAGAATTAAACTGTATTATTGGATATCAGATGTGATATGGTTGCATTGCCAGAACTGTGTTTTGGAGGATTCAGTTCCACTGGTGGGTATTTTTCAAATTATACAGGCTCGGTGGCTTTCTTGTATGTGTATAGTTTAAAAGGTCCTTGAATCCCTCCACAATGATGTTAGTTTAAAATGAAAACAGAATAATTTTCAAGGATTCTTGTTTTCTTTCTCAAGAGTTCATGTTAAATATCTAAGTCATTAGAAGTCTAAGTCATTAGGCAGGAATCCTATTGTAAATTTACTGTTAATTTCATGGGTGAAATCCCAAATCAGTGCTTACATAAGTCACATGGCCTTTATTCTTGCCTGTTCTCTGCTTGGTTTAGTTTTTCAAGCCTGCAGAGGAGAATAATTGCTGCCTGAAAGCAGATACTTCCACTCATCCCCTCTCTGCGAACGGGAAACTGCTTCCTCTTAAGGATTTTCCACGAGGAATGTGTCCCTCAAATTGTTTTAATGCTTGCAAGGGTCCTAACTAAATAAAAGAATGCTATTTGGGAAATATGGGCCATCAGTTACAGCTTATATTGGATAACAAAGTCATACTGAGATCTTTACAGAGAATGGGGAGGCCGTGGGTTCTTAAAGAAAATTTGAAGTTCACCGTCTGAAAGCTTGGTCTGGGAACCTGGAGTTGAACTTGTTGTCTCTACTAAATGCAGGAACTCTCATGCACCACATCAAATGCCCTGGTCAGTTGTCTCAGACATTATTGCTGCTCTTTTAAGTTTGAACCCCACAATGAGAGAAAAAGCTGCCTTCTATTCCATCATTGTTCCACCATGTTCAGCCTTGGGTTCTGTTCAGTCCTTGGGCTAATTCTTCATCTTTAACAAACATCTAGGTTTCGTATGCGCAGGACTATGTTAGAACATATATTTATGGAAATCCAGTTATTGGATATCTTTTGTTTGCCAGGCAGCTTGGTTTAACAAGATTAACCTGGAAATCTATATAAAGGCCTCCTGGGATAAATTAGTATTAATTCAGATGTGTCATGAGCCCAAAATCCTCCATGTGCTGTTCCCCTGGTTATGATTTCTGGTAAATTTACCTCTTTTCTTTAAATCATGCAGCCCACATTTAGATTCCTTGGAAACAGATTATAAACTGCCCCAATGTTTCATATCTCTATAAATAAGAGTGAAAGGAGAGGCCGTGGAGCTGGTCAGAGGGTTGGAGCACCTCCCATCCAAAGATGAGAGAGTTGGGGTTGTTCAGCCTGGAGAAGAGAAGGCTCTGGGGAGATCTTAGAGCAGCTTCCAGTGTTGAAAGGGGCTCCAGGAATGGTTGGGGAGGGGCTCTTGATCAGGAATTGCGGGGATAGGATGAGAGGGAAGGACTTTAAGCTGAAAGAGGGAACATTTAGATTAGATATTAGGAAGAAATATTTCCTTTTTTGAGGACAGCGAGGCACTGTCAGAGGTTCC
This sequence comes from Tapera naevia, assembly GCA_033556795.1. Taxonomy (NCBI): domain Eukaryota; kingdom Metazoa; phylum Chordata; class Aves; order Cuculiformes; family Neomorphidae; genus Tapera; species Tapera naevia. The sequence continues at coordinate 3,200,785 of JAUMJJ010000129.1, read as the reverse complement.
CCAGAGAAGCCGTGGCTGCCCCATCCCTGGAGGTGTTCAAGGCCAGGTTGGATGAGGCTTTGAGCCCCCTGATCCAGTAGGAGTTGTCCCTGCCCATGGCAGGGGGGTTAGGACTGGATGATCTTCAAGGTCTCTTCCAACCCAAACCATTCCATGATTCTATGAAATGTGGCCCACTTTCTGCACCATTCTGACGATCTCCCAAACGTGAGGTGTAAAACCATTCCTTAGAAATGCAGTCCTCACATTACCAAGGCAATGGACAAAGTTCATCTCACAAGATAAATATCTCAGCAGAGCAGTTTCTGAGTGTCCACTTTGTCTGTCTGATCTCCCCTGTGCATTGAACTGTGTCACTTGAGTGCTGGTAAATTAAGAAACAGGCCACCTTCCCACATCTTCACTGAATATCCTGCAATTACCCATCTTTTCTGCCTGGGGAATTATGCCTCAGACTGGTGTCCAAAAACTGCTGAGATCTGTTTGCAGGATGGGAAACACAGCAATTTATTCAAGCTCAACTCTCTACGACTTCTCTTTCACATCAAAGTAAGAAGAGTATCAGCAGATTTTTTTGCCTCTGTAACAGAGCTAATAATACTCTGAAAGTGAACATAAGGCTTCTCAGTACAGAAACAGCTCCAGAAATGCCTTAGATGAGCAAATTTTCTAATCTCCAAAGCTGGTACATTACAATTCTGTGCCAATGAAGGAAATTCATGGGTCACTACTTCTGATAAGTAGAGCACATGAAGTTTCATAATCTCCTAATAGGTTTCTTGCCAATCAGACCTGGACAAATCATTCAACTGAAATAACTTCCTATTTGCTCTCAGAAAACCACAAAATTTATTGCTGTTGAGAAGACATTTTTTTTTTCCAACTCTTTAGAAAATATCTGGATGGAAATTTTAAATTAAACTGAATCCAATTATTTATCTCAAGATTCTGTTTTATTTTGTGACTCTGTGACACAGCTACTTGTCTCAGGATGCCATCACTGGCCTGTAAGAATCAATGGCATCAGAAAACACCTACGGTGTTGATCTTGCAGGGCTTTGGACAGAGGGCAGCTCAGACACACGACTGAGTGAAAATTGGGAATTAATCCCAGGATACTTCTCCAAAGGAAGGAAAATGAGGAGAGAGAGGCGTGGCAGTTGATTTATGCTTGGCAGACAGACATTTGTAGCATGGGCCTATCTCTGACAATAGGTAAGGAACTGTAATAGAGATAAAGCAAGACTGATGTTACATCCCTCTGTGGGAAATGGTGTGGATCTGTAAAGCACTGTACAGAAAGGAAAGGGTTTGCCCCAAATTATCAGGAAACAAGACACCTAATGAACCCACAAAAGAAGAGATAAGCCCATATAAGTGAGGTCTACCATCATCTGCAATTTCCAGCAACACTTGCTGGGGCTGTTACCATTCTTTATACCAGAAACTCAAAAAGACCAGGAGATGGCCCAAACTTTGTTCTAATACCACCTATGCTCTTCATTTTTTATCTCAGCCTCAAGAACGGTTTTGGTCCAGGTTAATATTTTCCAAAAAGTATTCCTGGGTATTGTTCAGGCATCATCAGAAGCCAGGAGGCCTTCCAACTGCACAATTTGGGTGCAACCAGACTGGTTCAGATTTCACCTATGCAGAGGCCTGCCCTGGCAGGGCAGATGCTGCAGGGCCAGGGAACTGGTGCTGGCTCCTTCCTTTTCCAGCACAGGTGCATCCTCTGAGCACCGTGAGAATAGGATTTGTGCCCAGAGGTGACAATTGTCCACCCTAAATCTCACTGCATTTTTTTGTGTCCACAATGCCTGGACTGTGACAGTCAGACTGTTGGATGCCTACATCTGTGCTTCTGCTATTGCCATATATCTTAGTCTGTCTTGGTCTTTTTTTGGCCTGGAAATTTTTCCCACGTATATATCAGAGCTGCTTACAGTCTCCTTCCTTGGACCAATTGACTTCTTTGCCCTTTCCCAGCTGTCTGGCCTAGAGCACACTGTTGTTTTTCAAGAGGAAGCTGCAGCTCTGCCTCATCTAGCTCTGAAGTTCTAGCTTTTTGCTTATTGGCTGACTCTGACTTTCTAGCTTTTCCCCTATTGTACAACTCTGAATTTCTAACTTTTTTCCTATTGCTTTCCAGATCTGTGGGATTTTCTGTTTTACCCTTTTGCTACACAGCTCTGTCTCACCTGGCATCCCTTCTCCACTATACACATCTCAGGAAGGACCCAGGTTAAGACAACTATGGTCCTAAGCAAGATTTAAAGGTAGGTATTCTCAACTGTGTTCAGTTTTGGGCCACTCACCACAAGAAAGGCATTGAGGTGGAGCATGTCCAGAGAAGAGCAACAAAACTGGGCAAGGGTCTGGAGCAGAAGTCTTACAAGAAGCAGCTGTGGGAACTGGGGTTGTTTAGCCTGAAGAAAAGGAGGTTGAGGAGAGACCTTGAAAAAAAGTTGTAGTGAGGTGGGTGTTGGTCTATTTTTCCAAGTAACAAAATGATAAGATGAGAGGAAATGGCCTCAAGTTACACCAGCTGAGGTTTAGACTGGATGTTAGGAAAAATTTCTTCACTGAAAGGGTTCTCATGCACCAGCAGGGTCTGCCCAGGCAGTGATTGAGTCACCATCCCTGAAGCTATTTAAAAGATGTGTAGACCATGGTTTAGTGCTGGAACTGGCAGTGTTCAGTTTATGGTTGGATTCAATGGTCTTAAAGGTCTCTTCCAAACTAAATGATTCTATGAAAAACTACTATAACTGTTCAGCTAGATGAAAAAGCTTTATTTCCCCTCCTCGATAACATCACACCTAAACTTGACCAAATCAGGGCCATGAGCTCTGCCTTCCTGTGCCGTTCATGCAAGCCCTCAGTAAACCAGACTCAGTCCATGCTCCTCACACATTCACCAGCTCCCCAGTCCCATGAAACTGATGTTCTACCCCTTCTCCAGGCCATATCCACCGTGGATATCTCCCTTCCAGTGTTTCAAGTGCACAATCCAGTACAGCCACCACAAGATGCTGTTTTGCTGTTAGAAATGGAAGCTTGGGTGGGTCACATCTTTCCAGTCCCTCAAATTACAGGGCCCCAGACAATTGCTTGTACCTAAAACAAGTTCTGGCTCAGGTCCCACTGGTTGCTCCTGAGTGAACCTTCTTCAGAGGGGGTATTGTTTGCAGGCTGTGTTCCTGTGCTCCATATCTCCCTGGGACAGGTACGGTTGGACTTGATGATCTCAGAGGCCTTTTCCAACCAGATGATTCTATGAAATCTGCCTTTGGGAATCTTCATTCACTGCCTACCCATTCAGTAAAATCTCCTCATAATCAGCTGTTAAAACAACCCCATATGGACTGATAAGGACCATTCTGGCAATGCAGTCATCTTCCTTCTGTCCCTGTAGCATTCATTCCATCCCTTCCTCTCCTGCCCCTTAGAGCTCAAAGGCTACACAGCCTGAAGCTCACTTACCCATCATGAAACTAATCCTGCTTAATGATGATGGGATTTCAGAAGGATCTCAGGCTGTGGAGAACTTCCAGTTCAGGCCTGGAATGGATGGCAAGCAGTAGAAAGCTTGTAAGACTCTGGTGTCCCACTCTGCTCTGCACTGGGGAGGCTCCACCTCGAATACTGGGGGCAGTTTTGGGCACCACAGAATAAAAAGGACACAAAACTACTTGGAGAGTGTCCAGAGGAGGCCTCAAAGCTGATGAAAGGTCTGGAGAAATAGAACGAGGAAATGCTGAAGGCACTTGGTCTGTTCAGCCTGGAGAAGAGGAGACTGAGAGGGGATCTCAGAGCTGTTCGCTGCCTTCTCACAAGGGAGGGAGGGGAAACAGGTGCTGAGCTCTGCTCTCTTGTGACCTATGGCAGGACTACAGGGAATGGCAGGAAGATGTGCCAGGGGAGGGTTTAGATTGGATATTAGGAAGAGCACTGGAACATCTCCCCAGGGAAGAAATCCCAGCACTCAAGAAGCATTTGGACAATGTCCTCAGTCACATGGGGTGAATGTTGGAAGTGTTCTGTGTAGGGACAGGATTTGGACTCGATGAGACTTTTGGGTCCCTTCCAGCTCGGGTGATTCTATGATTCTAAGACAACAGAAACAGCATTAAAGGATTATCCTTTCGGACTCTTTCCCCCAACCTTCTATTTCAAGAGTGGTAACAGATAGTAACAAATCCCTGCTGTATTTCCAAACATGTATCTGAGATGGTTGCTTTGGATTGTACAAAAAGTTTTTGGGGTAATCAAAGCCATCCCTGTTCCTTGCACAGGGTTAAGATGGTCCCATGGTGCACACAGATCTCCTGGAAAGTGATTCATAGAACTGAAGGGCTCACACTCCTCAGTTTCTGGTTGCTGTTGCCTGATAGTCTGTGTTGCCCAAGAGAGAGGCTCCCCAAGAGAGAGAGGCTCCCCAAGAGAGAGAGGCTCCCCAAAAGCACTGCCATGGACAGCATCTCCTTGGTATCTCTCCTTCTCACCACCACCCAATGGGTCAGCTTAGCCCAGCTTTCCACCTCTCTGGCTAAGAGAAAAAATGAAAAGGGGAAATGTGTGTTAAGCCCTTTCATTAATAACCAGAAGCACACAACACAAAAGGCCCTCAGTAAATGTGTCCCCCACCCTCACACATGTATCTGCCATCCCCAGCAACTCGCCCCTGACTGCACATTCCAGCCAGGACAGGACTTGTGCCCCTACACAGTGGTTCTGTGCCTCTCCCAACTCCGTGACTCATCAGACAGAAAGCCACAGAAATTAAATGATTAGTCTTTATTTCTATACACAAGGGGCATTGATCCCAGGGTCTGTTTTATGGGCTGGGGAGGGGGGAAATGGGATGGGGACAGGGTGGGGGAGGCCATGAGTGTGTTTAATTTATAAAGTCAAGCCCTGTTCTAGTAAAAATCAAAATTCTTGTTTCTTCCCCTCTGTATTAGACTCTCTGTCCTTTACAGGAAGTCTTAATAAAGTCTCCAGGGATGTTTAAAATGAATTTAAATAAAAAAATCATAATCCCCTTATGGAAGCATTGGCATCAGTAAGATACACCACTGTGTGATAGCATGGAGCCAGGGAATTTTTGAAAGCCTGTAAAATAAACTAATTAAATTGGTATTCTGAATGCATTGCCTATGGAGAAAGCTCCTCGTAAGCTACTTCCTATCTCTTGAGCTAAGAAAAGATGTGACTGAGTTTCAGAGCTCAGCAGTTTGAGGCTGCGATGGAGGGAGAGCAGGACTGGACAAACAGCAAGGGGCAGACTCTCAAAAAGCACAGAGCTGCTTTTGGGAGTTTTGTTTCATAAAACCACAGAATGGCTTGGGTTGGATGGGACCTTGAGGAATCATCCAGTTCCAATTGCCCTGCCCTGGGCAGGGACACCTCCCACTGGATCAGGGGGCTCAAAACCCCATCCAACGTGGCCTTCAACACCCCCAGGGATGGGACAGCCACCACTTCTCTGGGCAGCCTGGGCCAGGGCCTCCCCACCCTCACAGGAAAGAATTCTTCCTAATGTTTAATCTAAAGCCATCCCTCTTCATAATGAGGAACAAGTAGTCCAGAGATCATTTGGTCAGCCACAGAAGGACTTCCCACATGCAAGGAGATGGCAAGGGGTCATTGAGTGGCAGAAAGAACATCAGGTAGAGACCACCACAACAAGTCTCATTTTTTTGAGGGAACATAAAGCAGGACCAGTCAATAAAGTGTTGGAAATGATGGCTTTATATGACTGCAGACACCAAGTGTCAAGCAAGACAAGCTTCAGAGCATCATAAGAACAGTTTGTCTTTCCAAAAGCCACCAAAATCCAATGTCCCTTCAGGATTAGACCAGCCAAAAGGTCCTCCAGGCCTGCCTTTTGTTCTGGGTGTTAGTACACAAACATCCAGGAAAGACAAAAAGAACAGGTCAAGTATGGACTGATGATTTTCTTGGACGACTCTCCCACTCTTGATGTAAAATGAGACTTCCTCATCCCTAGAATCACAGACATAAGAGAGCTGTAAGTAACAGCCCAAGGAAAGGCAAATGACAGAAGTCTTTATGTCTTGTTTTTCCCTTCAGTCTCCTCAAAGCAAAATGAATTCCTCCAGTGCACTGTGTCACCTCTTTATCTTCTCAACAGCAGATTTTGAAAGAGAACTGTGTCCCAAACAGCAGAATTTCTATTGTGTCCTACGACCTCCTTGCAAACAACTTTGTTTTGAGAGGCAGTTTTATGGTAAGAGAAGGTAGTAAAATTCAAGGAGGCTTCACCACTGTTATTTTAAATCAAATCCCTGGAGCATCTTAAGAAGGAAATGTGCACAAAGCCCTGTTTCACAAGATCAATGCTCAGGTCCCATCTATTGTCCCATATTTTGGTTTTGACATTAAGCAGATATTGCCTTTTGTGCCTCAGTTACCCTGCATGACACTTCCCAGCCTGCAGGAGTCCAGTACATCAGGGACTCAGCAAACAAAAAAAGATGTTTTTTTGTTTACATAGAAAAGATTAGGACCAAAGAAAGGCTTTTGGGCCTGTGTGTAAAAATGAGGGGAGCGTCATGCAAAATGCCATCTGAAATTAGGAACAATAGAGAGCCAGGGTTATCCCACAGTTACTGTCTGATGCATCTCTAAAGTACCTGAGGGGCTTTGGAATTATAATTCATTAAGGTTTTTAGCTGGCTAGTGCATTTGCAGGGACATGCTCAAAGGATCCTGGTTTCTCCCTCCATCCCTCTCCCAAAATAAAAAGAAGGGAAGAAAAAGAGGGAAAGGGAAACTTCTGCAGCTCTTCATTTTTGAAAAGGCCCTTTTCTTTCAGCTTAGAAAATGCTATCTCTTTGAAAATATGTACCCATGTCAGTACCATAAAGATCAACCTTGGCTACAGCTGAAAACTTACCTCCAGTCCTAGAAATGTTTGGGGGTTGAGCCTTTGATTTTTTTTGGCCACTGAAAGGAAAAAAATCCATAGTTTTAACAGCTCTGCTTCAGGTTTGGGACTCCACATGTCACGTGGTGGACTGGTGGCTCTCCTAGTCCCAGTGAAGACCTCACTTGTTCTTTATGGGTCTAAGCAGGTGATGAGGGCAGCACAGGTGATCCAAATTTCTCCTTTGCCATATCTCAAAAGGAAGCTGGAAACAGAGAGCTTACTTTGTGAAGGTAGAGCTGAGACACTTCTAATATTTAGATTTCTATCATTAAATCAATAAGAAACAGCAATTCTTATTCAGAGTCCCAATGTGTAAGAAAGTACACAAGGAGAGATCAACAAGACCCTATTCTTGCTTGAGAGCCTCTGGGGCACCTGTAATTACTCCAGAGGATTCTATCCTTTGGAGAAAGCTGCTATTTAGTGGTGAAAAGATATAATGAAATTTCCTAGCAACAGAAGCACCCAGTGTGTAGCATCTCTTGGCAGATCAGTACAGAACCTATGCTTAGTTTTTCAGTAATGCTAAAAGAAAACCAATTAATGAAAGGGAGCAAGAGGTAAATAATATGGATAACTTTTCCATAAGTGTCTTTCCCAAATGAACTAGAAATGGAATTAAAAAAAATTCAGCTTCCCATCTCCTCCTATTGACCTGCTCATCCAGGCTTATGATCCTCAACACAACCCCTTGGGGACACCTAGCTCAGCTGACTTTTCTCCATCAAAGCCAATGACTGTTTTCTTGATGTCTCTTACATCAATAATGTCCTTGGGGTATTAAGCTACTGTCAGCTCAACTCTTGCCTCAATTAAACAGTGGAAGAACAATACTGTAAGAAGATTTGATGGCTCGGGCAGATAAACAAATGCCATTAAAGTCTTATTTATATCAAAGAATATACATTACCAAAGCCAAGCTTGATTTAACACCACTAATAAGAGAAAATATATCAAGCACAAACTACCTTTAAAACTGTCTCCATATATTACAGAGGAAGAACAAGGTCCCCTCTAGTGGAAAACTGTGGAATGTGTCAAGCAGGAGATCCTGCAAGCTCATCCCGGCTTTGGAGGATCTCAGCTTGTTTTCTCCACATCACCCTTCCCATGCACACACCACGAGGCTAATCCAACGAAAGCGGAGTCACTGTCATTACTGCCTGGGACGTCTGAGCCTTGGCTTTTAAATCCTGCTTTTGGCCTCTGGGATTTGTCGTTGCACGTAACTTTTCAGAGAAATCAATGCATCTCTGATTTTGTCGCCAATGATTCATTTTGCAAAGCTTCATCAGCTGCGGATGGAATTTTTTCCAAGGCAATTTCTCCACCTGGTGGTGTAAAAAGCAACTCCCAAGCTGCTGTGGGTCAGCGAGCTCCACTCCAGCAGTGTTATTTTATACTCACAGTGATCTGGCTATCAGATTCCCCTTGACCACTGGAATACCAGCTAGGGGAAAAAGCACACTCCTTTTGGACTGTGCCTTTAAATTTACTTCCCTCCGTGCTTACTTCAGGCATTTTGACAGCTTTTGTTGGGCAGGATGCTTTCCTGAGAGTCTGCAGCCCCTAGGAATATATTCCTTTAATTCCACTCAAATACTGTCACTCGAGAAACTCAAAAGCACATTGATGTACCTCCCCTGGTCCTTTTCAGAGCAGAAATGCTGCTTTTTAACACAATATCTTTTTTTTTTTCCAGTGACCACAAACTCATGTGAGCTGATATGTAAGATTTTGGATGAATTTGCTGTCTGGTCTGGGCAGAAATGGATTAAAATGAATTACAAAGGCTCCAGCAGTCCTGGTGGAGTATTTTTTATTGTTATTACTACTAGTGTTGTGTGTGTGAGAGAGACAGTGGTTGTATTGGAGACGAGGGGGTTAAGGAAAGAGCTACTTCTCTCTGTGAGAGTGAGTTTAACAACAAAGTGGAGAGGCAGATTTTCTTCATTGAAGTTTTTGGGTCAGGAATAAATCTCTTCCTCTCTCTCACCAAGTAGGCACACGACTGAGTCAGCATCCTCCTTCTGCACATCCTAAAGAGTTTTAACAGCAGGCTTAGAAGCACTGCAGGACAGGGAAGCAGCCTTTCCTGCCCAAGTCACAGCTGGATCCCATCCTACAAGCTGCTTCACCTGTGAAATGGAGTTTATAAAATATAAGCACCCACTGAGGCTCCCCAAAGCTCACAGTGAGCTCATGAAGCCTTGTGCAGGGAGTGACATCTCTGCACACAGGCAAAGAGTATGGCCTGAAAACAATTCCAAAAATCTTATTTCCATTATTTTCTTTGTGGTTCCTTATGAAAGAAATCAATAAAGCAGGGAGAGAACAGCAGAAAGCAGGTTTTCAGGATGTCATGATTGACACCTGTCATGTTTCTGAGTGTTGGAATCAATGTGCTTTCATTAACTCTGGCACTAGGAGTCTCTGCAGCTCCCTGAGTGAAGATCATAGGATCATAGAATCATCTGGGTGGAAAAGACCTCTGAGATATCAAGTCCAACCGTACCTGTCCCCTTACTAAACCATGTCCCTAAGAAACTCATCTACCCAGCTTTTAAACACCTCCAGGGCTGGCGACTCCACCACCTCCCTGGGCAGCTGTTCCAGTGCTTGAGAACCCTTTCAGTGAAGAAGTTTTCCCTGATGTCTGATCCAGACCTCCCCTGGTGCAACTTATGGCCATTTCCTCTCCTGTGATCTGTCACACGCGAGAAGAGCCCAGCACCCACCTCACCACAACCTCCTTTGAGGCAGTTGTAGACAGTGATGAGGTCTCCCCTCAGCCTCCTCTTCTCTAGGCTAAACAAGATGTGTTACTATGAACTGATACCTATCTCATCAGATATTACACGTGTACACACACTCTCTGATCACAGACCTGTGCTTCTGCAGGGCTGCCTCCTCCCCAGCTGGTTGTATGACTTTTGTATTCCCTTTCATTCTAGCTGAAAAATTAAATTAGTCCTTTTTCAGGTCTTACACACAGCCCAGTAGCTGTCCTGAGCCATAAACCTGAACATCTGAGACCTCTCACAGCTGAAATGTCATCCTCTGCTCCTGCCTGGAAGCTGCAATTCCCACTCATGTTCAGCCTTTGAAAAAGTAGGGATGGGAATGAGATTCAGACTTAAACACAGATGTCTATTATAGACATATTCATATGCATGTATGTATGTGTATATTTATATTCACATTCATCATTGGGTATCATTGCATTGGATGGAGATTCAGGGCTTCAACCACTTGTTTGGGTACAGGGGCAGAGTTTCTGTGCTCCTCCAGCACAGCAGGTCATACCTGGAGGCAGTGGACTGCCACCATTCGTGCTCTTTAGTAATCGTTCCTGTAGTTGTGAACATCTTTCTCATCCTTGCTCCTCAAGTTCAACACCACCTCTTCAGTAGCTCTGGTGCTTTTGGGGCTGTTTATGAGCTGGCTGACCTCACTGACACAGCAGAACATGCTCTTCATTCTGCTGGGTTCCTTTTCTACCAGGATGTTTTGGGCAGGAGAAGAGAGAGAGGAAAAGAAAGGTGGGACAAATCTTTGCTGTGATAAATCAGCTCTGTCTGTGTTGAATCCACAGAGTGAATAGAAAGCAATTGGATTAATATAAATCTAACTCATGGGGCCTGAGCTGAATAAAATACAGGAGATAATGTCCTCCTTGCCCTCTGGAGAAGACAAAGCCATGCCAGTGTATATACTCAGAGATAGTTCACCCAGCAGGGACAATAGGTAGAGATGTAGTCATCACAACAGCTTGTAAACTATCCCCAGTTAACTTTCTAACTGAATACCCAATGGCTGTTAATCTTCAGGCATAAACTGCTGAGTATTTACAAAACACACTAAGAGAAAGTCTGCTTCAGATAAAACTACTCTTTAAGAATCTCCCAGAAGTTGAGAGAAATAGCAGCCACATAAAAGCATAGCAAAAAAAAAAATCCCTGGTTTCAAAACTACTCAGGGAGACAGCAAATATGTGAATTCATTCAGCTTTGCTCCCCTGAGACCCTGAATTTCTGCTACAGCATCTTCACATCCCCTTGGTCCCAGTGGGCTCTTTTTGTCTGCTGCCTTTCCTGAAGGGATGATGGGATGATGAACAGCTACTGCCAACAGCAGCACAGAAGGAGACTACTTTCTTTTTCATTCTGTGCACATCCTCCTACAGCTTCATTTATGTGTCTTTCATCAGAAAACGGTGGATGAACCTTCTGGGAGATAAGCAGTTCTCTGTATTTCTTCAGCAAACAAAGAGGTATCTGAGAAGAAAGAAAAGCCTTCTCCCATGTGTCCAAGCCACCTCTCAGAAACCACATGTGCTATGACTCAGAAAACCCAGTTTTGGGGTTTCAGCATCCAGAATTTACTTAATCCCTAAAATTACCCACATGCAAATTCTATTTAGGAGGAAATGAGTGCCAGCAAATATTCATCAGACTCTTGAAGGCCCTCAAGAAGAATGAATTTTAGATGAATCTTGTCCTCCCTTTAGTTTAGATCTTCATCTCTGGGACTTTCCATGCTTCAGTCCTGCTTCTCACCTGGGCCTGCAGTTTGGTTCCAGTTGCTGTTACCACGCAGCTCTGCACAGCACATTTTGTTTATAAGATACTGTCCAGCCAAATGGCCAGGTTTTCCTTTGGTGGACATGAAAACAGTGACTCGGTCTTCAAAAAGTAGTAAATCCATGCATCCAGTGGCACTCTACAGCCTGAGTATGTGGAGACAGCAGGTCCCTTCTGCTCCCAGTGCTCCACCCACAGCAATTTGACAGTGTCCTCCTTGAAAGACTGCCAGCACTGTCTTTTAGCAAGGTCACTTCTTCTTTGCTGGGGCTTTGGCATTCCCACCAGCCTTACCATTAGATTTGGTGTTTCCTCCTGATTTTGCTCCTTCACCTTCTTTTTCACCTTTCTTCCCACCACCTTGTTTCTTGTCAGTATTGTCTTTTCCCCCTTTTTCTCCTTTCTCTCCCTTTTCTCCCTTTTCTCCCTTTTCTCCCTTTTCTCCCTTTTCTCCTTCTTTCTTTTTGGCCCCATCCTTCCCTTCTTTCTTGGACCCTTCTTTCTGTTCCTTTTCACCATCTTTCTTCTTCTTGGAGTCTTTGGATCCATCTTTCTTGCCCTGAGCCTTGTCCACTTTTCCAGATACAGTGGGAACTTCTTCTTTTTTTTCTTCTGTCCCCTGAGCTGTTACAAGGAGAGAAAAAGAAAACAAGAAAGTCATTAATTTGGGTTGCCAGCAGCCAGGAAAAGGGCAAAACTCCTGCTCTCTGCTGGTAAATATTGGACAAAGGGAAAACACTTCTATTGGGGCTTTGTCCATACAGCTGTCCTCATTGACAATTGACAGCATTGACTACCAACATTTCATGTCTTTGTTTTGAGAAGAGAGATGAACAGGGTAAAGCAGAACTGGTAATGTCAAAAGCTGAGTTATGGAGCTATTCTAAAAAAACAGCTCCTATTGTTAGGAACTGATTAATAAGCACAGTCCATAAGTATTTCCCAATAATATTGAATGTGGAGTTCTTTCCTTCCACAAGAAGGAACAGATAGAATTCAGGATGGACTTATTTTGGGTTTGTTTGTACCTTTTTTTCAGTTGGGTGGCTTTTCAACATTTTCCTGGAAGTGCCACATTTCCTGCAGCTGAGAGGGCACAGCAGGGGTTCTGCTGGGGATCTTTGCTCTCAGAAACAGGCATTCAGAAGACATCTTGCCCAGCATCGGACTACAAAGTAGGCTTAGCTTATGACTTGTCCACATCAAGTCACCACGGGACTGGCTTCCTACCTGAACCACTGCAATTAGTGGCAGCAACATGCCCCGAGCTTATAGCAGTTAAGTCTAGTGAATAGTTAGCCCTGTTTCCATATGTTGTAATACACAAGCCATATTAATTATGGGAAGCTTATAACTACTTATGGAATATTTTTACTTAGGAATATTTTATCATAGAATCATAGAACGGTTTGGGTTGGAAGGGACCCTAAAGATCACCCAGTTCCAATCCCCCTGCCAAGGGCAGGGACACCTCCCACAGGATCTGATTTCTCAAAAGCCCCATCCAACCTGGCCTCAAACACGTCCAGGGATGGGGTTTCCATGTTTCTCTGGTCAATTTTGGATTCAGTGTTTGCATTTCAGGTGAGAAGATTCATAAATATCACACCAGCTGTGTAGACTTTAATAATTCTGACAAAGGATTTGGTAGCAGAAAAATTTTCATCATGTCTATTTTTTTTCTTCTACTGGAAGTGGTTCATTTTCTAAAAAGTATTTCTGAAGCCAGAGCTTGATGTGCTGAACTTTCACTCAAGCTGCAACTTGTTGCTTACACACGGATGGTATTTCACATTTCTTTGTGGTAAGTTTTGGTAAGTTTTGCCTCTGCTCAGCAGAGTATAAAGTTTTGCAAAAACAACCCCAAAAACGTCTGGTTTCTCATGACCTTCTTCTCTTAAAATCCCTAATATTTGACTCAGATATGTAAATACATAACCCTGCTAACACAACATGATAATTAAAATCAGCCAAGGTGAGAGACCTCAGTAAATGAAAGATGATGGGTCACTATTTAGCTTGCTTTAGGTGGCATCTGAGTTAAGTCAAATTATTACACATTTGCCACAGGCTAAGGAAAGATAACAGTGAACTGGCTTAGAAAATAATTTGGTGATGGCCTTTGGTGAGATGTCTCAACCCTTACCTGAAGCCACTGGACTCCAATATGTTTAAGCTCATTGTTATGGATGTCTGTAGTGCCACTTTCAAAATGCAGCAATGCATTACAGGTGCAAATCAAACTTGTATTTGTCATGCTTATCTAAATATTACTTCAGCATGCACACTAAAATAAAACATCATCCTTTGACCTGGGAAACTGGAACTTTGCAAATACAAACGGGAGTGAAACAATACAGACTCTTCCTTACAACCACTTGGGAAATCCTGACATCTCAAATGAAAAAAAAAAAAAAAGAGAGAGAAGAAGAATTTAAGAAAAAAAGCACTATGTTGTCTGCTTCCTGGACAAATATGGTAGGTATCAGGTGAATACCCAAAAAAAGTCAGCTGCAGCCTCAGAATAAAATACTTGAAGGCTGCCCTGGCCATGGATACAGACAGTAGATTTCCACCCAAGGCAAAGACCAATTCCTGCTTGTACTTCTCCCACAGACAGGGAGAAACAGTACAAATGTATCAATTTGTATATCACATTTTGCACACTGAACCCTGAAGTCAACTTTATTTATGCTCAATAAAAGGGTTTACCATTTACAACACTTAAAGTGCTTAGAGAGCCAATTGGCAGTTAAGAATATTCCATCACAGTAAATGTGAAGTGGGGTAAAATAATGCCAAGAAATGAGAGTATTTAAGCATTGTAATGTATTAATGATTAATGTCATTTGACACTTACAGAAATCTTTAAAGCATTAAATGGCCATTCAGTAATTAAAAGCACCCAAGTTATCTCTTTGGCCTTGACTGGGTTTACCAGGTGCTGTCACAGTGTAAGGGTATAAATAGTCGACGAATACGACGAATGACTGCATAAAACAAGGTGAGCTGCCAAGTGTCAGTGGGGCAGCCCAGCAGAGCATCACGTACAGATGAAGATAACAGCACAGTGATGAAGCCCAGAGGTTTGCATACTTTACATTGCAATGTCTAAATCCTGTAGCGAAACCTTTTGGAGACAGGATGCACACTCAGCTCAGAAGGAGGTCTGATCACAGATAGCTTTTATATCTAACAGCATAGACACTGACAGCTGAGTCAGTCCTTGTGAATACTGAAGACTGGAGACATAATGGCATTTTGAAGGCACAATTTACCTCTTCCAATTTAGCACCTCCTCTACCACGAAAAGAATCCCATTCTTTTTATTTTCCACTGTGGATAAAGGGATAAAGACTAGACAACGGATGCAGCCTTCTCCATCGATGTGGATAGATGACTCCCATCCCAGTACTAGTTCCTCCAGGACAACTTGGGCAGATTTATACCTGCCTAATCCCAGAGGATTGGGAGCTTCAGAGAACGTGTGTTCATGAGCCATTGTGAGATCTCAGCAGCCCCTCAGCAACACGTTATCTACCAGCATCCTACCCTGCACCACGCCAGGACTAGGATTTTGGGATAGTCAACTACCCAATTTATACATTCAACTGGATAAAACTTTAGGGAGTCTTTATGCTGCAGCTGTCTTCCCATAAATTATTTTCTTGTGGGAACTTATTCATGAGTTTAAGCTGCAATAATTTACCATGGTCTGATTAAATCTACACCAACCTTTGGATACAGTACATGTCCATGTCTGTGGGATATAAAGGCTGCTTACAGAAGATCAACATTTATTAGCACTCTGGGTGAAAGAACAATTTTACTGCCCAAATAACCTTTCTTTTTCTTCTGAGTATTCTCATTCTCAGTTTATTGGTTTTCCAAAAGTAGCAGCTATGTAGGAAAAGGATGCAGCAGCAAATGATGAATTTGGCTTGCTGCTATCTACAGACATAACTCCTCACACCCTCTGGGAGTAAAAACAGATGGACACAGCCATAATTTGGTCTTTTGGGCAGGCAATTGAAGGACTATAATACTAAGCACTTGCATGTGTGATTGCTTGTATAGGTAAGGACACATTTCTTAGGCGTTTGGATGACTTTTGACTTTGAAGTAGGTTCAGACAGTTTAACTCAATGGACAAAGGCTCATTCATGCCAATTGGGTTGAGCTTCAGAGAGTGGTCTGGCATCCTCATTTCACAGTATAATCAGGTGTCTGAACAGCTCTAAAATACTGAGGTGTGTGCAAATGCCTACTGATAAGCACATAGTTGTATATTTTGCTGGTGTAGGACTACATTTCTGCAGTTATTTTATCTGCCTCTTTCACCAGTTTCATGAAGCATCACATTTTGAGTGAAGGAAACTCCCAGTTTCTATGAAGCTACAGACCACATGGATTTGCAGAGACACAGGAAAGAGAAAAAAATCATAAAAAAAGGTATTGAAAAGGCAGAAGTCAAATGCAGAAAGGGAACTAAGATGTAAAGAGTCCAAGGTATGATGGATCTCATTAGAAAAGAGAAGCCACAAACAGACAGACAGGAAGGCAGTCCCCTAATTTCCTTGCAGGGCCATTTCATCTTCTTCTTTCACCACAGGCAGGGAGTTGAGAGGTCTGGGCTGGACATGACCAGAGAGAGTTAGGAGAGTTTCAGTAGAGCCTAGGGTACAGAATCAGGAAAGGTGAGTGACAGCAGCAGAGACAAGCGACAGAAATACTCTTGGCCATCCAAATGGGGCAAGTCTTTTATAGGTAATGTGAAACTCTAACAACTCTTTTTGTTCCTCCTGACACACACCCACCCCAGCCCAGGAACTGGTCCTTAAAATGAATCAGACTCTGGAAATTTAGGCATGAACTTCCAAGGAACGACCCTGACTTGTACCAATGGAGAAACTGTCCCTTTCATCTAAACAACCGTGTCTGCTGCCATAAATTCTGCAGGTTTAGTGCATGCAAATGAGAGGGGTTCACCAAGTCATGCCGTTATCTTAATGGTTGTCCCTAAGGAACCACATTGATTCACCCTGATGGAAGACCAAGCCCTTTGTGTGCAGAAAGCAAACCCCAAAAGAAGAGATGGGTCTTATGTGGAGTTGAGGGCATGGGAAGTACCTCCAGGGATCTCTGTCAGCTCGTTGAGCGGTGGCACTGTCTCCAGTTTGTCTGCATATGACTTGGCCGCTTGCCGCTGCGCGTACCGTGCCTCGATCTCTTTCTTTGTCCGGGGAATTCGGCACTTGAAGATACAGCACAGAGTGATGACTGAGAAAGGAGAGAAGGAAGCAAGAGCATTCAGTTTAGGCAGTGGGTGTCTGCCTAGTACAGGCTGGCCCACTTACAGCAGGGAGACAGCAGGAAGTAAAATTAATTTCAGAGGAGCTTCCTCCAGTGGGAACCTGTAGCCATTTACATCGGTGGAATTAACTGCCTGAGGGATATTGTCACGGCCTAAAGCAGTTGAGTTACCAGAAAATAAAGAATCACCACTCTTCAGCTGAGCTATGGCAAAGGACTGAGCGTGTCCTTCTCACCAATACCCTTGTAAACCATTTGCCTTAATCCATCTATGCCAACAGTGTTTCTGAGCATCAAAGCATCAACAACTTAAATCCATTATTTCTTTGGAAATGACAGCAGAAATTCTGATGTTCTGCCACCCTTCAACAGTGGGTTCTTGCTGAAGCTCCTGACAACACGTCTTAGCCTTTCATTTTTGTGGCAGGCAGAGCTGAGGCTGTGGACCTCCAACTGAAAAAACCCAAGGAGCTTGGCATGGAAACACTGTAAACTCTTCAAAACAGATCCAGAACAAGAGCTCAATATATGCCTTATTGACTTTCATTCAGATCTATTTACTGCAGGCCAAGAACTGATCCCAGATCTCCTAAATCCTCCCATCATGGGCTACTATTCTATTATGCTTATTTCCACAAGCTTCCTTACATGAATTAAGGATGGAGATGATGTCTTACATTCTCCATGCTTAAACCTATGTGTTAGTTCAGAATTTCCATGTCAAATCTAATCATGTTTCATACAATTCATTGTAATGAAGTCACCACTGTTTGGCGTCCTTGACTAGGAATTCACAGATGATCAGATTATTAGTTCATCTATGTAATACCTAGAATCATAGAATAGAATCATAGGATCATTTGGGTTGGAAGGGTTTTAAGCTGAAAGAGGGGAGATTTAGGTTAGATATTAGGAAGAAATGAGGATAGTGAGGAAGTAGAACAGGTTGCCCAGGAAAGGTGTGGCTGCCCCCTCCCTAAAAATGTTCAAGGCCAGGTTGGAGGAGGCTTTTACCAACCTGATCAAGTGGAACCTGTCCCTGCCCATGGCAGGGGGGATTGGAACTGGATGATCTTTAACATCATAGACTCATAGAAACATAGAACATTTTGGGATGGAAGAGACCCTAAAGATCATCCATCTGGCTCACGTTCAGCTGCTGTAAACCAGCACCCCCAGGCAGCTCTCCAGCCACTCTTCTCCAGGTCTGTAACACTGCGTTGGGTTTTTGTGTCCCGAGTGTGAGACCCAGCACTTGGCCTCGTTGAACCTCATCCCACTGGTCCCATCCAGCGCCATCGATCCAGTCTGTCCACATCCCTCTGCAGAGCCTTCAGTCCCTCAAGCAGACCAACACTTCCTCCCAGCTTAGTGTCATCTGCAAACTTACTGAGGCCTCACTCAATCCCTTCATCCAGATCGTTGATAAAGATATAGAACATGACTGGACCCACACTGAGTCCTGGGGACACCACTTGTGTTTGAGATCCAACTGGACTGAACTCCATTTACCACTATCTGACCACATTGGGTATTTCTTCACTGCTTGGCTTCTAAAAATCATTTTCTCATTTCCCCCCCGCCCCTTTTCAGTTACCTGACATACATGGTTGAATTCAGTCATCTATTCTGATGGATCATCTTTGTTTTAAATTAAAAAGTCAAGTCTGGTCCTGCACACCGTGTTCCCTTTTCATGCTGAAGATTCAAGCTGACAACGTATCAGATAATTTTTCATTATTTCTGCCAAGTTGATCGTTTGAAATGTAATTTTTCAAGAAGGAAACAAATACTCGTTGGTCCTTTATGAAATGGGTGCTTTGAAAGAGTCAACTTCTTGCTATCCCTGATGGCAAAAGAGGTATACTGTGATATATTTTCCTTCTTCAGGATACACTGAAAAAATTGATTTGGGAAATAATTAAGAACTTTGAGGATTGTTTCTTTCTGCATTTTTAGAAAGTTTTCATGATTTTTACAGGTAGCAATATCTTCCCTATCATAGAACAATTTGGGTTGGAAGGGAACTTAAAGATTAACCAGCTCTAACCCCCTCCACTGGCAGGGACAACTCCCACTGGATCAGGTCGCTCAAAGCCCCATCCAACCTGGCCTTGAACATCAATATAATATAACATTAATAACACAAGACTAATGCTAATATTCATATCCAGTACTATTCAGGTTGGAGGAGCTGAGAAATGGCCCCCAAACCCTCTCATCTGAAGCACTGTAACAGAGCAAATAAACACATCATTTCCACCATAAACAATTAGATGCTTGTGACTAAATAATGGCTGTGTGTTTACTCCCACTGGCTTAAACTAAAATATTTTGGTTTATAATTGAATCAAGCTGAGAGCACATGCAAAAGACCATGAAATGAGCTCTGTTAGCTTAAACTAAATATCCATTTGGCCAAGTTACCCCGTTCTGTCTTTTCTTTTCACCTAAGTGAATTTAGCTTATTAACAGTAACACAGTTGCTTCTAGTTTAGATGGGCAGTAAATTTTTAAAAAGGAAAAGAAGAAGAAAAGAAACATCTTGGCTCTCCTAGGAGCTGGGAGAGATGGAATTGAAATATCTTCTCTAGAGACTGCTTGGTGTAATACTTCAGTAAAGTTATGATTGAAAACTGAATTGAATTTATAGATTGAGTGGAAATTGGCTGCCAATACACAGCAGGTTTGTTCCTTTGAAGCTGAAAATATACAGGTGGCCAATGAAGAATTTAATTAACATTTTAGTAAAGTAGCCTGTGCTGCTCTCAGTTAATTAAGCAGCTGGTCCATTGTTAATAATGCAAGCAATTAATGCAGATGTATTCAATGCAAGGTAACTGCAGCAGTTGTGTTTAGATGCTTTATAAGCCTGGAGAGTTGCTTGTTGTATAGCTACAACGATTCTTAAAGGAAAGAGCTTGCATATTTTGGCTGTTGGAGCTGCTCATGGCAGTGTTAATAATGGGCTAATTGTGATAATGCAATGATCAATGAAGTCCACTAAACTGGTAAGTAAATTAGTGCTTGGGTGCTTGTAGGACTGGTCCACCCTGAGTGCTCAGATGCTGAGATGCTGCTAGTGGTGCCTGAGCTACCTCATTCAAAGATGCCACAGCTGCTACTGAGAGCTGTTCTTGAGATAGCAGTGCTTCAGAAGTGGTCCCTGGGCTGGGCTCCTGAGGAAAGAGATTTTCTGTCTAAAGGGGGTGCAGTCATCTACAGGGCACGCAGAGCATCTTGGCTGTGGCTCACGTTTGGGATCAGATTGCAGCAATGGGGACTCAGGATCTGCTTTCTTCTGGAAAACAGAGACACATGGATGGTAAAAATGCCAGATTTACAGCTCAGGTTGGAGATGGATTAGCTGCCCTCTCAAAATCCTTCTTAGCCCTGTATTTTATCTCAATTTATACCTGTTCTTTCAAGAAAAATGTACTATTTGGATTAACATACTAATTTCCTAGCAAGCAAAAATAGGAGTCAAAGACTGGAGACCTAGATTGCAGTCCCAATAGCTGCGTCAATACAGCTTTGAGCAAAACATGTTTTTAAATGTGTCAGCTTTTGTAAAACACCCTGAGGATACTCTGAAAGAATTCCACTATATTTGTTCAGCCATTAAGCTTACCTACATGTGATATTTGCTTGGGTTTCCTAGTGATTTTCCTATATCGCATCATCTGACCTCTCTGGACATCACAGATTATTATGTTTAATTACTGCCTAGAGTGAAATAACTTGTGTTGGATTGAATCCCACCTTACCCTAGGGAGAGCTGTTAAGGAGCAGAGAGTTTAATCAACTTCCATGCCACATTTATTTCTCAATTCTCATTTGAATTGATCTGGTTTTAATTTCCAGACTCTGTTTTTGCCTCTATCCAGCAGACTGAAAAAAACTTTAATACTTTTAGTTTTTCTTCTTGTTTCTGATATCCTTCAATGCTGCAATCAAGTGGCCTTTTGATCTTCTTTCCAACACCATAAACAAGATACTTTCAGTGAGGCTCTTATCTGGTAACTTTTCTCCAGGTATTGAACAGCGGTAAGGATTATTTGACTTTATTTTCATGCAAGCCTCTGTTTTTTTTCAGCATTTGTTTTCATACATAGGCACAGGCATAGGCATCTCACTAGGAAAGAACACAGAAGGCAAAACCAATTCCTACCTCTCTCTAACCAGTGCTAATACATTCAAATAACTCCATACTGCAGCAAGAGTTTAAAATGCTTTGTTTAACTACTTGCTCTGATAATAGTTTCTAAATTTTAGTAATTATCACTGAACCACTGAATGTTTGTAGATGAGGTCTACCTATATTACTATACCCCAACCATAGGTCTTATTTCCTGCCTGCATTCCCAGTTGGGGTTGTTCAGCCTGGAGAAGAGAAGGCTCTGGGAAGACCTTAGGGCAGCTTCCAGTGCTAAAAAGGGCTCCAGGAAAGCTGGGGAGGGGCTCTTCCTAAGGGAGTGCAGGGATAGGAAAAGGGCTAATGGCTTTGAGCCAAAAGAGGGGAGATTTGGATTAGATACTAGGAAGAAATTATTTCCTGGGAGGGTGGGGAGGCCCTGGCCCAGGTTGCCCAGAGAAGTCGTGGCTATTCCATCCCTGGAGATGTTGAAGGCCAGGTTGGATGGGTCTTTGAGGCCCCGATCCAGTGGGAGGTGCCCCTGCCCATGGCAGTGGGTTGGGAGAAGATGGTCTTTGAGGTCTTTTCCAAAACAAACCATTCTATAATCCAGTGCATTTTGTTTGAATGGATGCAGCCAACTCCCTGCACAATTCTGTCTCTTTTTTTTATTAATTCTCCTATCTACTGGCAAGGAGGACAGCTTTAACAGCTGTCACTTTGTGTTTATGGTGAGCTCACCAGTGAAAAATACGGATTATTGTTGGAACTTTCATCAGGAAAAATGTTTCCTTAGGAAATTTTGGTCTAAGCAAAATTAGATTTCCAGAACACAAAATGTTGTATGGGACCAAAAGTAAGTAGTCACTGGGAGCTCCCTGGAGCATCCCTGTAATTCCAGACAGGGTAGCAAGGGCACTTGAGGACATGGGTTGTTTCATCCTTAGGTAGACATCGAAAGCAAACAGATTAATTGTTCCAACATGTTCTCTCATCTGGTCACTCCAGACACCTACCCTGAAGGCATCTCCATGTAGGTGAGATGAATCATAGTGACAAAGTCCATATTAGACGTTTTGGCTGGCAATCTGAGCTATTAATTAATGCAAGTCCTAATTAAAAGAAAAACTCCTGATTGTTTATACTTTCTGTTTCTTTCTTGAGTTCCTTTATGCCTGGTGCAATTCCTCCTTAGACTAAAGTGGACATCTCTAATGTTTTTCTCCCACCTTCCCTTCTTAAATTTTGGGAGCAGGAGTGGGATTTACCATCCCATGGGGTGAGATATTTGGGAGTGAACCCTTTTCATTGCCTCCATGCAAGGAAAGGAGCTGTCACAAGGAAGAGGCAACACTGCAGCTGTGTGGGGCAAGATACCAGGATGATTGTTCCATAATGAGGAGAAATATATCTTGTCAGTCATTTATTCAAAAAATAGCCTACACGCTGGGCATGCATTTATGTCAAATTAGAGCTAATTACAAAACCCATAATCCCAACATCCACAGGTAATCTGATGATTTGGTTAGATCAACAACATATTAGCATCTAATCTGCACAGCTCAGACCTGTCTACCCCCAGATCTCATATAAATGGATACCTGCAAATCTTAATTCATAATTAATTGCAAGCAACATATGGCTGCTACCTACATTCATTTACAGCAGCTGAGAAGGAGGGATATGAGCTGTTATTTGCCCTGCTCTGGGAATCTTCAAAATCCATGTTGCTTGGTGTTAGCTGGATTTTATGGGAGCTGATGGATTGTGCCTTTGCTCCACATTGGGTATAGAAATTGCACAAGGTGGGTCAGGCATAAAATCACATGTGTCTCTAAATTGGAAGAGGGAAGGTCTAGATTAGACATTAGGAAGAAATTCTTTAGGATGAGGGTGGTGACACACTGGAAGACATTTTTTCAGGGAAGTTGTGGTTGCCCCCTCCCTGGAGGTGTTCAAGGCCAGGCTGGATGAGGCTTTGAGCAACCCGATCCAGTGG
The DNA here is from genome assembly GCA_033556795.1 of Tapera naevia. Lineage (NCBI taxonomy): Eukaryota > Metazoa > Chordata > Aves > Cuculiformes > Neomorphidae > Tapera > Tapera naevia. The sequence goes on along the minus strand of JAUMJJ010000129.1, from coordinate 3,177,797 downwards.
GAGGTGTCCTTGCCCATGGCAGGGGGGTTGGAACTGGATGGGCTTTGAGGTTCCTTCCAACCCAAAGCATTTCATGATTCTATGGTCAAACGGGAATTAAAATAATGATGGTCCATTGAAATAACAATAGTTCTAATAAATCAGAGCATGATTAGTTAATGAAGTGGTTTCACCCAGGAAGGCTGCAAACCTTACTTTCACTTTCAGCTCCATAAAGTGAAATACAAGTGATGCTGCTTGTCCCAAGCAGACCTCAAGCACCCCTGTGCACTGCAACCTACAGTGATACACCCTCTCCTCACAGTTGCCCTCTCTGACACCAGAGTCCATCTGTGCACAAATCTGTCCTGCATTGCCTTGACCATGAATGGTCACCAAGGGAGGGAGGATGAAAAAGCAGGTCAGGCTTCCCTCTGGTGGGGACACCCACACAGCAGCTCTTTTGGATCCCCACTATGGTCCAACAGTGGAGTTCTTCAACTTGCAGACTCCAGACGTAGCCTATGTGACCTGATAGCTGTCATGTTTAAGAGAAGGCAGCCTTAGGCAATGGCATCTCAAATGCTATTTTGGCTGATAGGGATCACAACAACTAATTTTACAGTAGTCTTGTGTGTGTGAGCATCCACAACAATGACAGTTTGAGATAACACTACTGTATGAAATAAGAACAGCACAGATTATCTACTGTTAAGCAGCAAGACACAATATTTGCTTGCCATTAATTGAAGTACATTAAAAATGGTCTTTCCTTTGTAAAAGGAGCTTGACTTCCTCTTAAGCATACCTTTCTGTGCTTAGCTTGAGCTACTTATGTTGGTGTAAATAATTTTGGGGGCAAATAAGTGCAGGACAGCTCTAAAGCAGAAGGAAATATCTCACATGTGGGAAGAGGTTTCCATGTAAGAATGTGGGTTGAGGGCAAAAGAGGCCAACTCTTGTCCTAAGTGATGTTCTCTATTACAGAGGATAATACTCTCCTCTTGCCTCCATCTTTGCAAGCATTACTCTGTGCACCTTGATGAGTGTTTCTTGCATGCTGGGCTGCTGGTGATGCAGTGCTTGAAGACACCTAAAGCCTCTGTCAGAAAGCACCATGTGAAGAACCATCCTTGAGCCAGCCTAAATTATTTGTGGCTCACTGGAAATCCTGAAGATTAATGGAAACATCTGGGTAGCTCTGCCACCCAAAAAGTAATGGTTATTTAATAGCTTAAATCTTTCTCCTGGCATTTATACTTCAACATCCACAGCAAGTCAGTGAATAAAACCTCTAACATTTCAAATTAAACTTCGCTCACTTAATTGTGCTCAAGATGTTTAACAGGTGTTCATTAAATAACACTTGATTCCTGGGAACATGTTTGTTCATTGTGAGCCTCCCTCCCTTGTACTCTCACAATATTTTATACCCCTCTTCAACCTTTGGCAGGTTGAAGGGAAAGACTCCCAGTTTACCTAGGTAGATATTGAAAAGCTTTGCCTTTGTGACTCCCAAGCACCCCTCCTGATGGCAGACCTGCTTCTTCAAGCTTTCATGTCTGTGGTTATGTGTCAGGAGAAAAATAAGTGGTGCTTGTGCCTGAGGTCATGTGCTACCATTTGACTGGCATAGGTGAGAATGGGAAAGTATCTCTGGTGGGTCTTGCAGAATCATAGAATCTTCTGGTTGGAAAAGACCTTGGAGATCGAGTCCAACTGCACCCATCATCTGCTAAACCATGTCCTTCAAAAACTCATCTACCCATTTTTTAAACACCTCCAGGGATTGTGACTCAACCACCTCCCTGGGCAGCAAAGATATGGGAAAAGAGACCAGAACTGAGCCTCCTACTTTAGATTCTGCTTTTGCCTGATGCTCTGTCACTCCTCTCCCAACTAAAACCTACTTCCCAGTAGCAGAAGACCTGGTGTTGACCACGTGTAAGGACCTGCGGTAAGGACCTGAGCAAACCTGTTTCCACAGCCTCAGAGCTATTCTGACAGAACTAAAACACCAGCAACAATTGAATTAAAGGTCCACCACACCAGGTCGTGTAAAGTCCAGCTTAGGTAGCTCAGATGTTCCACGGTGTGAGAACTATGCATCCTCCAAAGCCATCTTGGGCTTCAGATTGAGCTGAGCACAAAGCATGAGCTTGTTCCTGGAAGGTGGCAATGGGATGCAGTAATAGCTCTGCAGCAACCCTACCCCATGTGGGAACCTCCTGCCACAGTTCCATCCCACCTTCCTCATTCAACAGAGTACAGACTCAAAACAGGATGATAAAGGGGTCTTTCTCTGCTTGTGGTACCCGAAATACATTTGGTTGACACTTTACATCGAGCTGCCATGGTACAAAAGAGCAAGAGCTGAGAGGCATTGCTTCCCTTTCACAGCACTATCCCTGCTTCCATCACCCTCTTCATTCCCTCTGTCCTCTGCTTGTGCCTTTTGCTCTAGAGGAATATGCCAGCAGGAATGCTGAGACGTTTTGCCTTGCATCCAGACCCAGTTCTTGGTTTGTCTTTGCAGAAATCAGTGGGACATCACTGAAAGATGTGCTGCCTGCACCCCCCGAGTGGGCTGCTGTCAACAGACCTGGGTTTGTAGGTAAATAAGGAAATCAGCAGAGCTTGAAACTGAAGTAACATCGAGAGAGGAAAATAAACATCCCACAAGGCTGCTTAAAAATCTTGATTGTAGACTCATAGAATAGTTTGGGTTGGAAGGGACCTTAAAATCACCCAGTTTCAACCCCCCTGCCCATTGGCAGGGCCACCTCCCACTGGATCAGGTTGCTCATAGCCTCATCCAGTCTGGTCTTGAACACCTCAGTGTGATGATGACTGTGATGCCAAAGGAAAGGGTGGGTCAATGAAGAGCAGGTTGGGCAAGCCTTGGGCCAGCTGCTGGCTTTCCCAGGGGTGGAAGAGGACCATCCCCTCCTCCATCACAGCACTGCAGTTTGCAAAGGTTAATACTTTTGGTGCAAAGTCCTCAGTCTTTGTGGATGAAACAAGCTGTGCAAGATTCCAAGGTTATGACTCAATCTCAACCTATCAGAGTGACAGTGTTGGGCTTCAGTTCCTTATTTGCAGCTTTCACAGGACAACAAAAGAAAGAAATAACAAGACCAAGACATCAGATATCGGTGCTCCTGAGTGAATCAAATCCTCCTGACAGCTAATCTCATCTCATTTGCCTGTTGTTGTCTCATCAAAGTCTCTCCAAAAAGAAGAGAGACAGGTGCAGCCCTTGTCTCTGCTCCTATCTGCAAGGGGTCTTGTCTCTTATCAACCATCAACCAGCACTCCTGAGAAGCAATCCAGAGCAGCTGATTTATGCTGGATGCTGAGAGGCAGCATGGATAAGGATTCAAGGACAGCTGGCAGCCTAACAGCCTGCCTTGCTCTGCCTGATTCAAACACCCAAAAGGGAAGCCTTCCTGCACCCAGAACAAAATGAGCTAAAATCTTGGGAGCACAAGAGCAACAGTGAGTTGACCTGCTGTGTGTGATACCTGAGAAGTTTTCCTTTTCCTCCCTTTCTCTACAGATTTTTCTCTATAGAGATTGTGTTTGCTTTAAAAATGAGCTCTTATGCCTTTTCCATCTGTAGCAAAAAGACTTAATAGTCTTGTTATTTTACTAGATGAGTAGGAGTTATTTAATGATATGCACATCTGTGAGATTTATGCCTCCAGCATCACCTGAATGATGTTCTGCATATGCTATAAAGTTATATTTTCTACTGTAGGCTGGTTTTCTGCCAAAGTTTTATCTCTCCTGTGACATAGCCCATCACAGAGCAGAAACAAAGGCAAAAGATAGAGATGGATGGGTCTGACAGAGAGATGTTTCCATATGGCATCTGAGAAAGTGGCTGTTGGTTGCTGAAGGGGAGACAGAAAAGCCTTCTGCTAACTGCTGTGCAAACAATTCATCTCTTCTGGCCTCTGCTGGGTAGAGCTAGGAGTTGCTGCTTTGGTTTGTAATCTGCCAAAAAAAAGCTTTCTAGGAGTTAGAAGATCTCCCCAGAGACTTTTTGACAAATTCAGTGGTGTCTGTTGACACATAAAATGCCTTTATGTAGGTTGTTTGTTTTTTAATCTCATTTAACAAGGAAATATAAGGGAGTTCTGAATCTGGTCATTTTTTCTGCCTTATATTATGTGATTATGCCTTCTTGTGGAAGATGTGAAGAGCAAGAGTTGGAAACCACACCTAGATCATAATCTATATTTGCAACTCCTGCTGCTCAGCACAAATAGGGTTGTGTGGTGGAAGAGCAGGGAGGCTCTGCCATCCACACTCTGTATTTTGAGTGGGAATTTCTGATTTGCTGCTTGTGGCTGCCCTTAGCAATGATCTGGGACCATACCTTGCTGGAGCAACTACCTTCTATTTCCATTTCAACTGAAAGGAATCCAATCCAAGTGCTCTACAATCACCCACAGTGAAGTAGCTAAAGGGCATGAGCTTTGAAAGCACCTTAATCCCTTTCCTCATCCTCATTTACTCCGCACCTGAATTCACATGACAAGGTAGACACACCCTTAAAGCCTTGATAACGAGGTGAGATGGGAAGCCAATGGGATCATGTGCAGGCCCTGGAAAGGATGCTTTTGTGTCCCCTTGAGCAGAGGGTCAGTGCTGTTAGAGGAGTTTGCCACCCTCTAGCTTTGACTGGGAAGGTGCTCCTGGAACCAGGAAAAGAAAGCTCTTTTCCCATTAGGAAAGTAGAAAGTTGCCTGGTTTTCTGGACTGATACCAAGGCAGCCTCCAAGAACTCCCAGAAAAACCTGTGTTTGCTCCTGAGAGGTAAAGCTGGGGAACCATCAATGCTTTGGAGATTACAAAGCAAAGGAGGAGGAGGATGAAGTTGCTGGAACGAGATATGAAAAATTGGTGAGAATTCATTGTGTGACTCAGTTGTTATGTCATTAAATTTGAACTTGCCTTGATTTGACTTGGGTCACTGACTTGGTTAATAGTTGTTGCCTTCATCAAATACTTATTGTTTTCCAAAAGCTGACTGAGCTGGTGCAGTTCCTTTCAAATCAGAACAATTCTTTAGACAAAAAGGGCTGAAATAGAGCAGTAGAGCTATAAACTGACTCCATGACATGTTGTGATGTGCTAGATCTATTTATCACTCTGAGCCTCACCAAGCCTCATGTCACTCATGACTTGGGTTTAGCAGGAATGGTGGGGTTGGGCTGATGGTTGGACTGGATGACCTTAGGGCCTTTTCCAACCTAAATGGGTCTATGATTCTATGCCAAACCCCTGTGGTCTCCTAGCAAATGCTTTCCTACTCCTCCAGTAATGTTTGTAGCAGGCTGACAAAATGGGCTGATTTTGTTGAACTGCCTTTGTGTTTAAGTGGGAACTTGAACCTTAAAGCAGATGTTACTTTATTGAATTGCACATAACCTGTCTAAACAGGGATCCTTAAAAGCATTCTAGTTTCTTATTGTTTCCTGCTTTGAGCATTTTCAGTACACAGGCAGTAACTTTCTTTTTGTGGCTTTCTTTTTTGCTGTAATACATTTCTTCTCTGGATTGTCACTAGATAAATAAACCTTCACGGATTTTGTTTCTTGCTACTGATATTTTTAGGTGGCCAAAAAAACCCCATGGTCCTTTTCTGCAAACAGTGCCCCATCTGATGTGTTGGTTTGCCAGCATGGTGAATTTCCATACAACCAACCCTAAATAACCTAGTAACATCAGTTACTAGTAACCCTAAATAACCTAGTAACATCAGTAACATCCTAACAATAAAGCATTCAGATCTACCTGGTGAAAATTTCTTTACAATTTGATGCCTGCAGAACTAAAGAGAGCAAAGTAACCCCTTTCACCAGTCTACTTGCATTCTAAAGCTCTTAGTGTTAATTTTGATGCCTATTTCACATGCTTTGTGGAGTCACTAGGGTTAAACTTGGCCGTGTTTACTTTCTTATGATTGTTTGCATAGGGTGTTGTGGCAGGTGATGAATTAGCATAAGCTTCATTGATTAAAAGCAGGCAGGTTGTAGGAGTAGTTATCCCTCAGGCTTTGGGACTAGGGTGTGGTGTTTGCCCAGAGACAACAATGAAGGCAAAATAAAAGAGGAAAAATGCTTGGACTTGCTTTGAAAAATCAGAATATCCATTTAAAACACAGCACGGGAACATACCAGGAATGCTGTCAGGGAAGGATGGATACAGGCTGCCCACAGCAGCCAGAAAGGAGGCCGTGGCAACAACAAGCAATTTGATTTTCCCAGTATCAGCAGAGACAACACACAGACTGCTGAGCTCTTTGATTGGATTAGGGCTGCATCTAGATGCGGGTTGAGCAGCAAATTAAAAACTAACAGGCAGCACTAGAAATCAGTTGTCTGCAATGCTATGATTTAGAGCTGGCACAGCAAACTCATGTTCTCCTCAGCATTGGATGCTTGTAGGTCTGGGCTGGCATCCCCTGTGGCTGTTCCTTGCCAGGCTCTTGCATGTGGGTGCTCTGTTTTGGAGAGTGTTCATCATTTCTGATGAAGGAGAGCAGAAGTGATGCAGAAATCTAAAGCACTCAAGGATTTCTTTAGTCATTTTCAAATGCTTCATTGTTCCACTAATTACTTTCAACAAGTAATTAGGGCCATAAGCCAGAATGAGAAGGGAATGGTAAATAATACTTAGAAGATTTAGGTGTATCTAAGTCCATATGGCTGGATGATGTCCTTCCTGGAGTGGCTCAAGATAGGAGGTGATTTCTGAGTTGATGGTATTACCTTCAGGGAATGGGGACAGGCTCTGTCCCTCTGCTCACCAGTCCCTAACAGGAAAAAGAGGAAGCTCAAAGGAATTGTAGGTGAATCAGTATAACTTCATTTGCTGGAAGAAATGAGTGAATTAAACATTTCTCCAAAGGTGTAGAGAGTAAAAAGAAGATGGGAAAGATGTATTTATCAAGTTTGACTCATATCAAACATCTATTATTTTTTTTTATATGAAGTTACAGTTGGCTCAAGGAGAGAGAGGAGATCCTTCCTTTGAATTACAACAGGGTTATGATGGTGTCCTAAGTGATGTCCTCATAAGGACAATCCCGTGGTCGTTTGCAATGCACAGTAAAGCTGGATTACATACTGTTCCCAGAGAGTGAGCTGCAATGGGATGAAGCTGGATGAACCCATTCTGGTGGGGAACTTGGCCACATCCAGACAGCTCCTCAAAGCATGCTGGGAGAGCATCTGATCCCATCCCACTGCAGTTACTGGATCTGAGACAGTGGCTTCCTATGCTTGGGTCTGAAAAAAAGAGGTGGTTATTAAGCCCTGAAAACCCTACTAAAGTGTAGAGAATCTTGGCACCCAGAACAGGAGTTAGAGAGCTGGCTGTGTCTGCAGAGCTCTTGAGGCTTCTCAGCATGTGAGACAGCACCACAAGAGGCCACATGTGGCTGAGTGACAGGGTAGGACCATGGCTGTAAGATGTTTTGGGGCCTGAATATGGTTCTGTAGCTGAAAACAGTTCCAGCTGTGGCACAACCCTGGAGCATCCCTTCTTCTCCAAGATGTCACCAGCTAGGACATACTGATCAGCATTTTGCAAGGTAAAGGTGTGGTGGCCCTTCTGTAGTTTCTTCAAAGACCCCACCTGCCTCTCCCTGCTGCAAAGAAAAAAACCCTCATTGTGCAGCCAGAGACCAAAAAAGCCTCAGCTCGAGACCTCCCTTTGGTCTGTAGTCCTCCAGGAACAGGTCCTACTCGGGGTGGTGCTGTGGTTGGTGCAAGGCAGAGAATTACAACTTACTGACTGCCAGGACAAAGATGGCAAAGATACCAATCACCTGCCAGAGGCGCAGCCCCCAGATCACCACTGTCTCCGAAGTGACCGGGTCTGGTTTCTTTTTCGGGGGTGCCGTGGTGGCCTGGGAAAGAGGGAGATAAAAAGACAAATGTGGTTTAAGACTTGCAAACATCCCTAAAACAGTCAGAAATGTGCTATTAGCACAGAGGATTGTAGATCCCAGTTTACTGCCCCCCTCCCCCAACAAGTTAGAAATCTTTAAGGAAAAGAGACTTCAATAAAGAGCTTGTATCTAAAGCTTTGCCAGCTTCAAATTTATCTGAAGTGTTATCAATTTTCATGATTACAAAGCAAATCTTTTGTTGTTGTCTCTTAAATTATTTTTGTTTTTTAAAAAAAGCCCATTTCCTGGGGCCAGGAGGAAACCTGTTATATTTTACATTCCTATCTTTAAAAGATTTTTAAGCCCCAACTGCAAAGTATGAAATGGCTTTCTTTTTTCTTGAAAAGACTTCTCTGCAAGTTTTATTGCAGTGTTATCTGTTCTGCTCGGGATAGATGAGAAAGGAAGGAGGAAAAGAGCTAGAAGGTGGGGTGTAATGAGAGCCAGCTGCTCCCTAAAGATGAGCAGCTGAAGGGAACAACACAAATAGCAGGGCAAGGGTCCCATCAGCAAGAACCCATCCCAACACTTCTACACAAGGGGAGGGGGGCAGGACTATAGTGCAGCCAGGGTGAGCAGAGGGTCCAGGACACCAGATGGGACAGGTTTGTAGGTCAGTGGAGACCACAGCCAGGCACAGGGAAGGGTGTAGTTCAGGCAGGGGCCCAACACCAGATCCTTGGCTTAAAGCAGCTCCTGCTTGACAGGGTCAACCCTTCTGTTCACAGAATGATAGAACAGTTTGGGTTGGAAGGGACCTTAAAAATCATCCAACTCCAACCCCCCTGCCATGGATAGGAACACCTCCGGTTGGATCAGGTTGCTCAATGCCTCATCCAGCCTGGCCTTGAACACCTCAAGGCATGGGATCTTGTGGTTCTGGTTGACATCATGGAACCATAGAATGGTTTGTGTTGGAAGGGACCTCAAAGCCCATCCAGTTCCACCTCCCTGCCATGGGCAGGCACACCTGACATTGAAACAGGTTGCTGAAAGCCTCATCCAGCCTGGTTTGAAAACCTCCAGGAATGGGGCAGTCATGACTCCTCTGGGCAACCTCTGCCAGTGCCTCACCTTCCTCACCATAAAAAATGTCTTCATAGTATCAACTCTAAATCTGCCTTTTTTTCATCTTAAAACCAATACCCCTCATCCTATCCCCATGCCCCCTGAGAAAGAGCCTCTCCCTGGCTTTCCTGGAGCACCTTCCGGTACTGGAAGCTGCTCTAGGGTGTCCCTGGAGCCTTCTCTTCTCCAGGCTGAACAACCCCAACTCTCTCAGCCTGTTCTCATATGGAAGGTGTTCTAGATGTTCTGTTATCTCGCAGATGGCCCCAGCAGCCTGACCTCTGGGACGAGGATGGTCTGGGTGACTGAAGAGTAATTTTCTGTCTTTCTCCTGAATGCTGCAGAAGAATTGCTGAATCAAATACAACAGAAGTTACTGTGTGTGAGATAGCAGGTGATGCTGACCTTTGAGTTTGGCCATTTCTGTCTGTTTTTTCATCATGCTATACTGTGAGATCTGCCAGCAGAATGGGGCAGCTGCTTCCCTGGCTCAGGCTGGGGTTTTGGTGCTGAAAGCTGTTGGGTCTGTTCACTTTCTTGGTGCAGTTTTCTTCCTGACCTCACATCTGTCTGTTTGGAATTGATGGAGCCTGAGGGGAGGAGCTGGGCATGGTGCATACTTGATTCCCACCTTTTTTCAGTGCCACAGCCTACAGCTACCCCACTGCCTAAAGAAGCAGTGCAGGGGGGACCCCACAACTCATCTGTTCTGCCTTGGCCTCTCTAGAGCTGCTATAGGGATAGAGGATTTGTTTGTTGGGCAGTGATGGTCCTGGCAGACCCTGGCTCACCTGCCCTGCAGGTAGGGCTGGCTCTGGGTCTGCTACAAGAAACTTGTGAGTCTTGTCTCCAGTTGTCCTGCTTTCTTTTTCTTTCTGGAGTTCCTCCAGAAATCTGTGGGCCCCTGTCAAAACTCTAAAAGACTGCACTCTATTGCCTTAACCCACCTTTCTAGACAGGGAATGCTGCACTGGAGGGGAGGAGGACTCCAAAACTTGAGTAGCCTGTAGTTCTGTGGGGAAGTTTGATAGCTCCTTGGCTTTAGAAATGAGTGGGTGTGGGATTCAACCCCTACACAGAGGCACCTGCCTTGTCTGAGTTGCTGTGGAGTATCTTCCATCTACCCACCAGCAGGGCACAGGTCTTGTGCTGTGTCATGTGTGCCAGATCCTGTACTGGTGTCAGAAGCTCTAGGACATCTCAAATGGCACTGGGGTTCATAGCAATGTCACAGCAGTGCCCTCATCACCTGTAGCTATGAGACAAAACTCATAACTCCACCTTGCATTGTCTGCAGGTGTTTTATGAGCATCTGGTGCCTCAGTTTCCCCATTGTTTAAAAAAATAAAAGCAACACTGCTGCTTCCCTATCTTTGCCTTGAAATATTTTGAAGGGAAATGCCATGCAGATTTGATACAGCGACAGATACTGGTGCTCATTTATAAGTTGAGAAAGGACACTTGATTTAAATCCCATTATCACCATGGAATGAGGAGTTTATGGGCCCTTGTAGGGTAGTGCAGGCAGTAATTCCCACACAGCTTATTCTCTAGCTGTCAAAATAGCCCAGTTGGGTTTAGGATGGCTGTTTGAGTTGCATTTGAGTACTGGGGATTCAAACATGTTGCTCTAGCTCTGTAGAGTTAATGTCAGAAAGCACAAGTGGCAGACAATGAAATGCAAGGAAAAATGGTTCATAACAGGTCACTTTGGGCTGGAGGCTCCAGGACTGTAGCCAGAGCTCTGATTCTCACAGCTTAAGAGATTCATAGTAGAAGGGAGAATACAGCATTAAACAACTCAGAAGGCATCAAGGAGTCAAAATTAAAGCTTAGACCATGGATCCTCTTGCTTTTTATATATATAAAAATAAGAGTAATGAACCAGCAGCTGTTTGAAATGAAGAATTTAGGCAACTTGTATTGGCTGAGAGTTCTTGCATTACTTGAACACGTTAAATGTGTAAAGACAGCCCAGTTGTGCTGTGACTCCAAGAGGAAGATCCTGGCTTCTCTGATTTCTTTTCCTTCACATGAGTAAACCATGAGACTGTCTGCTGGGAAGGTGGAGCTCTTTCATTTCTTTTTATGTTGTTGCTTGTAGGTGCCTTTTGTACTTTCATACACATATATATATATACTGTGATCTGGAAAATAATTTAAGTAGAGGACATGATACTAAATGCTCCTTTTCCTTAAAAATATCTTTATTTTTTACAATTAAGTGCATTTTTTCAGTGGTAAATGATTTTTTTTCCTTCAATTTACCTCTCTTTTGAGGAAGTCAGGTTTTTAGTATAGTTCTCCATTAAGCAAGTCTTGACATTAATTAGTAATGAATTAAAATGAAACCTAAAACAACTGAGAGAGTTCTGCATGTTTTCTTCACTCATAAATAGTACCTTCATAACTCTTGCTTTTCTATTTTGAATCGCTAATGACAACTTTGACTAAAGAAACCTGCTCTTAAATTGTCTTGTAGAGATTGTGTTGAGCCTGATTGTCATTCAGGAAAGCATGTTTTAACCAGTTAAGATATTTGGGCTTACAAGGAAGTCTTTGAATTAAGTTCTGTGGCTCATACTGTACCAAAGGTCAGAAAAGATGTGATAATGTCCTGGTTAGTGTGCATCTTCTAAAAGAGAACTGATTTGGTTAAAGAGGGGGAGTGTGTCTGTTGGAACAAGAACAGCACTCTAATTTCCAGCTCCTGCAAAGCCTCTAGAACTGAAGTGTGAGGGGACAATGAGGAAATAGGTGTGAAAATGGAATAATAATCATGAGAGCTTTATCTTGTGAAGATGATGTGAGTTTTCCTTATGCTGTTTAGTGGTGATTTGCCTGCTTCAAAGTACTTCACACAAGGTGGTTTGCAACTTCACTTCCATTGACTGTTGAGTAAATCTTCAACTTCTATGGGAGATTCTGGGTCAAGAAGCGTTCCAGACACCTGCCTTTGCTAGAAGAACCTTCTCTGGAGTGACTATTTAGATGGAAAGAGGACAAGGACCTGATGGTCTCCACAGTAGCTAAATTTTGGACAAACAAGGTACCTAAGTGGTCTGGACCAGCTCCTCTGGTCCCAGTGCAGTGATGATATGATAAGATCACACATACCATCAAGGTATTTATTTCTATTTATCCTCTTTAGAGTATTTATTCTCTTGGCCTATGGCATAGAAAACCAGAGGTTAACAACTCCTCACTGCCAATGAACTTCACCCTATGATGTGTCGTGGTGCAACAACCCATGGAGTTAAAACCTGCAAGTGACCTTCCGGAGGGGCTGTTAGCAAAACACCTTCATGGCTTTATGTCTGAATATAGGACCTGATCTGAATTAGCAACAGCCTTTTGAAAGAAGCTGAAAAACACTTCATTTCTTAAAATAAAAAAAAAAAAATCTCAACAGGCAGATTTGATTCCCTGCAGTGCTCTTCCCTTCTCAGCTCATGAAAGTGCAGTTAAAACAAAGCTGTAATGGATACCATAGGGTGAATTGGAGCTGGAGCTGGTCTCCAATTACTTATCAATTTGTGCAATACAAGCCATATTTTAGTCTCTTCCTAATGAAGAACACTTCCCGCTGTGTCTGGAGTGCTTTGTCTCCCAGGGGCATCCTATTCAGAATCCATCTGTGCAGAACAGGATTTCTGTTTGAGCTTATTTTTTCCACCATTCAGCCACAAACTCATTGCAACTGGTGACAACCACCCTTCCCCCAGAGTGCAGGGGCTGATCATGGGACATCCAGGGCTCAAAAACCAGAGTTGGTACAGGTGGACTAAGGGAGGAGTCTGGACAGAATGGTGTGGTCTTGTAGAGGTGTTTGGGACAATCAAAGAGGTAGGAATCTGTGCTACAGGTAGTGAAAGAGCTCTAGGGTGGCCTCAATCTGATACACAGGAGACATTTCATTTGCAATAGTTGGTATGACTTTTGTTGTTTTGTGAAGCTCAGATCACCAAAGGATGGGTCTTCTCTTCCAGACTTGTCTGGAATGGGCCGCTGGGAAAGGGGGACAGGTATAATGAGGAAAATGGGTGAGAGCAGCGAATTGTGGGGATTGTGCTGGACCTCTTCTTACCTGGGCAATTATTAAGTGCACTTCAAGAAGGGAAAAGAAACAAACAGGGACATGGTTGATATTAGTCCTGCTAACGTTATGCCAGATAGGAGCAGAGGTGAAGTGTTCACTCTGTGGATGGCTGGAGGTTTGAGGTTGACTCTAGTTATTGCTCTAGAACTGTCTTGGAGCAAATCCCCAAAGGACCTAACGATAGTGCAGAGATGGGAGCTGCAGCTCTGAAGGTTATCGTGCACATATTGCCTGCTCAGCTGAGTCTTGCACGTTGCCAGTGCTCCCTCATTCCATCTGCCTCATTGTGGCACTTGCAACACAATGCTCCTTGCTTTCTTGACTCTTGTGGAGTGCTCAGCATGAGTGGTGGTCAAGACAAAGAGTTATAGAACCACCCAAGTTGGAAAGGACCCAAGAGGATCATCGAGTCCAACTCCTGTCCCTACACAGGACACTCCCAACACTCACACCGTGTGACTGAGGGCATTGGCGAAATGCTTCTGGAATGCTGGCAGACTGAGTGCTGGGATTGCTTCCCTGGGGATCTGTTCCAGTGCTCCACCACCTACTGTGGGAAGAATCTCTTCTAATACCCAATCTAACCCTCCCCTGGCACATCTTCCTGCCATTCCCTCCAGTCTCAGCACCTGTTTCATCTCCCTTCCTTGTGAGAAGGCAGTGAACAGCTGTGAGATCCCCTCTCAGTCTCCTCTTCTCCAGGCTGAACAGACCCAAGTGACTTCAGCTGCTCCTCATGTGACTTCTCCTCCAGACTCTTCAGTCCCAAGACATGAGAGCAGCTGTAGTATAACTCTACATCCAAGAAGTACATTTTCTCACCAGGGTCTGCTCTGAAGAGATGTGTGCTCGTGAGAAGGTTCCCTGTGTACAGCTGTGGAGAGCAACACTATGCAGTGTGTAACCTGGTTCCCTGTCTCATGACCAGACATGGGGTATCTTCTGCACCAGAACCTGATGCCCTTCAGTAGGTTATTTTATAGATCATAGTTAATCAATAATAACAATAAATATTGCATCCTCACATAAACCAGAATATAATTAAGCTGAAAAAGGCAAACTGCCTATCTGAAGGTGAGGGAACAAGGAACAAGACTGCACCTTCAGCTCCATGATTTGGAAGTGATGGCGCTGCTTTTCTACAGCACACACAGAGCTTAGGGACCAGAGCTCATTCTCTCTGCTCTGGGGATCTCTGAACCTATTGGACTGGATCCAGGGCAGGGCCACGAAAATCATCAAAGGTCTGGAACACCCTCCCTGTGAAGAGAGGCTGAGAGTGTTGGGGAAGAGAGGAGACCACAAGGGGACCTTATTGCAGCCTTTCAGTACTTAAAGGGGGCTTATAAGAAAGATGGAGAAAATTTTATTAGCAGGGCCTATAGCAATAGGACAGGGGGTGATGGTTTTAAATTGAAAGAGGAGAGGTTTAAAGTAGATATTGGGAAGAAATTTTTTATGCTGAGGATGATGAAACACTGGCACAGTTTGCCCAGAGAGGTTGGAGATGCCTCATGCCTGGAAACATTCCAGATCAGGTTGGATGGGTCTCTGAGCAACCTGATCTGGTTGAAGCTGTCCCTGCTCACTGCAGGGGGGTTGGACTGGATGACCTTCATGGTTCCTTCCAACTCAAACCATTCTATGATTCTATGATCTCTGTGTTATACACAGGCATCACCTTTGCAGCTTCTCCAAGCACCTAGCATGGGCTACAAGGAGGAAAAATGACTCCATAAGGAGCTGGATCTGAACTGACACTGGATGCTCAGGCCTGTAAAACATCTACTGAACACTGAAACCTTAAATCATTTCCAGGCAAGATGCATTTTTAGGTCAGAACAGTCTGACACTGGTTCTCCTAACTAAAAAAAGAAAGGATTACTTTGTTCCTGATTCTTTTCAAGCAGGCAGGAACTGTCACCAGTGTTGGTGAGGGAGAAGCAGAGGTATCATCCCCTGTGGAAAAGGAGATAGCTGGTGGAGACAGCAGTTTTTCCACTTTATTAAGCAGCAGAGAAGAGAAATTGTAAAAGGCACTCATTTTCAAGGTTTTTGTTGTATTTTTGTTGGTTTATTTCTTGTTTGTTTTTTAAATGCTTCTTCTAATTAGGCTTGACTGGTGGTGCTGCTCTGCCTGCAGCACGGCTGGGCTTTGAACAACTAATAATGTTTATTCCTAATTGGGTTTGATTATGTGTATCTAAGGGCCATGGATGGTTCTGGGAGGCTGTGCTTTAAATAAACACACACGTGCACTCTCTGCTTTTCCCTCCTTCCAAATAACAAAGAGGATATTTTCAATCTGACAATGGACCTCCACGTGAGTAAAACTTCTCTAGTGAGGACATCAAAGTTCTCTGCAGTGGTGGGGAAAGCCTGGCAGAATCCAGATGCAACATTGGAAATATATAAATGATAATAGATCTGTGGTTTCATAGGTCAAGGGCCAATGGGGAAGAGTGGCTGGAGAGCTGCCTGGAGGAGAAGGACCTTGGGGTGTTGGTTGACAACGGCTGAATATGAGCCAGCCAGCCCAGGTGGCCAAGAGAACCAATGGCATCTTGGGCTGTATCAGAAACAGGACCAGGGCAGGGATTGTGCCCCTGTACTCGGCACTGGTGAGGCCACATCTTGAGTACTGGGGTCAGTTCTGGGCCCCTCAGTACAAGAAGGACATTGAGGGGCTGGAGCGCATCCAGAGAAGGGCTGGGGAAGGGGCTGGAGAACAAGTCCAACGAGGAGAGACTAAGGGAACTGGAGTAGTTTAGCTTAGAGAAGAGGATGCTGAGGGGAGACTTCATCGCTGTCTACAACTGCCTGAAAGGAGGTTGCAGTGAGGTGGGTGTTGGGCTCTTCTTGCAAGTGTCAAGTGACAGGATGGGAGGAAAAGGCTTCAAGTTGCGCTAGGGGAGGTTCAGTCTAAACATCAGGAAAAATTTCTTCACTGAAAGGGTGGTCAGGTGCTGGCAGATGCTGGACAGGGAGGTGGTTGAGTCACCATCCCTGGAGGTGTTTAAAAGCCAGGTAGATGAGTTTTTTAGGGACATGGTTTAGTAAGGGAACAGGTACTGTTGGACTTGTTGATCTCAGAGGTCTTTTCCAACCAGATGATTCTATGACTCTGTGATATAGTGAGATTATGTATTTTGGAAAAAAAAACTGATCATAATGACTGAATTTAAGTGTAATACATGATAAATCTAGTAATGAATGTTAAATTATGATGTAGATAGAGCAGTTGCCCTGCTTATGAGGCTTGCTTGCACCAGTGCTGCTCCTGGGGTGGCCAGAGGACTCCCCTTGTGGTCTCAGACTTCCAGCCTAATGGGAATCTGATTTTTTCCATACCTGGACTGGTTCATGGTCCTGTGAACAACAGTTTGACTGAACCCTGATTCTCTTTTTTGTCTGTGAACGGCAGCAGTCACACAGCAGCCTCTTCGGCGCAGCTTTAGCATTTAAGATTGTTGTTTGTTAGCAGATATGATATATTTAGACAAGGATTGCACCTATAACTAGGATTTTCATAAATATTTATGTAGGTTTGGATCTGTGCGAGTCCAATGATTTCGTATACTCTGTCCTTCTCTCTTGAGACTCTCTCCTCATACACCCCATGACAAAGAGTTTTCCAGAAGGCTTTTGTAATTTTCTGTATTTTGAATATGAACCAAAATACTGGTATCTTCCTTAAATATCCCATTTTTAAAGTTAAACCTGTCTCTTGATATACCATGCCTGCTGTTTATGTGTGACCTCCTGAACTATGATTTCCATGTTTGTTCTTTTTATTTCTGTAGGCAAAATCAGCCTCAGGAGTCCACTACTCAGTAACTGTAACTACCTTCATCTGAACTACAATCACACACAAGTACTTTCAGTTTATTGCTCACAGCATCTCATCCATCACATTCACCTGAAAGCTACAAATGAGGGTTACTCTCCCTTGAGCCCAGCAATATATAGCTATAATATAAACTGAGCTCCACTTAACACCCTGTGTATCAAATGTATCATTTGTCTATACAATTGGAAAGTGCAAGGTCTTGGAAAACATCTTAAAGGCTTTAATTAACCCCTCTTTTTTTTTTTTAAGTAACCTGCAATTTATCTTGCAGTGAGCTTCTGTGTGGCAGCTTTTCCAAGCAACCCAACCCAGAACTGATGGAAGACCAGAAGCATCTTTATTTTAATTCCTGTAGTGAAAAGGGGCACCTTTTTTTCTTCTGGTCAGATAAAGCTTCTGAAGAGTTTTATGTATCTTCCTTGGACAAAGTTTGATCTCCTGAATAGGAAACTCCAGACTCCAATCCTGACACAAAGAGTTTAATAAAGATCTGGCAGATGGCTGAAGTGACTCAATAAGGAGATCATTGACTAAACCTCATCCTACATCCCAAACACTTGGTATGTTTTCCCATCCCAGGGTCCAACTTCACATCTTGACCAAATCTTTTAATAGCTGATATGATGCACATTATCCTGATCAGGTCATCCTGATTGTCTTCTCCATGAGGAATGCATTACACCTGAGGCCAGAGAGCTCTGTAATAACCCATGAGGCTGATGGGCCTAAACACTGCCAAAACAAAGTGGACCTCTCCTATAAAACAGTGGGGATTGCAAACGTCCAGTTTTCAGACTTTTTATTTATTACAGTTGTTTTTATTAAGCCTGATTCTCTCATTTAGGTAAATGCAGACAGATAGAAAAGTTTATAAAAAAGGAGAAAACCCAGGTAAACTGAATGAGGGCTGAGACAGGATAGGGCTGAGATCCTTGAGATAGCAATGAGAAGACAATTATGCCCATAAGGAACTCAATAATAAACTGTATGAGGATGACTGGGAAAATATGGTCTATTCCAGGGGGTTTATCAGTCCTTAGTGTCAAAGTCATTCAAATAAACATAGAGATTTCCTTGTACTTTCCCAAAGCAAAGTCCTCATGATTTTCCTGTTATGCTGCAGAAAAGATTGTTCCTTAAGCTGATTATAAAATAGTGATAAAACACTCTAGTGCTAATTATCAGCCCTGGCCCAAAAGAGGGCTGAATCTAAGAAGTGATAGGGTTTATACTGGCATTTATAAGAGGAAATCACTGTTCTAAAGGCACAGGAAATGTTGATGCTCCTCCCTCTCTAACTTCTCCTAATTCTCTTTCCAGAGCATCCTTTGGGTGTGCCAAGGTCTGATGGGCAAAAGCAGCAGTAGTAGGATGAGCTGTTCAACCCACTTGTCCCTCCTTCCCTCAGTAAGCTGTCTGCTTAAAATGCATATTTTATCCTAGCTGAGGCTCTTGGAAAAATGATGGGGAAGGTGGAATTTTGAAGAATGAGATGGTGTTGTGAGTTTCATGTAATGGGTGTTACTTTATAGGAGCTGAATGCATTGTCTTGTGCCATGCACTCCCATTCTTCAGTCTTCTTGGTGCTAGAGAACTAGTGTGATGCTGGAAAAGAGCCTCTTTCCAGTCTTGTAGGTGTTTATTTAGTACCTGCTGGATGTCTGAGCATGTGAATGCATTTTAAAGGTGGGGAGGTGGAGGCACTGAGGGGTTTCTAGGTAGAGCTATGTGGGTGTTAATCTGTTAACCTGTACAAACTACATCTGAACTCGGGCAAGAGGCTTCTGGGGAAGATTCTGCAGCTCTGGATGAAGTGCAGGGATCCCCCTGCAGGGCACCTTAGAGGAGGGCTCTTGCTGCACTGAACGGGCCAGTGTCCCAGGCAACCCATGGAGCTAATTCCAAGTTTATCCAGTGCCCGAGTAGCTTGTTAATCCTCAGAGAGTTAACGTTCCACCTGGGGGGCTGCAAATTCTTCCAAAAGGTCTGTGAAAGAGGAAAGCTTTTTCTCAATGCAATTAGATTCAATATTCAGAGGCTTTCATTGCCTCTTTGCTCCCAAGTGGAAAGTGTACATGAATCTGCACATTTGAAAACATTTGAACACCATTAAAGAAGAAGGATGCTCTTGTTTCTCTATTTCTCTTTACTGTGTGGCTTTTTGGTTTGGTCGATTGGTTTTATTTTTGAGCTCAGTGAAATGCTCTGATGTTCAGTCCCTTTGACCTTCTTTCTACTTGTTTAGGTGGGCTGGCTTAGCATAAATTGAATTATTCAGAATAACTACAGTGTATAATTATTGGAAGTAAAAAGACCTTGTAGAGCTTTGGAGCAGCCTGTAATTCATCTCCTTTTAGAAATACAGAAACTGGCTGCTCATCTAATCTCATTTAATGATACCTGGTAGTTAACCTGCCATGCAGCTTGTGTTTCCAGATCAGATTTGCTCCCTCTGACGTGCTATAAGAAGCAAATAATTTCACAAGAAATTCTGATATAAGTAAAGCAACCATAAAATTAAACTGGTTTTAAAACTACTTTTGTAGCTTTGCCTTTTATCTTCATTTTGCTTTGGCATGAGGACAATTCCTGTAAAGCTTGTGTCTGCAAAATGCAATGAAAGGGAACATCTTCCTGGTGGGGTGAGTGCTGTGTCTGCACATCCCCCTGGGTTCAGCAGAGCGTGCTTTGTGAAATGTGCACTGCAAGAGGAAGTTCTGCCTCGCTTGTCACCTTGGGAGATGGTGTAGGCTGAACAGCTTGGAAAAATATGAAATAAGTCCAGGCCTTGAGTAACCTGGTCCAGTGGGAGGTGTCCCTGCCCATGGCAGGGGGGTTGGAACTGGATGACCTTTAAGATCCCTTCCAACCCAAACCACTCTATGATTCTATGAAGTCTACAGCAGAGCATGTGTGAGTTGGTAAAGGAGATTTAGGTTCCTGTTTGCCTTGCTGGGGATGTTACAATGTGGTCAAGTACAGGATGGGTTGGACCCATTTAAAAATCCCAACTTGAAAATGAGGCAACAGAGCACTGGGGCAGAAGGTGGACCACAGGGTGGGGATACAAACTCAGCACAATCGTTATTTCTGATGTGTTGGTTATGAACTGCTAAAACCTTCAGACCAAAGGCTAGGGAGACAAAAGCAAGGCCAGGTGAGGGGCAGGGCAGTCATTTTTAATACATTGAAAACAATAATTTCTTATGCGGGCCCATCAGAGTCCTTAACACAGCTACACCTGACTGGATGCACTTCTGAGCAGTTTAGCTAAACTCAAATCTGAGCAAAGCAAGCTCTGCTGCAAGAACATGACACTTGTTGGCACCGCAGCATCAAGACTCTGACCCTAGAGCTATGCAGGACTTGCCTCTAATGTGGCTCAGGCTTTAGGAAAAGTGACAGAGGTTGAAAATGGCTGGAGAGCAAAACTTTGGGCAGCTGTAGTTAGGGCTACAAAGATGATCAGAGGGCTGGAACGTCTCCTCTGTGAGAACAGGCTGAGAGAGTTGGGATTGTTCAGCCCAGAGATGAGAAGGCTCTGAGGAGACCTCACAGCACTCTTCCAGTACTTAAAGGTGGCTACGGGAAAGCTGGGGAGGGCTTTTTATGAGGAAGTGCAGTGAAAGGATGAGGAGTAATGGTTTTAAGCTGATAGAGGGAAGATTGAGATGAGGTCTTAGGAAAAAATACTTTCCTGTGAGGGTGGGGAGGCTCTGGCACAGTTGCCCAGAGAAGTCACGGTTGCCCATCCCTGGAGGTGTTCAAGGCCAGGTTAGATGGGGCTCTGAGCCCCCTGATCCAGTGGGAGGTATCCCTGTCCATGGCAGGGGTTTGGGACTGGATGGGCTTTGAGGTCCCTTCCAACCCAAAGCATTCTGTGGTTCTGGTGGGCTGTCCTTCAAACCAGGACTCTCACTCCTTAAACTGCTGGCAATAAGTTATGACCACTACCAGGGCGTGTTCCTGGGCTGTGAAGCTGCTCTTCCCTCCTGATTCACCCCATCCTTGCTGTAGGCAGCTGGGGCCATGGAAGTGCATAGTCATTCTCAGGAGAAAGCTTTGAAACCGGGCTGTGGGTGAGGAACATCACTGGGTACACCAGCTCAAATGTTAATGGTTTTGTTGAACTATAGGAAATAAGAGAAGGCAGAAAAAGAAATACACAGCCCAAATGTTTAACTTGGGCAGCTAAATCCAGGGGCAGGATTACATCAGTCATACCTGGTCTTTCTTTTCCTTCCCTGAACCTGTGATGTGGGGCACTTGTTGAACACACAGTATTGGGCTAGAAAATGCTGCACTGTGACTTTGGCTTTTTGCACTGTCTCAAACCCTCTTTGGGGCTTAAAGCAGCCCTTAAGTGCTGACCACCCTCAGCAGCAGCACCTGGTATTTTAAGAACACCTCCTTTTTAATGCTAGTCCTGTAGAAAGCAACAAGCAACTCCCAAAGAAGTTTCTAACTGCTTGGAGCCACCTTAAATTCCCCACTGTCTCCCCTACCTGTCCTCCCTGGGTAACACGCATGGAAGAAACCCCACAATTCTGGACACCCCCAACTCCCCAGGCTGTAAAGTTGCTCCTTACCTCGATTAACTGTGCCACGGCAGCTCTCGAGCAGGAGAAGAAAAGGGAGGAAGACCTCACCCAGGAGAGAGGATGCTGCAAGGGTGGATCCCACGCCATCTTCTCTCCCAGTATATCTCTGACTCCTGCGCTGTAGCCCAAAGCAGAGGAGGTTATGAATAACCCAGCCAGCTCTCAGCAGCGCTCAGCAATTACCAGAAGCAGTCGTGTGCTGTCCTGGCCCTTCTTTACTGCCTTCTTTTCTAACCCAGCAGCCACCCAGCCGATGCTGGGGAGTCATTAATTAATTAGACTGGTGTCGCTTACACAGAGCTCTGCTGCTCCTCAAGCTGGGCTTCATGAAGTGGGGGATGCAGGGAGCAAAGAGGAACTCTCCCTGCTCCCTCAGAGGAAGGCGATTCATTCATTAAGACTCTGGCTTTGCTGTTTGTTTTTGGTTTGTTGTTTTTGGTTTTTTTTTTTTACAGCTGCTTGACTGATTCCAGCCCTCTGGCTCTTGTTTTTCTCCTGGCCTGTTGAGAGGATTCTCTTCCCCTAATGAAGAAAGGGCTGTAAGCCAAGCTGATGCATCACAGGCATCATAGCTACCCTGTGCTAGCAGAGTCCAGTGTTACTAGAGATAATTATTTGATATCTTGGGCTTTTAAAAGCATATGTTATCCTTGAAGGATCTTATGGATCATAGAATCATCTGGTTGGAAAAGACCTCTCAGATCATTGAGTCCTACTGTACCTGTTGAAGAAGCTCATCAACCTGTCTTTTAAACACCTCTAAGGATGGTGACTCTACCACCTCCCTGGGCAGCTGTTCCAATGGCTGACAACCCTTTCAGTCAAGACATTTTTCCTAATATCCAGTCTAAACCTCCCACAGTGCAACTCCAGGCCTCTCATCCTGTCACTTGCTACTTGTGAGAAGGGACCAATACTCATCTCGCTCTCACTACAACCTCCTTTCAGGCAGTTGTAGACAGTGATGAGGTCTCCCCTCAGCCTCCTTTTCTCCAGGCTAAACAACCCCAATTCAGTCAGCCACTCCTCAAAAGTCTTGTTCTCCAGCCCCTTCACCAGCTTCGTTGCCCTTCTCTGGACGTGCTTCAGCCGTTCAACGCCTTTCTCTGCGTTGCTATAGCCTGCAACTTCACCTGGACTTCATCTCTGAAGAGAGTTTAAGGAAACTGGGAAGAGCATGTGCATAAAAGGCTGTAGAAGCTAAAGCTGCAGGACCGAAATCTTCAGCTCAGCTCTACTCAAGGGGCTTAAGAAAATTACCTGAATCAGACGGGCAGGGAAAATACAGCTTGAGAGGTTTGAGGAAGAGAGGACTTCCAGATGGACTGTCCTTTCACCAAGGAGCAAACAAAACCTTCTGCCACAGAGTGAAAAAGAGAGTCAGGAGGAGAGTGACTGGATGAACCATGTTCACTATATTCATAGAATCATAGAATTGTTTGGTTGGGGAAGACCTTTGAGATCATTGAGACCAACTGTACCTGTCCACTACTAAACCAGATCCCTTAGCACCTCATCTACCCGGCTTTTAAATGCCTCCAGGGATGGGGACTCCACCACCTCCCTGGGCAGCCTCTGCCAGGGCCTGAGAACCCTTTTGGTGAAGAAATTTTTCCTAATATCCAATCTGAACCTCCCCTGCACAACTTGAGGCCATTTCCCCTTGTCCTATCCCTTGTTACCTGGGGGAAGAGACCAGCACCCACCTGGCTACAATTTCCATTCAGATAGTTGTAGACAGTGATGAAGCCTCCCCTCAGCCTCCTCTTCCCCAGGCTAAACAACCCCAGTTCCTTCAGCTGCTCCTCAAAAGGCTTGTTCTCCAGATCTTTCACCAGCTTCGTTGTCCTTCTTTGGACACCCTCCAGCACTGCAATGTCCTCCTCCCATGTTCATAATTTCTTGTAGAATTCTTCACTGGAAAGAAGCCTGAGATTTGACGCAAGAAAACAAGCAACAAGCTCAGGGAGGATGATATAGTCACTTCTGCTACTGCCTTCTAGCCCTCCTAGATACTTAAACACAACATCAGGTAAAACAGCTCTGTAGAGACTGACTCTGCTTCTGTTGTCTTAAACATCCACTGATTGTACTTGTATTGCCTTAAACACCCTCTGACTGCTTGTATTGTTGTCTTTACCACCTTCTGGAGTGTGGTGGCTCCTCCTGGGCTGATGGTGCTGCTGCAGAGGAGGGGGAGGAGGTGCAGCACCAGGTTTTGCCCCCCCCTCACCCCCCCACCTATCCCCCCCCACCCCACCTGACTGTGCAGGGGACCCAGAGGGCTGATGCAGAGGTGATTCTGGCAAGGGGCTGTTGAACTGCCAGTGACCCTGGAGCCCCCAGCCCCAACTGAAGAACCTTCCCAAAGAAGCTTCTGCATGTGTGACAATTTGAGCCCTTTTGCAGCAAGACCCCTCCTCTTGCTAACGGGGGACATGGGCTTGTGCTATAAATAGAAGCCTGCTAAGAAGGCAGGTGCTGTGTGCCCACCACCCCCTGGAACCCACCTGAAGATGCTGCAGAAGAACTGCAGGACCATGTGCTCCTGGAGACTACATTTTCCAGAGGCCCATGGTGACTATTTTCCTTCGCTTCCCAATACTCTTATTTCTCTCTCTCTTTCTTTTCTTCTGTTTTCCATGGCACTACTGTGCATCAGAGTGGACCCAAGTTGTGTTGCTCTCTCCAGCTGCCTTGAGGGCATCAGACTGGGGTCTGAACAGATTGAGATCTGGTTTTGCACCTTTAGGGAAGTTGCAACTCAGAGTGCACCCGGGTATTTGATTCCATATTTTGGCCACATCCAAAATGAGTACTGATTCTGTGTTTTGGCCGTGCCCAAAATATTGATTTGTTGGTTTGGCTGTGTCCAAAATAAGCAGTGATTTGTTGGTTTGGCTGTGTCCAAAATAAGCACTGTTTGGATTTACTCTGGGAGATTCGTCGTCTCAAATAGGATGGCCAGCTTCAAACTCTGCATTACTGATTGGATTGTGAAGATGAGAGGAGGGTGGAATGATGCCAACGTGTGCTCTCTACAGAGTCTCACGGTGCCTGTTTGCTGTTGTGTTCCCACTCATGAGATGATGGAAATCTATGTGCTCGAAAATCATTGTAAGGGTTGGGTGTGGCAGAAAGCGAGCACAGGATGCTGTGTTACGAGGTCTCATCAGTAGAAAACAGATGGTGGCAGCATTGAGACAAGGAATTAATGCCCATGCCTCAGCAGTTGTGCCGCTTGGTCCTCCTTACCCTGATTAAAATCTAGTCTTGGAGTGCTGAGATCCTAAGCAGGGGTTTACTGAGCTGTTTTTTATGTTTTTCAGCTTGATTTCTTAAGGAAATGGGGCTTTTGGATACGATGGTTTGATCACTCCTCTCCTCCCTACACCTTGCCTTCCCTTCTCTGGGCTTTAAATCATTGTTGTTTTAGTTCAGCTGAAATTGGCCAAGGGATAAACGTTGCAGAGATATTAAATATTGAATCAGTTCTGGAGTCCTCAACACAGGAAAGATGTAGTTCTGCTGGAACAAGTCCAGAGGAGGGCCATGAAGGCTATCATTGGTCTAGAACACCTCTCATAGGAGAACAGGCTGAGAGAGTTGATGTTGTTTGGCCTAGAGAAGGCTACAGGGAGACCTTAGAGCAGCTTCCAGTGCTGAAAGGGGCTCCAGGAAAGCTGGGGAGGGACTTTTTCCAAGGTCCTGGAGTGAAAGTATGAGGGGAAAGGATTTAAATTAGAAGGGACTTAAAGAGGTTGCAGGAAAGATGGAGAGGAGCTCTTTATCAGAGAGCGCAGAGACAGGACAAGAGGGAATAGTTTTAAGATATAGATTAGATATTAGGAAGAACTGTTTCTTACTATGAGGGTTGGGAGGCCCTGGCACAGGTTGCCCAGGGAAGTTTTAGATGCCCCATTCCTGGAAGTGCTTAAGGCCAGGTTGGATGAGGTTTTGAGCACCTTGATTCAGTGGGAGGTGTCCCTGTCCATGGCAGGAGAGTAGGGACTGGATGATCTTTAAGGTCCCTTCCAACCCAAACCATTCCGTGATCAAATGAATTCCTGTGCATTTCATTTAAATAAGTGTGCTGTGGGGTAAAAACTTAAATCCATTGTGTTTCTCATGGAAGGAAGAAGGCCACTATGTGGACAATTTTTGCTGGACACTGGAGGATCCAGACTGGTGATGCTATGACCAGCTGAGCTACGGGGAACTTTAGTTTGTGTCTGCATATTGCAGATACCTGCAAATGCAACCACAGGGCGTAACTCCATGGCAAAGAGGGCTGCTGTGGGACTGTTTCCTTCTAGAAAACATTGTTGGAGCATTACTAGTAGTCTGCTTTAGAGAAGCTGTGGAAATGCACCTGCTATGCCTTGGGTCAAATGCAGTTCAAGATCCCTAAGCCTCTGGGTTGCTATTTCCAGAGTGAAGTTCTTGCCCATGAGCTGGGAATTCAACTCTGCTTCCATCCTTCTATTTACAGGTTCTCAAGAGGTGTGAGGTGTTTTGTTTTTTTATGCACTGAGCAAGTCAGACTGTGACTTTCCTGGAGCTGATGGGTTTATGCACTCACAAACCAAGCCTGCTGTGGCATCCAACCACTGCTGGAAAACATTTGTCCCAAGAGCTATGCAAAAATAGCGCAAACAATCCTGATGAGTTTTTTCCAGCTTCCATATTTCATATTCTGTTTATGGGTCACTGAAGTGGAGTATGTCCCTTAGTTTTCAGGGGGGAGAAAAAACCAGTTCTACAGACTTTTCAGCACTTCTTAACATCATTTCAGCTTCTTTCCATGGGGCAATTTGATAATACCTGGAGTGTGCAGAGCAGAATCTATTGTTGCATTTTTAAATGATACGATTTCATGTTGGCCTTCTACTCTTTTGAGTTTTCAGAGGTTTGGGTTTTTTTTTTTGTGGTTTTGTTGTTATTTTTGTTGAGGTTGGGGGGGTGTTATTTTATTTGATGACAAGGAGGACATACAAACTTACACGTGAGCATCTAATTTTGATTTTTTGACCCCTGGGGCTGCATATTTTGTCGAGAGAAAAAAAAATGTTACAAAACTCCTGAATTTAGCAACAGTGAGGAAGTGGCCTTGGCAGAGAGAGGGGAAATAGCTGTATTTCCCATATACATCCCTAGCCATGACCCCTCACCGGATAAGGTTACTCATAGCCAACACTGCACATGTTGTGATGTACTGGGTGATTACTGGATGACCACCAGCTTCTTAGTGAAACTGCAGGCACTGTTAAACTCATCAGCTTCCTATTTATAGCTTGTGCCTTTTGCATCCTCTTGGGAAAGAAATGAAATGTTGGTTTTGCTGAACATGTCTCATCGCCAGTCACTGTTGTGTGGGTGTTTTTGGTACATAAAAGCACGACAGTGCTGTTTGAGAGAGACAGTGCTGTTTGGGAGAACATTGTGGTCCTGAACTCTGTGAGTTTGCTCAGTACAGTGGCAAGAGCCCCGGGGTCAAACCACTGAAAGGGGATGTGGCTCTTGCCTGCCTCATCTCGTCCCTCACCTTGGGGCTTCCTTGCTATCTGCTCCCATTAGGCATAACGGGCACATGGATGAAGATCCCCAGGGCATGCAGGGTCTGGTCTACCTAGAAATGCACCAACACATGAGAGAACAAGGAAGTGAGTCTCCTGGCTTTATTGATATCATTATCTGCCAAATAGTTGGGATCCCTTAAATAGCTGAGATCTCTAATGCAAATATCTTTGGTGAGAAGGCTCCTGAAGAGCGTTCTGTCCCCTGTATGTGCTCATGAGCTTACACATTGTAAAACTGTTGGCAGGTACTGTTGATGGAAATCTCAGACTGACCCAGTGGGTAACGTCTCTGCTTATTCTGCTTGGTGGTTGTTGATTCCTTTCCTCCATGTGCTTCAGATCACCTTGAAGATGCAGTGATGGGCACTGTGCAGGGTTAGTGTTTAGAGAGAAAGAATCCTTTGCCAAGCAGAATTCATGTTCCTGAATAAGTGGGATTAAGGGATCTGTGGGAAGATGGAGAGTCTCCATTCCTGCCCAAGTGTGGGATCATCTCTGTCCAACCACCTCCAAGAGCCCTCATGCTCTTCAGCAATTAATTCCAGGCTTCCTCTGCTCTCCTCACTTTTCCCCCAGAGCAGTAAGGCCTCAAGTCCATCTCTCCTAGGTGTCTGGAGATTTCCAGGGAGATCAGACTATTGTTCTCCATCGCTCTTCAGTCCAACCACAAACAGCAACCTCAAATCAGGGGAGGAAAGCTGGGAGTAATGGATTTTCTTAAATACCTTTAGATTCAGTTTAATCCTCAGAGCATTGTAAAACATTTTTCCCTTCATCTTTGTCTCCCCTTTAGGTGTTTGAAGGTTGCCCTCAGTCCCAGAAGACTGTGGCTAGGAAATCCTCTTTGTAGGGGAAGTGTGGAGGCTGGATTTGTTTTCATCTGGCTCCGTCATAACTTGCCTGCCCTGTGCACCACAGAAGCATGACAGTTTTCCACAGAGCTGAAGGCAATCTCAGGAACACCCCGAACGCTTGCCCGCAGGGAGTGGCAGATGCATCACCCCTCCACAGCTGCCGTTTCCCTTTAAACTCCCTAAAAGCCATTCAAGTGTCGAGTTGCTCACTGAAATTTAATGTGGGGACTGGCCAAGCAGATGGCAGCCTGCCAGGGGTTTCCATGTCGACCAAGAATGTTTTGCAGTGCACCTTGGGAGAGGAACATTACTTCCTTGATTTCCACCCCCGCCACCCCCCTTTTTTTTTTTCCCCTCTCCTTAAAGCCAATAAATAAACCAGCTGAAAAGTTAGAGCAGCTTTCATCACCAGCTCCTCTTTCCATTCACATGGCTGTGTGTCCTGGCTGAGTGCTCAGCCCGTGGTAAGGCAGGATTTTTGCTCGGGTGGCGTTTGGCTGCTGGGAGATGCTACTAAACTGCTGTTGGAGTGGTCTCATGGGAGACTGGTCCTGTTACAAAAGATTTGGCTCTGTGCTATGATAAAGATTAGAGGGTTGTGGTTTTGGGAACTGGGGTGATGTTCAGTGTGTGACAGTGTCTCTCTCCAAAGTTTATTGCTTGGGTGTTTTGTAGGATTAGGAAAGGATGCATCCATGTTTAAGACACAAGAAAATTTGGAGAGGCTTGAATTTAGCAAAAATGTGCCACTTTTTGCCTCTATAAAACCAGGAATGTTGCTCATTTCCTAGCTGCATCGAGGCAAATATTTAAAAAATCCCTCCTGGTGCTGATAGGGCATGTGCTGTGGGAGTGGGGTGTAATGGTGCGATTGCCCTCAGTGACATAGGACAAGGTGCCTTTGTTTCTCCAGCACCATGTCTCTGGACAGCTGGACTCGTTATGCCTTGGGGTTGCAGGTGGCTTCCAGCTCAGTGGGACAGATCCTTGCTGTCCCCACTTAGTTGCTGAAGGGAGAGGTTGGTTATGGCTAATATGGTGCCATAGGAAGGTCACTTAAAGGCAAGGAGAGGCCACTGATCCGATGTGGCCACAGAAGGAAAGTTACTTCCTCTTGGTTTCCAGGGACAGGGTTGCAGTGACTTGTTATTGCTCTTACAGCATAGGTGGGTTGAACCATAGAATCCTAGAATCCTGAGTTTGAAAGGACTCACAAGGATCATTGAGTCTGACTCCAACCCCAATATTCACACTGTGTGTCTGAGGGTATTGGCCAAAGGCTTCTTGTCAGGCTGTGACTGCTTCCCTGGAGAGCTGTTCCAGGGCTCCACCACCACCTGGATGAAGAACTTTGCTGTCTGTCTATGCTGCTGTCTCAATGAGTGAGGTCTGGAAACTGGGAAGGATAAGAATAGGGAGAAGATTTGACCAAGACTTGCTCTGCTTTTCAGAGTTGCCCATGTGTTGACCAGCCCTCGTTATCCTCTCCCATGCTGCCTGTGTTTGATGAGAGCCTTTCTCAGCCCTCTCAAATCAAATGGTGGCTTTCTCAGGAGGTACCCATAAAATCCATCTGGGTGATGGGAGGGGATGACTGATCGTGGCCACAAGAAGTCTCACACGTTAAGAGAGAAAGTGTAGTTGATGTCTTCCTTTAGTGAGTCTCTTGCCTAATCCGTAGCTCTGCACCTTGCTCCTCTTTCATGTCTTCACGTGCCGCTGGCTATCAGATTGCTCTTGATCCACCAACTGGATGCATCTGGCACAGCTTGCCAAGGAATGGGAAGAAGTCCCCATCGTTGCAGCTGAGGTTGTGTCACCCTGTTCTGGGCATTTGAAGAGCCCTGGTAAAATCTACCGTCCTCCTGCAGTATTTGTGCCGTTCCACAGGTGGACTGTTCTTCAGGCTGAAAGGTTTGTGTAATTAAGTACTTGATTATCTCACGGGTACCACCCACCTATCTGCTTAAACTCAGATAAATTTTCATGTCACTTTCAGATCCAGAAGGGTTCCAATCATTCTGCTACAATGAAAGAGCCACACAATTCTTCTTTTGCTATTACACAGCTTTCAGGAAACTTAATCCATCCAGCTTTTCACTGAAAGGCTCGTGGTGTCAGATAACCTGTATAGGGGAAGAAGCTGTTCTGAGCTGAAAGATGACAACTAACATAGGAAAGTGCATTTCTATTTGTCCATTTTCCTGTTTTCTGGCTTCCTGCATGTATAATGCCTCCTATGGAATTGGGACTGACTGCTAGAGGCAGTTTTCCTCTTTAGCAAGGCCTTTGGTTAAACAAGCTACCACAGAGCAATAAATAGCTTGGAATTGGGAGGCATGTTTCATTCTTGGACCTAAGTGGGCGTCATGGGGTTTATTTAAAAAGGGCTTTGTTTTTGTGTTGGTTGTTACAGAAAAAGTAATCCTCATGTAGAGTCTCAGGGGATTTCTTGGACTGACCAACTGTCACTGTCAGAGGTAGCTGTTCTAAGAATGGGTATTTTATCTGTTTTGTTCTCTGGAGTACGAATTAGAATTGTTTTATTAATGAAGAGTAAGCACATTGGTCACACAACACCACGTGGAATGGTGTCCCAAGTGAGCTTATGCCTTTGGATATGATGTGGGGCATGATGTGATTGCAGAAGTGCTTGGTATCTTCCCAAAGTGTCTGGAAATCATCTGGAATTTCCAAAGTTCTGAGAGAAAGGTAGCGCTCTGACCTTTGGATGGCAGCTAAGGCCAGACAGAAGGACATCCTGACTGGCTCCTCTGCCCTCTCAGGGTAGAGGCAAGAACCACAGGTGAAGCAGGATGGGAGTACACCTTGAAATGGTGACCATCCCCACCATGACTGTCTAGTTCTCTTGCCTTGGCAGCCTAATTTTCTGTGCTGTGTGGGACAGTAGGAGGATGGGACCAGTTGGTGCAGCTCATGATGCACAGTTTCAGCACCACCTTGTTGCAGCTGGAGTTTGTCCAACAGGCTAAGGAACTGGTACAGCTTGACTAACAGGCACAAGGAGATATCCTACTCTTGGGTACTTTTGGTCCTTGGATCAGGACCAATGTGTTGTCCCTTATGCTGATGACCAGCGTGATCCTGTTTTTTTCAGCCCATTCCAGCTCTTCCTTACTCTAAAGAGAACCAGGTGCTACCTGGTGAAGGCCAACAGGTACTCTCTGTCCAATGCCTTATGCTACCAATTAAAGAAGTTGAAGAAAGCCCCTGCTGCTGGTGGACCTTTGGTAACGCTGGCACGAAGGACAGGGTCAGACATTGACCCAGCACTGTGTGGATGTGTAATTGAAGGCCATACCAGGACCAACTGTTGTCTTATCAGAGGAGAGCACAGGTGGAGTGGACTTGCTGAAGGTCATGTAAACCACTAGGGAAATGTATTTATGTCATCTGGCTGCTCAAGTAAGGATGAAATGTCGAGACTGTGCATACTTACAGGGATTAACCCTTGACTCTTCAAGCTGAGAGCCTATGTGGGATCAATAGTGTGATATTTTTGCATCTAAACTCTCTCTCTAGCAGGCACTGAGACTGGAGATGGTAGGAAATCAGTCTCTTTGCTTTGCACAGGGCTTCCCAACATAAGGAAATGAATGTGGTAAGGAAAGATGTTGAGTACATATCGATATATTTTCCATGCCTCCTCTCCTTATGCTTGTTCTGTGCTTGTCCTGCTCCTGTCCCTGGTCTTGTCGTCTGGAAGGGGGAAGATTTAGGTTAGATATTAGGAAGAAATTCTTCACAATGAGGGTGGTGAGGCACTGGCACAGGTTGCCCAGGAAGGCTGTGGATGCTGCCACCCTGGAAGAGTTCAAGGCCAGGTTGGATGGGGCTTTGAGCCCCCTGATCCAGTGGGTGATGTCCCTGCCCATAGAAGGGGTGTTGGAACTGGGTCATATTTAAGGTCCCTTCCAACCTAAACCATTCTATGATCTCTGTCTCTTATGGACAGGAACACAGGTGCAGACATGACTGTTTGCAGTGTGCATTATCAGAATTATGACTTGAGTCTGGAGAATTTCTAAGTGTTTGATTTCTATACTGAATGGTTGCTCATATGCAGAAAGCACATCTGTCCCCATTGCTGATCCCAGTTTCTTGTTCCTTTTTTCCTAGTCAATCCTGTCTTGCATGCCTCTCTTACCCTTTAGGGAAAAGACTTGTGTTGCCTCAGTGAAAAGATCCGGGACAAATTTGGTTATCAAGAAGATTGTGAAACTTCTTTTGCATGAGATATGAATAATTGCAGACTTAGCTCCTGTTTCTGTGTATAGTTTCCCAATGGCATACACAAATACCGTGCTTCTGGGCTTGCAAGGCACGTGAGTTGAAGAGTATGTGTTTGGATCAGACATTCACCTCTACCCTAGGGTCCCCTGGCTGAGTGAATTTGAGTTCCTGTCTGGAATGGGTGCTGTGTCAGCTGGTTTAAGCAAAACAGATCCAATGATGTCCCAGTAGCTGTGACAGCCTTGTTCCTTGTCAAAGCCTCAGATGGTCCTGTGGCACACGTGAAGCAAGGCAGCAGAAACATTAAGTTGGTGCTAACTGGGGTCATGGGGCTTGTGCCATTTTAGATTTGCATAGCCTCCTTCTTCTGCCAGTAGTTGTGCTTTCCTTGACAGTGATGTGCATTGGAAACTGTTGGGCTGCATGAAATGTGTGATCAACAGGCTGAGAGAGGTGATTCTGCTCCCCTAATCTGCTCTTGTCAGACCTCACCTGGAGTCCTGTGTTCAGTTCCAGAGTCCTTGGCACAGGAAGAACATGGATCTGTTGGAGCTGGTCCAGAGGAGGCCGTGAAGAGGATCAGGGGGCTGAAGAACCTCCTGTATGAGGACAGGCTGAGAGAGCTGGGGTTGTTCAACCCAGAGAAGAGAAGACTCTGGGGAGACCTTAGAGCAGCTTCCAGTGCTGAAAGGGGCTTCAGGAAAGCTGGGGAGGGGCCCTTTATCAGAGAGTGCAGGGATAGAAAAAGGGATAATGTTTTTAAGCTGAAAGGGGGGATATTTAGATTAGATATTAGGAAGACATGTTTTACGGTGGGGTTGGGGAGGCCCTGGCCCAGGTTGCCCAGGGAAGTTGTGGATGTCACAACCCTGGAAGTGTTCCAGGCGAGGTTGGATGGGGCTTTGAGCACCCTAATCCAGTGGAAGGTGTCCCTGCCCATGGCCAGGGGGCTGGAATTTGATGGTCTTTGAGGTCCCTTTCAATCCAAACCATTTTATGACTTTACAGTATCTTGAGAGCTAAATGGAGTTGCTGATTTTGTACAGATAGTTTTTTGGAAGGAAAACAAAGCTATATGATACTGGGATTTATTCTAGGAGGAACTATATTTTGCGGAGAAAAACAATAAATAGATTGTTTTCCTCACCTCTTCAAACAGTCTCTGCCCAGGGGTAAGCAGGAGCTGAGGTTTCATTGAGTGATGCTGTGGGAATGGGTTGCTGCAGGCTTTTTGCTGGTGCTCTGAGGCTTCAGCAAACCTGTCTCAAAGCTGGTACAGCCAAGGGTATTATTGTAACTGAGTTATAAGGCAGCTGTTTCCAGAATAGCTGTTTTTTTGTGACATGGGGTAGTATTGCCCTGGTGGTAGCAAGATGTGCTGGCCAACAGAGCTGAAACAGCATCATTGGGCTCAGAATTCAAGAGTTTATCCAGGATCTGGTTTTCCCTGAGGAACTTGGACTATAAATATGATTTGTTAAAAACAAAAAAACCCCAACCCTCTTTGATGTATAAAGAAACTCATTTCAGGAAAACTGTATGTAGAGGAAACTATGAGGGTGGTGAGGCACTGGAACAGGTCACCCAGAGAAGTTGTGGATGCTTTTATCATTGGAATTGTTCAAAGTTGGGTTGAACAGGGCTTTGAGCAACCTGATCCAGCAAAAGATGTTCCTGTCCATGGTGTTGGATTAGATGCTTTTTATAGACCCCTTCCAACCCAAATCATTCTATGATTCCAAGAAATGAGACATTTTTGTCACAAGGTACAAATTGGCATGAGATCTGTGGAGGATCCTGTTCTCATGGATAAAAAACCCTAAACAGGAAGAGCAAGGTGAACTCCTCATGGAGATTCCTCAGAGTCTGATGTTTCTGTAGGGGTAAATGTTGGTTTTAATTGCTGTAGGCTGAAGGCCAATTTGCTGTGCCATCTACATTTGGGAAGACCTCTTGGAGACAGCATATTTGTCAGTTCCACTGCACTGCAACTGCCTCTCCCTAGTGCCTTGAGTAGATGTTGGATTAAGGGTTGGACTTGATGATCTAGGAGGTTTCTTCCAACACAGATAGTTCTATGATTCTATGTTTCTAGTGACTGTGTCAAGCCCAGCTTTAAACCATGTTCCCTAGAGTGACCCATGCAAGCGTTGGAAACGACGATTTAAAACTCATGGCAGAAGCAAGAGAGCAAAATACAAAGCCTGTGCCACCTGATAATGGTTTCTGCAGACAAATGAATGGTTGTGGTACTTGCTAAGCTCCTGGCTAGAAATGATATCACATGCTCTGTGTTTAAGATCTGTGGCTGCAGATAGCCATCAACAATTTCATTAATAATAATCGGGTCAGGTAATGGGACAGAGACCTGGAGCTGACAGAGAAGGTTTGTAAAGGCTTCCATGGAAAACCACTTGTTTATTTAATAAAAACTGTTAGCAGATGCACTGTAGATCTGACAAAACTCTAGGGATAGACCACTTTTTTCAAAACGAAAAACACCATCTGTCAATATGTCCCTGATTTACTGCATTGTATCGGGATTTTTTTACAATTGAAAGTCTCTTGGGTCTGCTTTCTCTTTTTTTGCTTCAAGTTTTGAAACCAAGAAGTTCCCAAGATAAAACAGGACTTTTTGTCTTCAAGTTCATCAGGATTAAAACTTAACCCATCTGCAAAATATATATTTGGGTATGTGTTTTCCCCTATTTTTTCCCCCCAGATCAAAGCAGGATGGGAAAGCAATTGCAGTATTACATTTACAAGATTAGAAGTGAGGTGGGTGCTTGTCTCTTCCCCCAAGTAATAAATGATAGGATGAGAGAAAATGGCCTCAAGTTGTGCCAGGGGAGGTTTAAACTGGATATTAGGGTAAATTTCTCTACTGAAAGAGTGGTGAAGCATTGGACCAGGCTGCCCAGGGAAGTGATGGAGCCACCATTCCTGGAGGTGTTCAGAAAGTGTGTAGCTGTGGCACTTTGGGATGTGGTTTAGTAGGTTGGGGTCTTCGGCTGCTACTCATTGACATTAAGGCTGAGAAGCAGCCTGGAGGTCTCATGCAGAACATGACATTTATGCAAATTCTGAGCATTCCTGGAAAAGCAGCTGAATGACTAGAATTCTGTTGAGGAAACACAAGTAAAAGTAAAAGAGGAGGCCCAAACCAAACTCTTACACCCTTCTGTGCCAACACAGTTTCACCATAGCTTTACCAGGCTGAAGTTATAAAGAATAACAGGGGAAAACATGAATCCAAAGCATATACAGGAAGCCACTTGACTAAAACTGTACAGAAATAAGCCACAAAGCTGAGCTGGAGGCCCAGACCCAAATGCACTCAGTGGGTTGAAAGAGAAGACCTTAGATGTCAGGCAGGCTCTCCAATGTCCATCTCTCCCAGTATGGAGCAGAGCTCCTGGGCATCTGAGCAATGCCACAGGGAAGCTGGAGAACCCCAAACCTTTGTGCTCAATAGGGAAATGCCCAGCATTCCCTCAATTGCCCATCACAGTCAGCATTGTGATCTCTGAAACCCTCTCCCCTTTCTGGAGAATAGGCACCAGGGAGCAGTCTCCATTCATATAGGGTCTGGAAGCTGGACAGTCACCCTGGCCTCAAGAGTCTATGCAAAGACTCCAAAAGGACTTGAGAGTTCCTGGTGGATGAGCACTTCTTCAGAATGTGGAAAATCCGATTTCTTTACAAAGTTTGGACTGGAAGAAAGAAGTCTGTAATTGTGACACATTCTTGATCATCAGCTCTTTGATTTTGCAGCTTGCAGAGCAGGTAGGAGGTGGGCAGTGAGCTCATTGCTCACTCATCCTTTCCATTCTCTGGCAGCATCATTCCCTGGTATTGTTCCTCATTGTGCATGAGGGTTGCTGCTCTGCTTGCTCCTGGGGTGTAAACCATTGTGTGGAGGCAGAGAGTGAGTTATGGGCACATCCCGCTCTGAAAAGCCTCCAATAGTCCAGCAAAGTGGGAAGGAAGTCAACACAACAGAAGAACCTTTCTGGACAAAAGGGGATTGAGGCATCAACGGGCAGATGAGTTTTTGGATGGTTTAGTGGATGATGGGTGTGGTTAGACTGGATGATCTCAAAGGTCTTTTCCAACCTGAAGATTCTGTTCTCTTGCCTCCTGAGGCATCTCTTGTCTCTTGTTATACCCAGAGCATCCTCACTACTGACTTGTCCTGATCTTTCCAGCCAAAGTAAGTTCCAGTGGTTTGTAAAAGTCCTTCAGATCATTGAGCTGGGGAAGAGATGAGCTGCTGAGTTGTGGCAGAGTGCCTGGGAAAGAATGGGGCTTTGTTAGCATGCTCTGAAGCAGAAGGGGAGGGCGTGGGGCGCTTGTTGGGCAGCAGATCTATTTTTTTCTGGTGTGGAGAGAGTGTATGTTGGTGGCTGCTGCTTTGACAAAACACTTGGGGGACCTGCTGTCATTACGGACCGAGAGGGAAAATGCTTTAGGAGGTAGGATGGTGGCTGAGCTCCAATAGATGTGCTGAGGAGGGCTTTGGGTCCTCCTGATAGATGGACTTTGTGGTTTTAGGCTTGTTTTGGGCTTATTTAGAAGAAGGGGAAATAGTTACTGCTGGGTGAGGTGTAGCAGAGGACAGACTTTGCATGCATCACATGCAGGCTGTCACATGCTCTGGGCAGCAGGCTCTGAATAGCAGGAAACATCCCATTTCCCAGGGTTTCCTCTGTGAGTTATAACGAGGGCAGAAGTGAAGACAGAAAAAAAGCAGGGGAGTTTCATTTGGCAAACTGCTGTGGGAATGCACTGGAGGTGAAAAGGAATTAAGAGCTGAGAAAAGCCACTGCACAAAGAAAAAACACATCCTGTCCTTTTCCCTTTCAGTGTTTTAAGCTTCCCCAACGCGTGAGCTGGAAGCGTGTAGAATCCCAACGTTTCTTGTTGTTTTAAAAAAGGTAAATAACAAGCAATTGTTATAGAAACCCTGTTTGCACAGGTTTCGTAACTGTCTCTCCGGGCCCTGTGGGTGTCTCATCTAATGAACAGGCCCAGATCTGTGTTTCAGCAAACGAGGTGGCTGGATGTGGGAGGGAGAGGTGGGAGGGGAGAGCAGCAGCTTTAGGAGCACCGAGGATTTCAGGACTCGGAAGCTCGGAGGAGCTCCTGCCGTAGCATTTACTACAGGGAAGTTTTAATTGGCTGCCTTATGCAAGGTATGTTGCTCTGGGGGCTGGTTATATCTGGGTTTCATGACCAGCCTTTATGGCTGATATTTTCTCATTGATCCTGAAGCTTGGTTTTATGTTTATGGTGAGGGGTAAGATCAGCCTTATAGTTTGTTGAAGGTTGCTATGAGTAAACGTCCTGAGGCAGAGTCAAGTTTGGGAGTGTTTTCTACAGGTAGGAATTTTACCTGTGCAAGTAACCAAAGGTGTAGATTGCATTTTCCTGGAGTGCAAAATGCACTTGTGTGCCCTCCTGTGCCTCATCTAGACAACTGATTAGCCTTGGATAAAGAAGCTACGTTGTCTATAAGGTGTTTAATTCCCAGTGTGGTCCAGGCATTCAATCCTCTGCTTGCTCTCACCTTGTGCTTTCCAGAAAGGGATGCTGGAGAAGGATGTGCACATGCAGTCCCTCTCCTGCAGGCAGCTGTCAGATCCTGTGTGTTGGGGCTTGCTTGTGTTTGGAGGGAGGGATTTTCCAAGCAGGCAGCCTCACCTGGCAGTACAAGCCTGATGAAGTAAGGCTGGAAACTGAGCATTCATGCTGGGGTTGCACAGCTTGCCTGGCAGAGTAAAGAAACCAATACCCAAGTAATTAGTCAGGGTGAGAGAGAAGCTGATAAGCTTGCTTGGGTTTCTGCAAGGGAGGGAAGCAGTCACAAACTTGCAGGTGTCTTAGGTGTTAAGTGAAAAGTCTGGGTCAAAGGCCCAATTATAGGGGAGCAGTAGCACTCTTGAGACTTTTGAACTACATGTTTAGACCCAGAAGAGGAGGAGCTGCAGTTCACAGGAGGGACTGTTTTTAAACTTTAGCTTAGTTTAATTTGGACCTTAACCAAAGCTGTGTCTCTTTGTCTGTGGAAATTGCCTGTGGCCTGGAAGCTTCCTTGACCTTGCAGCTGCTCCCTGAACTTGGTAGTTTCGTTACTGCAATTGACTCCAATGAACTGCTACACAAGATTTTTGAGGATTTGCAAGGAAATCAGGCAGAATTCATAGAATCACAGAATGGTTTGGTTGGAAGGGACCATGAAGATCATCTGCAGTAAGCAGGGACATCTTCAACTACATCAGGTTGCTTAGAGCCCCATCCAAGCTGACCTTGAGTATTTCCAGGCATGGGGCCTCTCCCACCTTTCTGGGCAACCTGTGCCAGTGTTTCACCACCCTCAGCATAAAAAAACTTCCTAATATTTGGTGTAAACTTCTTCTCTTTCAGTTTAAAACCTGACTTGTCCTTCAAGACCTTGCCTTCAATTTTGTAATGAATTTTGGAGGCAAAACAGTATCAGCAAGTTCAAGAGGGATAAGATAAATTCAGGGAAAAACAGGTCCACAGGCAGATACTAGGAACAGAGTTCCACCGAGATCCCTAACGCAACAGTTGGTCGTTGGGAAAATACAAGAGCAATGAACCTCAAAAATTAGCCAAGCTTATGTTTGTTCTCTAAATAACAGCCTTATTCTTACTGTCAGACTAGCTGGACCACTGGTTTGACCTGGTTGGGTCTTGTTTACATTCCTGTTGAATTGGAAAGGGCTCATGCAAAGTACTTTGGGCTCAACAAACAGGAATTTTCTTGTGAAATAGTTTTGTCAGAGCTTTGACCAGCTCCTCAGGTCATCAAAAGACCTGGGTCTGGCATTCAAAGCACCTCAGTGAACGTCTCAGAATGATGATCAGGGGTTAGGGAGCACTGGGGACTCTTTGCAGTCTGTCCTGCCTTCAGTTTGTCATCTAAGAGCATCTGAAGGTTTTAATGAAACACTAGAAGCTCACTACCACACTCAGTCTTTGGTAAAGGCCTTGGGCACTAGAGGAGAAAGCAAGGAAGACTTGGCAGTTGTTGAGTGAGTTTAGGGAACCCAAACAGAAAGCAGACGAAGGCTGGGTGAAGGGATTAAAGTAATCCAAGCAAGTTTTTTTCCTCCATTCCTGTTCCTTTGTACAGGCTTCAGCCCTGCCCTATTTCTGGAGGTACTGGGGAAGTGCTATGAAGTGCTTAGGATTTGCAAGGGTCAGTTGGTAGGACAGATCTAGGAGGTGTTTGAAGTGGCATTTTGTACTGACATGTCATTAGCGTTTGGACATCGCCTCTGGCATAAGCAAACATCTGTGAGGTGGCAGGAGGGGCAAGTAGTGATATCAGAAGGCAGGTAGCTAGAGGATGGATTCAGAGCCTCACTTGTGAATATTTGGCAGAGCCAACCATCTCAAAATGGGTATTGGCACAGTTTTGTGATGATTTTCCATCTCAGCACAAAGGAAGCAAAATCAGCTCTGGTCCTGCTAAAGTTCTGGACATACTGAGTGGAGAGGGTGGTTCAGGGGGATGATATTGCAGTGCATTGAACTCCATCTCATCTGTGAAGGAGTTCTCCTACCAGCTCTCCATTGTCCCAAATGACAATCCTATGCTATTTTATGTGCCTCTGGGTTGGTTTCCAGGCTTTAACTCAGGTACTTAGGGTCTGTTTCAAAACTGCTTTGATGTAAATAGTCACAGGTATTCTAAATCCTAGATGTGTAGCTCTCTGACCTTTTCCTTGCTTTTTGAGGCCATACTGGAATCCTATTTTTCTTAGGAAAAGCAGGGTAGGCATATTTGGAGCATGAGGCCAAGGGAATATGAAGCTAAGTGTGAGTCCAAGTAATTTTGTGTTGCATATGAGTTGCTGGGTCAAAATATTTATGCTTCTGTATGTGTAAGCTGCTTGCAAGTGATAAGTGATAATGGGAGATGAAAGGCCACGGGGAATCAAACCACTAATTAAACATCATCTTGCCTGTGGGCCTTCCTGTACTTGCCTTGCTATTTGCAAAGGCTGAAGGATGTTCTTAATTGTGGTGAGAGTGATCTTCTCAAGTCTTAGTTGTCAACAAGTAAAGGGTCTTATTTGAGCTGTTTAATTCTGAAGATACTGGAGAGAAACCAGGTACAGCCAAAGGTTTCTTCATCTCACTTATGCTGGATTAAACTGAGCTTCTCCTGTTACAGAGGGAATCTGGGGTGGGTAGTTCAGCCTTCAGACACCCAGAAAGGGCAGATGGATTTTGTCCTTTTGAAGTTGATTAGATGTTTGTATTTGTTTCTGTTGGGCTTGGGTGTGAACTTCCTAAGGATAGGACGTGAGCTTCCAATTTGGGTTTGGGGAAGAAAGAAAAAAAGGCTGGATCATGGAAGGTTTGTGCAAAGCTTCTGCAGAGAAAGGAGAAAAACATACACAGAGCTTCCTGTTTTTCCTTTTTTTTGGGGTCAAAGATGGAAGATGACAAAAGTCATGGAGGGGAGGGGGGTGGATAAGAAAAAAAAAGTTTTTCCTTGGCCTGAAAAATCAATTATACAGCCTTAATCCTCTCTGAAGAGAGTACTCAATACCTGTTTGATCCTTTGCAACTCTTGGCCAATCACTGCTGTCTGAAGTTGACTGAGATTTTTAACATGGTCAATGTCTTGACGACCTTATATTGTCTCTTCTTTTAGTACTTGAGGCCTTGCCATGCAGGTGAACAACAAATAATGTGTAAAATCAGCAGGATCAAGCCAGGCTACCTTCCCTCTCACAGTGCAGAACAACATGGCTGGAGAAGAACAGCACAAAAACTGGAAAGGGTTGTAGTAGTTCTTCCTCCATGTGTGCTTCTTACCTCCTCAGGAACTTCTTGGAGTTAACACCTTTGTTTTTATTAGCTTTTAATTGATTTTTCCTCCATGGACTCATCCACTTTTGAATACAGGTGTAAGTATTCTCACAGCAACGACAGACTCGTGTGGCAGCGAGTTCTGTGGCTTGATTAGATGTGGTGAGGTTGATGTCCTGCTCTTTGTCCTGAGTTGACCCCATTGCTGGAAGGTAGAGGTGGTTGTGCAGTGCTCCAAACCTTTGCTGTGTGGCCTCGTCTGCATGTGAACCTGGACTGAGCAAAAGGCTGAGGCTCTTGTGTTCAGGATGGAAGTCTTGATGGGTTTGTTCACTTCCTCGTGGTTTTAAACTATGTGGTGCACTGTGCCCACCTGCATCCATTGCTGTCCTGCTCAGCAGTTATCCCTGGTAATGGAAATGTTGAACCAGACTCCCTAGTTGGTTCACATGGCTGGCAATAGCATGCTCCCTGTATCCCATGCTAAATCCTAATCCAAGCAACTTCTGCCTCTGTTGTTCTTTTCTTCCTTTTTATGCTTTTTAGGCTGTCTTGGGAGTTGGAGATTTTATTGTCTTTCTGCCCTTTTTATTCTCAATTACCTCTTCGGTCCTACATTGTGAATTTGTTGATGAGGTGGCTCCAGTAAATTGAGCACTAATTCATCCCCAGCCTTGATGAACTGAGGCTTGACAAGAGCAGAGTCTGAATGGGAGAATTTGCTCCAGTGTTAGTGTTGGTTAAACAAAGCCTGGAATTGTTTTTTTCCACATGACAGAATGGTCTTTGTGCCAGCCTGAATGCAGACTCAGCTGGAGCATGATGTGATGGGGGTGGGGGGATATCATTTGGAAACACAATTAAGATGCATGAGGATACTTTGCCCCTAGAGAAAAGCAGCACATGTCGGGAGAGAAAGAGGAGCAACTTCTCTGCATTGGCCAACAGAGTTTGCCCCCATGGCCTAAGGAACTCCCAAGTTTATGGACTCATGAGCTGGTACTGCTAATGGAATGATGAGATCCCACCCTGCTCATGGGCATGTTTGTGTGAAGGTAGGTTAACTCTGCTGGGGAACGGATCCAGGTTAAAAACTAATCTGGTAAAGAAAGCTAGAATCCACGGTCCAAGCTCAAATGCATCTTCCTCTCCCCCCTTAAAACCAACCCTTAATGCTAATCCATTTTCTCCCCCCAAAAAAATCCCCTATTTTTGGTCATATTAATCATGATTATACAGACATTGAGCTGACCAAGGGGAGGAAACAGCTAGTTAGGGTTATGTTCATTCTGATTTAAGGTCCCCATATTTCTCTTTTGTGTCACACACTGTGATGTGCTCTAAAGTGATGCCCTGTACTAACTCAGCCTAACAATAAACATTTAATAAGTTTATCTGTTAATTATCCAGTTAGAAACTCACTACTGGATAGTTTTGTCTATTATTCTGCCCTGTGATGTGCATCCTTTAGGGCTGTACACTGCTTGGAGAAAGATAATGCTCATGCAAAGGGTGACTTAACAGCAGGGGAGGATTTGTGAGTCCTTCTGAGCATCTGGAAAACAGTCTGGCAAGAAAAGAGTTTAGATTTCAAATGCTTTGGATTGCATCTTCCTGCAAAGTGGAGGGGTGTTTACCAGTCCAAATGTGAGTGCCTGTGCTCTGTATTGCATTCTCAGATGGTTTTAGATGCTTCACTTTGGAGCAGCACCATTACTGACATAAAAGAAAGTGGCCTAGAGAGTGAAAACCAACATCTGAGGAAGGATTTCAGGTTTACTCTGGCAGAGAAGTATTTTCAGTAGCACTTCAATTTGAAATGCTTTTGTTTACTTCTGAAATGGAGCTTGAATTAGAGCAGCTTCACCCCTGCCTCTGCAGAGATGATGCACTCCCTTGAGACATGGGATGTAGTAGGAAGACACTTCTTAAACTGCACGTCTGCAATAACTTGACTGACTCTCAAAGGGCAGGGAAGGGAAAACTTGGCTTGTCTGAGGATTGGATGTGACAGTGATGGACTGGCCTTCCTTCTGAGGCA
This sequence comes from Tapera naevia, assembly GCA_033556795.1. NCBI lineage: Eukaryota > Metazoa > Chordata > Aves > Cuculiformes > Neomorphidae > Tapera > Tapera naevia. Next base: position 3,134,656 of record JAUMJJ010000129.1, on the reverse strand, counting down.
GCCAGTAGCAGAAAGAGCACAGAACCATTTGCTTGGAAAAGACCTTTGAGATCACTGAGATCAACTGTCCCTGTCCACTACTAAACCAGATCCCTGAGCATCTCATCTGCCTGGTTTTTAAACACCTTCAGGGATGGGGACTCCTCCACTGCACTGGGCAGCTTCTGCCAGTGCCTGAGAATCCTTTCAGTGAAGAATCTAAACCTGCCCTAGTGCAACTTGAGGCCATTTTCTCTCATCCTGTTACTTGGGAGATGTAATCATCACACACCTCGCTACAGCCTCCTTTGAGGTAGTGGTAGGCAGTGAGGAGGTCTTCCCTCAGCCTCCTCTTCTCCAGGCTAAACAACCCTGTTTCCCTCAGCCATCTCTCATAAGGCTTGTTCTCCAAACCCTTCCCCAGCTATATTCCCCTTCTCTGGACATGGCCCAGCACCTCAATGTCCTTCTTGTAGTGAGGGGCCCAAAACTGAACTCAGGATTCAAGGTGCAGCCTCACCAGTGCTGAGTACATGGGAAGGATGTGTTGCCTGGCCCTGCTGACCGCACTGTTTCTGATACAGACCAGATGCCACTGGCCTTCTTGGCCACCTGGGCCACTGCTGCCTCATGTTCAGCATCATGTTCAGGTCCATCTCCTCCAGGTAGATTTCCAGCCACTCTGCCTCAATCCTGCAGCATTGCATGAGGTTGTTGTGTCCCAAGTGCACGACCCAGCGCTTGGCCTTATTGCAACTGCAGTCCATTGATCCAGTCAGATCATGAATGCAAGGGTGGAGGAGATGGAAGGACTACAAAGACATAATGCCCTTTAGGATGGCTATGGAGGGGAGGGGTTGCAGCAAACATGGTCCTGGTATTTACATCCTGAGTGATTTAGTATTAAAATGCCCTGAGCATTCCCTAAATCTGCGTAGTTCACGACAGGTTTCTTCTATCCAAGAAGTATTTTTGGTGACCGATAATCTTCATATCAGCACAGAGGGGGATTCACAAGAGGAAGATGGAAAATGAGTAGTCCTTCTGTGGATGTCCAGTTTGTTCCTTAATGTACAGGAGTCGATAAGATTGTTTGACTTGATGTGTGTTTCCATCAGAACCTTTGTGTCATGTCTGAAACTTCAGACATGAAATCTCCGGGGCTTTCCAGGCGTTGTCCTGGTGGCACAGCTTGCTCAGAGCTACAGACACCAAAGTAGGAAGGGGTTCTGTGTAAAGCTGACAGTGAGGCTCAGCATTTCACCAGAATGTCTCTTTGCTTGGTTTCCAATCTGTTTCACTCAACCATATGGAAATTTCCTGAAACTGGGTATAACAACCTGTTGTGACTCCTTGAGACATGTATTTCCCTGCTGAAATGTGCGTTTAGCAGCTATGGACAGACCCTCTTGAGGATAAATGTTCCTCCAGAATGCTCAGAAATTGCATGGGTTGGTGTCAGCTGCTGCATAACCCCCTTTTCTGTCCCCATTGTCTTGGCACAGAGGCCAAGAACGTGATGAGCCACAGAGATCCGGTGACTCTGACAGGGGCAGTTTCTCAAGGTCTTTTTCCTGTTCCTACATGAACACCATTATGTGTTCCTTCTCTAATTACAGACCTACAGTATGGCTTTCTTGTACCTTCATTTAAGGAGAATAAACCAATGTGTTTGCCTCGGGAGATCTCATTCCTCATGAGAGCCTGAAGCAGGCTGATGGCTGTTTCCTTTTGCCAGTGGAAGTCTCCACCCTCAAATGCTGTAGACTTTCCAATTTTGAACATAAACCCAGATGCCTTTATGGTTATGTGAAGCTAGTGGACCCTTCCTTGGAGCTGCATCTCCTCCAATTCTGGCTGTCAGGATGCACTATCTTCAAAAGTCTTGACTCCCCAGCAGCAGAGCAGTCTTTTAGAGGAGACTAAAATCTCATGAACAGGCTTCAGAGTGGCTCTTCTCAAGCTCATCTTGCCCTTCCACAGAACAAACCCAGCATTACAAAACCACTGAGTTGCATGAACCCTGTTCAAGCCAGGGGAAGACAGCATGTGACAGTCTGCTCCCATCCCCCTGTGGCACTGCAGTTTGCATTCAGTTTTTCACACATGTGAATGTACAGCGTGACCTCCACGTGCCCTTGGATGGTCCCGATTGTTTCCTTTGCCCTCTGTGGCTGAGCCAGCGACTGTTTTGTTCACCAAGTGATGAGCTTCAAATCTTCTTTGCCTGACTGGACTGGAATAAATGTGCAATTGCTGTTCTCACAGAACTGATGGAGAAAGCCTGGAAATGGTGGTTGAAACTCACATTCACCTTATTGGGTGATGCGATGTGGCAACTTAGGTCTTTTTTGTGATGCCGGAAGGGCTGTTTTGAAAGCTGTCTGGTGCTGCTTGCCAAATGATCCCTGACTGTCATGTTCAGGCTGGAAATAGCCCACAAAGTTTCTCAGGAAGGGTGAGAACGTGATTGCTCAGAAGAAAAAATAACACTAAACCCCCCCAAAAACACTGTGTTCTCTCCGTATCAGATGAAAATGGAGAAGACTATCCATATGGTTCTGAGTTTTGCAGGGTCAGCTTGGGTGTCTGTACAGTGTTGCTCATTCAGGGGTTTCTCAGCCCACGTACTGCACCATGGGAATGCTTTGGGGTCATCCCCATAGGGTTTGAGCTTAGGTCTTCATGGATAATAGATCCTCAGTGAACCAGAACTGGGTAGAAGGCAGAGTACGGGACCAGCTGATAGTTTGAAGGGACTATGGTACATCCAGATCAGTAGGTCCACATGAGATACACATAGTTCTTCTTCCAGGTGACTGTTACAGAAGTAGTCAAATAACAATTAGGCCAGGTCAGTGACGTTCCTGTAGTGTTGAATATGTGCTCTTCGGCCCTGAGGAAGCTGGTTATTCTCCTGCCTCTGCTTTTGAACTGTCATGGTCCTGTAGAGCGAAGCTGTGGATGTCTGCACCCTTGGTTTGAGTCATTCAGTTTATATTAAGCCATCTGTACGTAATGAATTGGTGGCTTCTTTGGTTGTTTTGATAAAGGAAGAATTTGGGTAAGACTTTTGAGTTTAGGCTCTAACATCCATTCATTGTGTTTTGCACAGCATGAAACATTTTCTTGCAGCATTAAATAAAGACCACGTGGAGAACAAACCACTCTCACAAAGCAATCTGAAATGATGGTATCTTCTTCCCTTCCTCTCCAAAAAAGAGAGACAATGGGTTTAAATATAAAGAAAACTCTCCAGGCTGTTACTCAGTGAGCCTAATGCAACTGACTGCATTCTGTTCTGTTGATGCATTTGAAAATGAAATGCTCCTCTCCTCTCCTCTCCTCTCCTCTCCTCTCCTCTCCTCTCCTCTCCTCTCCTCTCCTCTCCTCTCCTCTCCTCTCCTCTCCTCTCCTCTCCTCTCCTCTCCTCTCCTCTCCTCTCCTCTCCTCTCCTCTCCTCTCCTCTCCTCTCCTCTCCTCTCCTCTCCTCTCCTCTCCTCTCCTCTCCTCTCCTCTCCTCTCCTCTCCTCTCCTCTCCTCTCCTCTCCTCTCCTCTCCTCTCCTCTCCTCTCCTCTCCTCTCCTCTCCTCTCCTCTCCTCTCCTCTCCTCTCCTCTCCTCTCCTCTCCTCTCCTCTCCTCTCCTCTCCTCTCCTCTCCTCTCCTCTCCTCTCCTCTCCTCTCCTCTCCTCTCCTCTCCTCTCCTCTCCTCTCCTCTCCTCTCCTCTCCTCTCCTCTCCTCTCCTCTCCTCTCCTCTCCTCTCCTCTCCTCTCCTCTCCTCTCCTCTCCTCTCCTCTCCTCTCCTCTCCTCTCCTCTCCTCTCCTCTCCTCTCCTCTCCTCTCCTCTCCTCTCCTCTCCTCTCCTCTCCTCTCCTCTCCTCTCCTCTCCTCTCCTCTTTTCACAGGGAAAGTGTTCCAAGCCTTTGATCATTTTTGTGGTCCTCAAATAAATCAGATCTAGCTTCATAGCCAGGTTGTTATGGCATGACCTATACATAGCTAATTTCTCCTTGCCTCCCAAAACAATATGAATACATGCAAGCTTATCAATTTCAGATGGTCCCTGGGCCACGTGGAAGAATGCTCTGGGAGAGGAACTAGTTGGCACACATCAAAACTGTGCCAAAGTCTCTGCCACCCATTTAGCAATGTAAATCTTTGCAGCATAATGCCATACCTTTGTTTGCTGAGTGTTGTGAATGTAGCTTTTAAGCATCCACTACCACCAGGCTAAGGATAAATGTGGACTCAGCCCCTTGAATTTGCTGGTTTGCTTTGCAACGTTAAAAGAACCTCAGTTTTGTATTTTTATCACAATTAGTAGCATCATCTGATTCTGCCTGTATTATCTTCACCACCTGGCTTTTCTCCAGGCAGGCAGTCTCTTAGGACATGCCAGTTAATATCTGGCTGTGTTTTCCTCTGGTACATTTCTTTCAGGAGGTAAGGCTGGGAAGGAGGAAGCGACTGGAGTTTGCTAACATGGGTTTGCTGCCTTTTTTTCTTTTTGAAGTGTTGCCCACTTCCACTTTAGGCAAACTTTCCTTGTTGACGTAGCAGTTGTGACACATAACCAGCCACACAGTGTCCTACTCGGGAAGGAGTAACACCAGACCTCTGTTCCTCAGGAGGGTTGGATGTTTGAGCATGGCTGGCACAGCTCTCCAGCTCCGTATGATAGCTTTTAATGCCAAAAGGTGTAGACCGAGGCACCCAGGCAGAAAACTGGTGAGAGTCATTGGAGGAGATGCTCTGCTTCATTGTTTGTTGCCTTGTGCTTCTTCTGGGAGAACAAATCTGGCACTAAACAGGATTGACATGTATCGAGAAGTTTAAGGTTTTCACAGTGATGTGGAAGAGGTATCGTGGCCCACTTGAGAAGATCTTTAATTTGGGACATCAGGAAAATGGGCTGTAGCCTCAGTGGTCTTCTGTGACACCAGTTCATGTGGAGCTATTTGGTTTCTGTTTCCTCTTCTAATGTTTCCAGATGCTTTTTGGAGCCAGAAATTACACCTGTCAAGAGCAGGAAAGGCTGTTTGCATGAGCACCAAAGCCTTGGTAGATGGATACTCTTGCAAGGAAGTTTATGTGTGCTTTTTGTGTTGTGCCCAGGACATGTGCGCAGCTGAAGCAACTGCATCCCTGCTCCAAGTGGAGGAAACCTTCTCAGCATGCCTGGCACGGATAGATGCCCTCATCCTCAAGCCTCTTCTCCAGGCAGGTAGGTCAGAGAAGGCTACTTTTTGGTTTGTAGTTCTAAACCTCGAGTCACTGGCACATCTGTGGGATTTGTAATTGAAACTCCATGGCTGAGGACTTGCTGGAGGCTGGTTTGCTGGAGGAAGTGGTATGTAGAGATGTTTCATTTAAGACAGTGAGATTTAAGGAAGTCTATGGCCTTTCATTTAAGCTTGGGACTGTGGTTCTTGGTTTTAGAGGTTCATCCAGATTCTGACTAGTTTGAGCCTGCGTCTCTTCTCCAAGGCTTGTTTCTAGCATGATGCATGGGCATCCAAAATGCCTCTCACCTAAACTGTACCCATCCTGCCTCCCTTCTCCCAGTTCATGGTCATGCCCATCTTTGAAAGTAAAACTTGTGAGTGCAGGTTCTGAGCTGGCAGAAAATCAGAGCAGCTCCACTGAAATAACAGATCCATATAAATATTTACAAACTTGTCTGGCCAAAAGTGGTGCGACTGGATTAGACCCATAGGGTGGTTCCTTCTCGTGTCACCACCTTTTTGTTTTAGCCTCCAAGGAGACAGGGAACAGCTTTTTGGGCCAAAGGCTTCCTGCAGTTCTCTTGTTTGAGCTGGGACTGAGACTCACAGGCTGCCCTGACCACATACCCTACAAAAACAGGAAGGACAAAGCCTATGTAAAAACTCAGAGTGATACAACCTTAAATAATCATCATTCTTCCCTCTATGGCATGGTTTTACTATAACAATATACTTTACACTGAAAAACTGGGCTGAGAATTAGATATATGCAATGTTTTCCATAAGATTTCTTGTAGTCAAGGCTTTCTGATGGCCTTTTCCCTCATCTTTTCCTCAAAGAGCCCAGCGACCAGAAGGGAAAGGAGAACTTTAAGCTCTTCCTGCTCCTGAATGATCGATTTCAAACTCTCTGGAACCTCACAGAAGAAAATTACCGGATACTGAAACAAAAATGCAGCACCTCTGAGTCATTCTGCATCCAGGACATTTACACTGTCTGGAAAGGAGACCTGTTTCTAAGCCTCTACATCCAGTAAGTACAGAAGCACTTTGAAGTAGCATAAGGGACTAAATTTATCAACTAACTGGGAGGTCAGTACAATTAATATGTGTATTTAATTTGTTCAGTCAGTAGTATTAGCCATTGGGTTAATGAAGTGATTGCATTCAGTGCCCAGGTGCTACACAATTTAGTGACTGTGCAAGACAGCATAATAAATAGACATTTTTTTGGAGCTGTGTGTGTGCTTTTAAAAGGCAGATTGCTTTTTCTTGCAAAAATAGGGGGTTTAATGCACCTTTAAAATGGGCAGGAGAATTTATGCCTGGGGAGAACAAAATTTAGGCTGTCATCAGGAACAGAAAGATGTTCACAAGAAGGTTTAAAGGACTCATAGGGATAAGGAGAGGAAGATGTCAACACAATTCATATTATGTTTCTGCCATGGTTTTATGCTTTTGGAAATGGAGTCCTCAACACAGGAAAAACAGGGATCTTTTGGAGTAAGTCCAGAGGAGGCACAAAGATGATCAGAGGGCTGGAGCAGTTGAGAGAGTTGAAGTTGTTCAGCATAGAGAAAAGAAGGCTCCAGGGAGACCTTAGAGCAGCTTCCAGTGCTGAAAGGGGCTCCAGGAAAGCTGGGGAGGATCTCCTTATCAGGGAGTGCAGGGATAGAATGAGGAGGAACATTTTTGAGCTGAAAGAGGAGAGATTTAGATCAGATATTAGGGAGAAATGTTTTCCTGTGAGGGTGGGGAGGACCTGGCACAGGTTGCCCAGAGAAGTCATGGCTGCCCCATCCCTGGAGGTGTTCAAAGTCAGGCTGGATGAGGCTTTGAGCACCCTGATCCAGTAGAAGATGTCCCTGCCCATGGCAGGATGTTTGGAACTGGATGGTCTTTAAGGTCTTTTCCAACCCAAACCATTCTATGATTCTATGATTTGATAGCAAGTGGTGGATGTAGCATGATGTGAAAAACACACCTCCCTATTGCTGTTTCTAAAATCTGCTACCCATCTGTCTGCAACGCAATATATAATGCTTACCAAAATCACTGTAGCATGTATAACCTGTGTGTTGCTGTCCTGGGATGAAAAATGGTGTTTGGACACCTGAAATGACATAAAAGATCAGCCAATGTTTATTCCTTCCTTTACCACTTTGGCCAAGCCTTTGCCAGATGGGCTTGTGCTGTCTGTGCAGTTTGGCACCCACACAGGAACAGGAGATGGGCATACTGGCTCCTGGGCATTGCTGGACATGTTTTATGCATGTGGAGAGAGGAGAAAAGAAGGACAGACTACTTCTTGTTTTATTTTTACTTGGACAGCATCATTTTGGAAGGTGATGCACAACAAGATTTCCTTTTATGTGAATGGAGTTTGGAGCAGCGCGTGCTGTTCATTTGGGAACTGATTCAGACATTTAAAATTGGTTTGCCTTAAAAAGATGAAAACTTGTGCTGAGGTTTCAGGTAAAACAAAGGAGAAGTTTATCTTAAGATCTCATTTCCCCTCATTTTGCAATTAAAACCTGTTTTTGTTGGGCGTTATACAAAAAAAAAATAGAGCTGGTTCCTACTCACCTCTGCTGACTCAATCTGTGCAGTCCTGATCCTGCTTGTTGGAGTGATATAGGAGGAAGCAAAACCCCTGTTCAGGGGCCTGAAAATCAGAAATAAACACGTGTTCCTAAAAGATGTAATAAATTATAATTAGCTTGGACATTATACATGACTTACTTGAAAACACTACTTGAAGAAAGTGAGGTGTTTGCTGAGAAAATATGGCTCGATCTCCCTCTAGTGTGAGATGTTGGTGTGGGAGACCTTGGGTTGAATTTACCATCAGTAATACAGACCTGATGCTTCAATCAGCAGAAATTCATCTCTCCCAAGCTGATCTCTTAAGCTCAGACTTTGTAGATTTGCTTTCCAGGACAGTTGCGCAAGTTTGCTTATGCTTAATGCCAGGATGATTTAAACTTCCTGTAATGATAGGAGTGCAAAAGTCATCAAGGCAGTTAAAGCAAGGAGTTGGCAAAAGGGACAAAAAGGGAGTGAGCCAAGGTGAGAGGTACAGCAGCTACATCTATTTCTGCCTTCCTTGGAAAGGTGTGCCTAATGTGGCATTTTCAAATGAGCTTAGAATCATAGAGTGGTTTGTGTTGGAAGGGGCCATGAAGGTCATCTAATCCAACCCCCTTCTTCTCTCTTCACTCAAACCTTGTAGCTAATGTGGTTTTCAGACTCAGCTTCTGTTTGTGTGTGTTTGTTTTTGTGTTCTTGCCAACAGGTATTTTGTCACATTTGCAAACTTCGTTGTAGTCCATGGCTTTGAACACACCACCAAGAGCAAAAGGTGAGGGAGCTGCAAAATGCTTGTTGAAGGGGCTGCTAGGAACATAATGGTATTGTATGGATTAAGACACCAAACTGGACTGAGCAGCTCTGGGCATTGCACCTCACAGTGGTGTCCTCTTTCATGGTCCAGCTGTCTGTCCTCTGCACCAGCCATGCTGGCTGCTCCTGCCATCTTCTGAGACCGTGGCAGCAGCTGTTGAAAGGTTTCCTCTAGGGATCTCTTTCAGTTTCTTTCTACCCATGCACAATTCCTTTTGTAGGAGAGGAAGCCTTTAAACTTGGGGGTTCTGGTAAAGGGGTGGGACCTGAGAAAGCATTCTGTGAGAATCTGGTGTGAAATTTCTGCTGCTCGTCCCAGAGGTTGTCAGAGTCTGGTGGAAACAGCAAATGAAAGCACAAGCCCTAGACCTGAGCGGATTCACAGACGCTTTGTCTGAGTCACCCTCTTGGTGTGCAAGCAATCATGAAAGTTGTGTTGTGTTCTGCACATCTGTAGATGTGGTTCCTATTTGCAAAGACCACTGGGCAGGATGGGTAGAGCTTCTCTTTGCCTCGTTGACTTATTTCTGTGTGGTTGGTGTGTGAACATTGCAGAAGCATATCATCTCCTGTGCTTTCAAGATTTTCTCTACCTTCTCTGGGAGTTGAGAAAGCATGTAAAGTTTGGAAAGTAGAGGAGTGTCAGTTTGCAGAGAAACTAATTAACGAGCCTTTGTTTTAATTCACCATCTTGCAGTGAAGCTTGGAAGCACCATAAGACGGTGCTAAAGCAGTTCCTCACGGACTTCACCTCTGAAACCTCCATGTCACTGGCTTTATACACTGTTCTAAACAAACCTATCCGGGATCACGTTGAGCAATATATACTGCTCCTCACCAAGCTGAATGAGGTTCTCAAAGAGGTAGGAAGCTTTATGTGATGTTGCTTGAATGGCTTACGCTAAAATCCTATGCAGGGCTTGTGGGGCTTTGTGGTTGTGTCATTGAATCCAAAGCTGACTGGGGATAAATTGCTTTCCACTGGACTGCTGGCATGGAGGAAACCAGCACCAGTGGGATGTGGTCTACCTGAAGGTCTTGAAGCAATGGTCAGTGGCCACTCAAGCTTAATACAAGCTACTCAGCATATAGAGGAGCTACAAAGGATCAAGTACCTGGCCTTAGGTTGCACAGTTCTACTGGTGGCAGATAATGCTGGGGTTTGGAGGCTTTCCTTGGAAATGGGGTTGGAGAATTAATTCTCATTTAGCTTTTTGAATTCTGAATCATCAAACGAATCATAGAATCCTGGAATGGTTTGGGGTGGAACGTACCCCAAAGATAATCCAATTCCAACCCCCCTGCTATGGCCAGAGACACCTTCCACACGATCAGGTTGCTCAAAACTTCATCCAGGTTGGCCTTGGACAGCTCCAGGGATGGGGCATCTACATCCCTGGACAACCTGTGCCAGGACCTCACCACCCTCACAGGAAAAATATTCTTCTTAATAACTTCTCTAAGTCTCCCCTGTTTCAGCTTAAAATCATTCCCCATTATCCTATCACTGCACTCCATAATAAATAGTCCCTTCCCAGGTTTCCTGGAGTCCCTTTCAGCACTGGAAGCTGCTCTAAAGCCTCCCTGGAGCCTTCTCTTCTCCAGGCTGAACAACCCCAACTCTCAGCCTGTTGAGTGACTGAAGCTTTTCTGAAGCTGTAGCCCAGAGGGTAGATGTCCTGCACAGCCATGCCTAAGTGGTGCTTAAGCTGTGCCTTCTTTTATCAGGGCTCTGAAAAGGATGTGGTTGCCAGCGCCATCAAGGAATATGTGAAGCTGGAGTCGTTCATCAGCCAAGTCCTGGATGAAGCTTGTTTTACCAAGTCCTTATGGAAATCCTTGAGCTACAAATTCACAGTGAGTCATGGATGTAGAAAATGGTTTGATATGGAGCTTTTCTGCTCACACATGGAGGACACTTAATACAGATGAAGCATTTGAGGCTTTGTTTGAAAACCAACAGTGCAGGATAGTGTGGAAGCCTTAGAGAAACCATATGGACAACGGGTGCTAAGGAATTTGAGCCCTGTGTCCAGTTCTGCTCTTGCTGTCAGCTTGTGCTAAGAATCAGACAGTCTCTGGAGGAGCTGTTGGCTTGAGTTGTATCTTGACTCCTAAATACTGCTGTTTCCTGTTGCTTCTGATCTGCTATCTTGACCTCTGTGGTTCCCTCTGCAGGACATGCTCTGTGTACCTGAAAGGAGGCTGCTGGAAGACAGCAAAAACCTTCCCATCTCTGCCAGCACAAATCGATCAGATCGGGTCTTGCTCTTTGATGATGTCCTTGTGGTAATTCAGGTGAGTCTTCAGTCTTTTAGAGGGGCTGGAAGGAAACACAGATAAATGACAATAAAATTCAGGTTCCTTTGATGCTGAAAATGCAGCAGAGCTTGGCTTTTGGCAAGACCTTGTCTCATATTCAAGCACTGCAGAATAAAAGGAAGCCTAATGAAGAAGAAATAGAGGAGCATTTATAGCAGTAAATATGTACTATCCAACCACTACAGGCACCCTTCTAGTAACCCAGGGCCATGTCTGCATATGAATCTGTTGGTTTCTGTCCTTGCTTATTTCAAGAGGCCTGATGGGTCAAAGATGTTATGCTCATGTGTAGGACTAAATATGATCTTCCATGGTTGACTCTGCTAGTGGAATGGGAGCAGACATTGCAGGTGGTTTGGGGGCTAATTCATAGAACTATAGAATGCTTTGGTTTGGAAGGGACCTTAAAGCCCATCCAGTTCCAAATGCCCATGTCATGGACAGGGACACCTCCCACCAGACCAGGCTGCTCAAGGCCCCATCCAGCCTGGCCTTAAACACCACCAGGGATGGTGCAGCCACAATGCTCTGGGCAATGTTGTCAGGTCCTCCCCACCCTCATCGTAAAGGATTGCTTCCTAATGTTTAATCTAAATCTTACACCTTCTAATTTAAAGCCATTCCCTCTCATCCTATCACCACTTGCCCTTGTTAAAAGTTCCTCCCCAACTTCCCTGGAGCCCTCTTCATGTACTGGAAGCTGCTCTAAAGTCTCCCAGGAAACTTCTCTTCTCCAGGCTGAACAACCCCAACTCTCTCAGTCTGTCCTCGTAGCTAGCAAGGTGCTCCAGCCCTTGGACATCTTTGTGGCCTACTCTGCACTCATTCCAATAGTTCCACCTCCTTCTTCTGTTGGGGACTTCAGACACAGGACTCCAGGTGGGGTCTCTTCAGAGTAGAGCAGAGGGACAGATTTCCCTCCCTGGCCCTGCTGACCAGGCTTCTTTTGCTGCAGCCCAGGATACATTTTGTGTATTTAGGGCCTGAGAGTGGGGCAGACAGGGAGTGCCTATGACCATGGGGAGCTAGGTGAATAATGTATGTTCAAAGCTGGTCTGCAGAGTGTTAACAAGTCCAGCTTGGCTTGCTCTGACTGGCAGCTCCTGTAATCTAGCACGGGACTCTTCATAGGTACCTCTCTCCTTGCTCTTTAGTCATCTGCCAGCCCCTCAGGTGTCCAAGCACATGACTGCCTCGTGAGCTGGGAGATCTTATGAGCTCTTCCAAACATGAGCCTGTATGGTAACACTGGGTAGTCCTACGCAGCTTGCAGGGTCTAGGCCTGAGGAAATAGGGTGGTGATTGTCTCATCCAACTTTACACTGTAGATTTGGTAGACTGTAGTGATCTTGCTGTGAGTAAGTGCCCACAGGCTCCCTTTATAGTCCAGGGGAGAGACACATGTGCTGTCTGGGTGTGGTTCCTCTGACCTGCCTGGTTTAGGTGCCAAAATTAGGATGAGTTGAATCACATCCTTGACTCCATTGACTGGGATGAGAGCACAGGGTGACCAGCTCATGAGGAGATGTCTACGTTGTAGACATCTCTGTTCAGTCAACGGTTCCACCCACTGTGTCTCATCTGCTGTGACTGTTACTGAGGCTTGTGGAGATAGAACTGGGCTGGAGCTGAACTGGTTAGCTTGGGCTGCTAGGAGGGAACTGCTGATTAGGGCTCTAGTGCTGGGAATCTCCCTTCTTTCCCTGTTCCCCCAAATCTGGGAGAAGATACATTAATGGTTACCTCATGGTGAACTCCATAGTGGTAGCACCTAACCTTGGGTCAACTACATCATCACAGACAGCAGCTTTGTCACATGGGCATCTGGACTTTAGACAGGGAAGGAAGATGTAATATTAAATGCAGTCTTTGCCTAATATTTCAACCATTTAATTTTTTTCTGTTTGGTGTGCTATTAATTAAAGTAGTGAGCCCTTAAATCTCGTACTTGTGGGCTGCCATGTTGCTGTGTTACCTGGAGTGCAGATCCTAGGTAGATCATAAGCAAAACTAGGGACTGCTGTGTGCCAGGGAGGGTTTGGGAGTGTTGCCATGGGATAAAGAAACTCTTGTAGAGATAGGTGTAGTCTAAAGTCTATTATTGTTGGTTTTATCCATGTCATTAAAAGCCACCACTTAAGTGGTAAGCTAAGAACTTCCTTCTCCTGCATTTCTTCAGTCTCCAAGGTCTGTCATTATCATGTGGAATCGATGTGTGGACCAAAAAGAGGGAATTTACAGTGCTGCAATCTTGCTTTGCTGATCAGTGGAGTGACAGGATGGGGCCAAAATGTGATGTTTACATCAATAACAGGAACATCTTCTCCTCTTTTTTTCCAGGGGAACAGCTTTCAGAGTTTTGACCTGAAGCTTGTGTGGGTAGATGAAAACTGCAGGGAGAAATCAGCTCCAGGACCGTAAGTGAAAAATTTCCACTTGGAGGTAAAAAACAAGTAGTGTTGAAATTGAGAAAATGACTCAAAACTTTGTTCCCATCTCCTTTGCATCCAGTAGGATTGGTTCTGGGCTACAGGTAATTGCAGCACCTCTCAGATGGGATCACAGAAGCCTGAACTTCGATTGCTTGCATTTGCTGGCATCTTGAAATCCATCAATAATGCAATGCAATAGTTTTGGCTGCAGATCTAGAGAACAAAGATGAGTTGATTAGCTGATATCTCTTCAGAAGGAAAGACTGACTGCAAAAGCACCATTAGCTTTTGAAGAGAAATGGGAAGAGCAGGAACTGCTGTTTGATCGAGGAATGGGTTTTCTTAATCTCTCATGTCTTTTGCTTCACAGATATGTCCTCCGCATTATAACCCCAGAAGAAAAGTTCTTTCTCTCTGCCAAAGACCCACAAATGAAGGTTGGCACTGGGCAGGGTGTTTGTGTTCCACCTGAAGTACTGTGACCCAAGTTTTGAAGTACGGGAGTGGCAGAGAGCAGGTGGCAGCTCTGTAATGGGGACAGAACATTTGATTACTGAGGGGAAGTTGAAATCTCATTAAGCATCAGGGTTTTAGCTTCCTGGTCAGAAGACAGATGAGTAGGTTCTGCACCTGCTTAAAAAGCATCTGAGGCTATTCCTCTTTTTTAAGTGATTAAAGTAGAATTACAAGCAGTGTCTTGGGACTCTTTTTCTTCACCCCCGTGAAGCCAATACCTTTTTAGATGGGCAGAATCATAGAATGCCAGGTTGAAAGGGACCTCAAGGATCATCTGATGCAACATTTTTAGATGATCTATTAGTTAAATGAGACAACTGAGCACCCTGTCAAGCTGAGCATTAAAAGTGCCCAATGTAGAGGAATCCATCAGTTCCCTACCTTCATCCTGCGCTATCACAAAGTATATGATTCCAATGTTTAACTGTTCTCATAGTGAATTTTTTTCTCTGGAATCCAATTGGAATCTTCCCAGGATCAACTTATAGCCATTACCCCTTGTCTTTTCCATGGGGCTCCTCGTAAAAAGGGAGCCTCCATCCTCTTGGCAGACACCCTTTATTACTTGTACATGGTGATAAGGTCTCCTCTAGACCTTCTCAAGGCTGAACAAACCCAGCCTTACTTCATATGGAAGGTTTCCCCTTCCTCTGATCATCTGAGTGACCCTTCTCTGGACCCTCTCCAGCCTATCTGCATCTTTTTTTGTATAATGGGGACCAAAACTGAACTCAGGACTCCAGTTGTGGCCAAATAAGTGCTGAGTAGAGTGGGATAATGACTTCTTTATCTCTGCTGGTGATATCTTGGTTGTCTTTGACCATTGCTGGTAGATGAAAAATATCTGGGTGCTGGAAGTGATCTGCCCTGGGCAGTGGTGTGTGCTGCAGAGCTAGGGACAGTACAGTCTATCAGCATGGTCCTATGCCAAGGCCAGTTAGTGGTGGTGAGAATCAGGCTTAGATGACATGGAAATGTGTATTGGTGCAATGTACAACTTGCAGAACCCAAGGTGACACCTTTATTGATGCTGTAGACGAGCCAGAACTCACCAGCCCAGGCAGCTGAATGACACAGAATTGGTGGGAGCCCAAAACCTTCTTGCTGCTTGTGAGGTTATCTCTTGTTGAGAGCTTTCTTCACTCCAGCACTGCTCTTCTCTGCCCCCAGGCCGTTTGGCAGTGGAAGCTGAACCAGGCTGTCCGCCAGGCACTGAATGGGAAGCGGGATTTCCCACTGTGGGGTGAGACTGGGGAGGGCACCGAGCCCCCATCCTGCCGCTTCTTCACCTACGTTTTCAGGCTGGAGGGCAAGTTCAAGAACGCAACCTACGAGGGCGAGTGGCACTGGGGAAAGCCACATGGCAAGTAAGGAACCTTTTTTTCCCCTTTCCTAAGCAAGAGCGGCCCTGGTGGTCTTTATGTAGCACTCGTTGGATCCAGTGGATGCACAAGTGGAGGTATAAATGCCTCAGAGTGGCTGTGGGCATGGAGTGATCCATCCCATGCTGAGGGCCTGGACCCCAGACTCTATGCTGGTGATCTTCCAGGGTGTGCCAGCCCCTCTGTTTCCTGCCTCACATATTTCCAGATGGAAAACTGGTATTGAGGACAGGTTCAGAGAGCAGGTTGGACACATCTGTTTGCTTTCAGGGTTGGGTCAAAACATGAGTTGTGACATGGGATCTGTTGTACTTTAGATGTCCCACAAGTGATACTGGTCAGTGGAATAAATTGTAGAGGCTGTCCCTAATAATGTGGTAATGAATACATCGATGGGGTTGCATTGGTTTATGCCTGTAATTAGGACTTAGGCTTGAGCTAATATTTAATTTCAAGATCTCAGCCTGAGGCATAAAATCTTATCATTGTGATGATAAATAAACCTCAACAAAAACCCTTTGTTTAGGAGTGAGGGAGAACCTTCATCCTGCGCTATCACAAAGTATATTTTAATATCTAAATTACTTTCAAAGGAATTAAAAAAAAGAGAAGTCAATAAATACAAAAGATGCTCAAATGCATTTCTTTGGAACGAGAACTGTTTGCTAAATCATAGAACGGTTTGGGTTGAAACGGAACTATGAAGGTCATTTAGTTCAGCCCCTTGCAGTGAGCAGGGACATCTTCAACTAGGTCAGGTGGCTCAGAGCTCCATCGAACCTGAACTGGAATGTTTCCAGGGATGGGGCATCCACCACCTCTCTGGGCAACCTGTGCCAGTGTTTCACTACCCTGTATAAAAAAAATTATTCCTAATCTCTAGTCTAAATCTCTCCTCTTGCAGTTTAAAGCCATCACCCTTCGTCCTATTGCTACAGGCCCTGCTAAAAAGTTTCCCCCCTCTTTCCTATAAGCCCCCTTTGAGTATTGAAAGGCTGCACTAAGGTCCCCTCAGAGTTCTCTCCCTCTCCCTCTCCCTCTCCCTCTCCCTCTCCCTCTCCCTCTCCCTCTCCCTCTCCCTCTCCCTCTCCCTCTCCCTCTCCCTCTCCCTCTCCCTCTCCCTCTCCCTCTCCCTCTCCCTCTCCCTCTCCCTCTCCCTCTCCCTCTCCCTCTCCCTCTCCCTCTCCCTCTCCCTCTCCCTCTCCCTCTCCCTCTCCCTCTCCCTCTCCCTCTCCCTCTCCCTCTCCCTCTCCCTCTCTTCATAGGAAAGATGTTCCAGGCATTTGATCATTTCTCTGGACCCTTTCCAACAGATCCATGTTTTTCCTGCTCTGAGGGCTCCAGAACTGAATGCAGGACTCCAGGTGTGGTCTCACCTGTGCAGAGTAGAGGGGGAGAATCCCCTCCCTCTACCTGCTGGCCATGCTTCTTTTGATCAAACACAGGATATGGTTGGCTGAAGTTTACTTTACAACTGAAGTTTAAGAGTGAACTCTGCTAGAAAGGAATCATCTGTAAATCAAAGGTTAAATGATCCCAGCCAAAATCTCTTTGGCATAACAGAGAGCAGTCTCTGTTTTTGTGAAGAAACATAAAACAAGACCAACATCCTCAGACACCAAAACCGGCTGGTTTGGAAGTTTTATACTTCCTGAGTTTTACTCTGTTGTTGTTAGTGAAGCAAAAAAAAAAAAAAAGAAATGTAAAGGTTTGGTGTGAAAGAGGCTTAAAATACTAAGAATATCCAAACTGAAAAGCTTAATCCTCAGTCTTCTGTGGAAGAAGTTGTACCTTGCCTCAGAATAGCATGAAATAGGTGTTTGGAGTAGAGCTAGGCCTGAGGCAGTCCTTTACATCATTCTCATTTTCCTCAGCACCTGCACTCCTAGAAGAGATCTGAAAACCACTGTGTGCTGACATAAAGGGACAAGCACCTCTCCTTGTTCTTTGTCTCCTTCTGTTTTAGGGTTGGAGAAATGAGAAGAATAAATCTCTCTCGTTTTTTTTCGGATTAAATGACTTGAATGTGTCCAGAGGAGGGCAACGAAGATGGTGAAGGAGCTGGAGCACAAGCCCTATGAGGAGCGACTGAGGGAGTTGGGGCTGTTTAGTCTGAAGAAGAGGAGGCTCAGGGGAGACCTCATTGCTCTCTACAACTCCCTAAAAGGAGGTTGTAGTCGGGCAGGGGTTGGTCTCTTCTCTCAGGTGACCAGGGACAGAACTAGAGGGCATGGACTCAAGCTTCATCAGGGAAAGTTTAGGCTTGATGTTAGGAAAAAGTTCTTCACTGAAAGGTGATTGGTCACTGGAATGGGCTGCCCAGGGAGGGGGTGGAGTCGCCGACCCTGCAGGTGTTTAAGGGGAGACTGGATGAGGCACTGAGTGCCATGGTTTAGATGATGGCTTGGTTTTAGTGTTGGTTTTAGTGTTAGTGTTGAGTTATAGGTTGGACTTGATGATCTCAGAGGTCCTTTCCAACTTTATGATACTGTGATAACGTGAATGAGGCATCCGGGGAAGTTTGTGGTAGAAATAAGTGCTTGTAAATGCCTGGACTTTTAATTGCTTAATTACTGGGCTGTCCTTCCCAATCATTAAATCTGCCAGAGCAGCAAAGCTGGCCTTGATGGCTTGTCCACCTCTGAGGGAGAGATTGGCATGGCAAAGCACGTGGGCAGAAAGCTGCAGCAGTGTGAATTGAGACTTTTCAGCAAAACCATCTGCATTCTTCATTGCTCTTTCCCAGTACTCCTGATGACCTGGTGTGGAGGAAGGAGATGCTTCCACTGAGAAGTAGCTTAAACCATCCCCATGGATGCAGAAGGCATTCTCTCTGGCTTGTTCTCCTTGCTAACAAAGTAAAAGATGTATTTTAGATCCACTTAAAATTAATCTGACCAATTCCCTGTAAAAACCAGGAAAAGAGCACGGTTTGTGTAGGTGTTTAAAGCAACAACCTCAGTGAAAATCAAACAAATGTGCCATGATTTTGGTACTGCACCATCCTCTGTTGTGTCTGGTTGGGGAATGTGTAGGGATGATGCAAGAATTAAAACAGTGAGTGGGAGTCTGGGAGGGAGGGAAATGCATTCACAAGTGGGTATGGCCGTGCAGTATTTGACCATTGCATTGAGCATTTGTCTTGTTGCTGTGTTGTTAATTCATGTAATCATTTCTACAACACCCACACAAACCAGATGGAAAGATATGGTCCCTTTAGGCCAGTGCTTGTCTCTTTTGCTTTCATAGTGCCTGGCACGATGAAGTTTTGGACTGTGGTGGCTTTATGTTGTTGATGGGGAGGTGCCATGCTGGGACTTCAGCCTGGCTTAACCACATGCTGCACTGCAATTACAGAAGGATCACATACAAGGTCCTAAATGGATGACCCAGCACCTCTACAAAATGCTTTTGAGATCAGGGAACTCGAAAGAGGATTCTTCCCACTCATACCAGGGCAGGAAAATGTTTTAATATTAAATCCTCACTGTGCCACCCACGGTCCTGGAGGTGCCTCTGGAGCTTCTGGGTCTCTGTTCCCTGAGGAGAAATTTTGATTTTAGCCATTTCTAGGTTGTGCCTTGTTGTCTTTTGTTTCAGCTGTGAATATTGATGGTCATCTCCCTTGTGTAATGCTGGCTTTGAATTTCAGGGGGACACTGAAGTGGCACGATGGACGCAACCACGTTGGAGATTTCAAAGAGGGCTTGGAGCATGGGTAAGCTTTATAAAACAATATTGCTTTCAAAATAACCTAAAGAATGGTTCTTTCCAGAAGGGAGAGTGGGGTCTTGCGGAAGGACTTTATTCACTGTTGCAGCCTAATTAATCTGACCTATTTTAGACACCTGGCTTAAGGTTGGGTAGATTGTAACTTGGAGTGAGCCAACACAGAGAGTGTGCAATGACCAGTTCAGATGCAAACATCTCTTTAGCTGTGTGAACCTGATCCCAAATCTCTAAATCTGGGTGTACTTATTAATGTGAAATACCTTGAAATTGTTAGTTTATAAATCTTCTAAAAATTCTCTTATATTAGGAGTTTTCAGGGAAAAGGAACCGTACTATGAAATGCAAATATTTTTTTCTAAAACTTTCTGAAAATAAGGCTTTTAGATTTCTCATTTCTACATAAGTTCCAGAATAGGTTAGTTTTTTTTAAAGAGGAAAAAATGGCTTATAGTTTGTGTTGTGATTAAAAAGGCATTTTGTTTGGACCAAAGCTATTACTTTGGTAGTTTAACTGAGCTCCTGAACTGGGGAAGGAGGTGAGACAGGAACAAAACAATGACACTGAAAGTAGCTCTGATGATGAAGGAGTGAGAAACTGTGACTTAATTTCACAAGGAGGTGAGGAACTGTGACTGCAGTACACAAGGAGATGAGCTCTTCCTTGAAGCAAGTCCATTAACACCTGGAAATAGAGTAAGAGCTGACCCCAACCATGTAAATCATAGAATCATTAAGATTGGAAAAGACCTCCAAGTTCATCAAGTCCAACCATCAACACACCACAACAATGCCTACTAAACCATGTCTTGAAACACTTCATCTACATGGTTTTTGAACTCCTACAGGGATGGAGACTCCACCACTTCCCTGGGCAGCCTCTTCCAGTGCTTCCCCACTCTTTCAGCAAAGAAATTTTTCCAAATTTCTAATCTAAACCTCCCCTGGCACAACTTGAGGCCATTTCCTCTTGTCCTATCACTTGTCACTTGGGAGAAGAGATCAGCTCCCACCTTGCTACAGCCCCCTTTCAGGTAGTTCTAGAGAGCAATAGGGTCTCACCTCGGCCTCCTCCAGGCTAAACACCCATAGGTCCCTCAGCTACTCCTCATAAGACTTGTTCTCCAGCCTCTTTACCAGCCTTGTCGCCCTCCTCTGGACACTCATCTTGGGAGTCTGGAAGGTCCTTAGTTTTTAAACTTCATTTGGTACAACTGAGTCACCTTTTGCCATGCTGACCTCTGCCATATCCACCTTGTAGGTTTGGAATATGCCTTGTCCCACGGCGGTCTGAAGACCGATATGACTGCTATAAGTGCCACTGGTACGAGGGCAAGATGAGAGGCTATGGAATCTGTGAGTAAGTAAAACCCAAAGAGGGACTCTGGGGGGGAAGAAGGGGACTTCACCTATTTAACGTCCCTTCCTTGCTGTGAAAGGCTTAGTCACAGTGTTAAACTTGGAGTACATCAGGTGGCAGCAGCTTTTGTTTTGGAGGTGGCTTCTTCACAAGTTCAGTGTCTCCTGAGTGTTAGTAAGAACTTCTCTACAAGCTATGATCATTGTAACTACCTGGCATAGCATCTTCTGAGCCCCACAGGTAGTGACGTAGTGTTTCATTCATGTTTGTGGTTGCAGAACAGAGAGTGCACAGTGTGCCATCAGCCCTGGACATACCTGATGGAGCCCACAGTGCTCTCTGCCTCACCTGGCCTTGTTATCTGGGCTAAACCTTGTATAGAGCAGTTCCTTAATGATGGATGGGATTGTTGGTCTGGCAGTCTTAGCTGTTACCCCAAACTGCTGAAGGGAGCTGGTTCTCCTACCTGTTTTTTTTTGGTTACTCAAATTCTGAACTTAGACAAAGAGCTTAACTTAAGAAATAGAGTCTGAGGTTTTCTTATGTACTCATCAAAAGACTTCTGGAAACCGTCATTTCCACACCTGTGTCTCAAAGGGCTGCTGGGAATTCAGATGGAGCCTTGTCTATAAAGCACGCTATGGTGGGCACGTGGTGGTGTCCCAGCCTTATCCATAGTCTACATTCCATTTAGAAAGACAGAAATGGCAGCAGAGGCCTGCACAGGAGGTTGTAAGTGTAACTTGGCTTCATTTGCAGCCTACGGGATCAACTTAGCTCAGCCAGCTTGCTTTGTTTACATAGCAATGAGTTCAAGAGCATCCTCATCTTTGCTTAGGTCACACGTGGCTTGTAACCAAATGGATTGGCCAACGTGAAGAGTGGACAGCCTGTTGCTACCACAGATACTTACCCTGCTTTACTGAGCCAGCTGTGGCAGAGGAAAGGACACAGGCCACCTTTCCAGCTGCTTGCTGTGGGACAGACCATCTTCCTTCCTACAGTCTGCTTGTTGTGCTCCTTATTTATGAATCAAACCTGGAGTACAGGACATGCAGAAATGCCTAGAGAACTTGGAACCAGCTGAGTGGTGCTGTGCTGGTGTCTCTGGTGTCAAATGTGAGAGCACATTGATAATTATAGATGGTAGCTCTGCTTAGCTTAAGTACTTTCTCTGTTGTAGCAGTGGAGATCTTCTGGCCAGCATGGATGGAACCAAGAGGAGCTCTTCTTGTGGGGTTGCACCCAGGAGAAGGGGTGGTTGGCAAGTGTAGAAAGGTGAAGGCAGATCTTGGCTTCCTGCTTGATGCCATCTGCTCCCACTCTGGATTAACCAGTGGTCACTGCAGCCTGGCTGATGAGAAGACAAGGACTTTATGGCCTCACCCAGGACAATTGCAGACCTAAGTGTCGCACCCTTAGACGATGTTGAAAGCTGACTGTGGAGTGAATACTTGGTGTGTATATTCCTAATAGTGAACAGCCATGGGCTCTGTCAGTCAAACAGGATGTATCAGTCATCAATTTGGAATATTTAGCAGGCACATCAGCCTCATCTACTCACTTTCCTGGCTTCCTGCTTCAATAGTAGCTCTCAAATAGTCACAGTCTTAAATTCTGTCTGTCTTTCTCCCTGCAGGTATGGGAATGACACGGTCTACAAAGGTTACTTTAAAAACAACGTGCGTCAGGGGTTTGGGATACTGGAGAACCACTCAGCTGAGCATCCGTTCAAGTACACAGGACAGTGGGAAAATGACAAGAAGAATGGATATGGAGTCTGGGAAGACAGAGATAGGTAAAGGTGGTATAGGTGCCTGACAGTTTTGTCCATCTGTTGGCAGGGGCAAAACTTCGTGTTTCAGTGAGAGGTCTTGGAGATGGAGGGGGAATGTGTTCAACCTGTGCTAGAAGTCATGAAGTCCTGGAGATGCATTATGTAAATTGAGTTTGTGCAGTACATCTGGCACTTGTGCTGCATAGAGCATTATGTACATCAGGGAGTGCAGCGATAGTACAAGGGGTAAAGGTTTTAAGTTGAAAGAAGGGAGATTTAGGTTACATATTAGTAAGAAATTCTGAACTGTGAGGGTGGTGAGGCCCTGGTACAAGGTTGCCCAGAGAAGTCAAGGATGCCCCATCCCTGGAGGTGTTCAAGGCTAGGTTGGATAGGGCCTTGAGCACCCTGATCCAGTGGGAGGTGTCCCTGCCCATGGCAGGGGGGTTGGAACTGGATGGGCTTTAAGGTCCCTTCCAAACCCAAACCATTCTGTGATCTATATGAGATAAAATTCATTCAGTAAGTGATACATCAAATTGACTAAGATCTAATGACAGGGAAAAAACCATAATTTGTTTTCTGTTGCATTCTAGAGGGGAGAGATACATAGGGACATGGCTTGATGATCACAAACATGGACAAGGCATTGTAGTAACCCAGTCGGGTGTCTGCTATCAAAGAACTTTTCATGCTGATAAAATGGTGGTGAGTACCCATTTTCTCTGGACTCTCTAGATTGGTGGGACATGGATGAAGCCCCCATTGAGGGCAAGATCAAAATTTCACTTCTTAATTAATCTTCGAGGGGAAAACAGAAAACAAGAAAACTTAAGCATTGACATTTTACCACAGTAATGCTTTTGAAGAATGAGGCCTAGAAGGCTTGTTTCTTATCACCTTCCTGATGTCAGGTAGGAACTAAATGTGTCAGTTCTCCTTGCTTATGCTAAGAAATGTTACAGGTCTAGCTGTTTGATTAAATATAGGTCAGAATTATAGACAGAACTCACACGTGAAGTGCTGGGCAGTTGTATATGATACTACGTCTGTCTTTGAGATTATTGAGACTTTACCTCTCCATTTTGAGCTTAGCTCTGACAACCTGGCTAATCAGTTCATTGAAAGTTGAGATGTTGGTGGGGAAAGCAAAAGGGTTTGGCATCGCTGGGGCTGGCTTGGAAATAAAAGCATTTCTTCTCATGAAAAATACATACTTAAAAAAACAAACAACCCCTTCCCCACTCACCAAATTAGGACAAAATGTTTAGTATGGAAACTTCGTCGGAAGGGCTTTCCATAAAAACTCCATGTCCAGGGAACCAAAATAAAGCTCTCTTTTGGCCTGCCAGCTGCCAAAGGCTCCTTTAACTTCATAAGGCTTCCGGGTGGGGAGCAGTCACTTCAGTTTTCCTAGTGGAAACTTGGTATGGCCAAGAAGCTTCCCTTGGAAACCTTTTATTTTTGCCAGAAAGGACGCTTTAAATCAAGAAAACCATTCCAGTGGAAAATGTGTTTAAGCTCTAAAAGTGACCACATTTTCTGGCGGGTGTGGGTGCTTTTAAACTTTCATGCCTGAACCACGGGCTAAAGGCTGACAGGAAGGTTCTTCCCCCATTGGTGTAAATTATCCTGTGCCTGTTCTGCATCTTGGTGCTTCTTCTCTAAAATATGTGCTACTCTAAGCAGTTGTGGGAGTTGGGAGATAATGGAAGGAGTCTTTTCATGAACGCTTAGGAGCAGCTCATTAAAGCCCCATGGACTACACAAGAAGGGAGAAAGCTAATTCTATGTAGCAGCTTCCTGCCTTCTTCTCGCTTATTTGTCTTGCAAAGCATGACAAAATTGACTACAGGACCACAAATTTGACTTATAGGGTAATTCTTGGTGACTGTTCTTTGACAAGGAGTCCATCTTTTGTTCCATGTTCTAGGGAAATGAATGTAATAATACTGCTGTTTGAAGCCTCCTGGCCATCCAGTGTTACTCTACGCTGTGATGCTTAACAGGTTATCTCTAGAGCACCTCCTGCCTTTGCTCTTGAGCACTGCAGTGATATGTTGGGCTTTCAGAAAGCTTCTCAGATCTGCAGCCCATAAATAATCCAAGCTGGTAGCTGTTTATAGATGAAATTGTGTAGGAGGGAAGTTAATGTCACAAATTCACTACTTCTGCTTTTAAATGAAGGGTTCTGGAATTCTGCTCTTGGAAGATGACTCTGTGTATGAAGGGAACTTCACAGAAGATCTAATGTTTGTTGGAAAGGTGAGCACTTCCTTCATCTCAGCCTTTCTATACATTTGCTTGCTTTCTACAATGGCGATGGATTCATAGAATCATAGAAAGGTTTGGGCTGGAAAGGACCTCAAAGCCCATCCAGTTTCAATGCCCTTGCCATGGGCAGGGATGCTTTCTACTGGGTCACGTTGCTCAAAGCCTGATCCAACCTAGTCTTCAACACCTCCAGGGATGGGGCATCCACAACTTCTCTGGGCAACCTGTGCCAGGGCCTCACTACCATCAGAGTAAAAAATTTCTTCCTAATTATCAAAGATTACTCTTCAAAGTTCAGATCCACCTGCTTCACTTCCCCCAGACCCCCAGGAAATAACTTTTCCCAGTTCTTTTCCTGTTACCAGTCTTATTCACAGAAGGAAGGCTGCAGCTGAGAGACTTCAAGAAGCTGGGGGCTTTTTGCGTTGTTTTGTGTTTAACTGTTTGGTTTTGGGGTTTGATTTGTTGTTTGTGGGACATTTTTGGCTATGCTTCACTACTGTACTTGGGATGCTGTGGTGTTCTTAGAACAAAAGTTTTAGCCTTTGTAGTTGTTGGTAACACAGGAAAAGAGGTGTAAACCAAACAGTCTTGCAGTACCTACACTGTGCTGACATAACTGAGATGTTAACATAGCTGAGAGATCATAGAAGTTGGATTTTGCAATCTGGACACTGCACTGACACGTTCAACTTCTTGTGGTTGATCTTTAACAGAAATATCTGGTCAAAATATTCACGAGGTGTCCTGTTGCAGGGAAAACTAGTCCTCCAGCATCTTACAGAAATCTGATGAGTCTGTTGGGAAGTGGGTGTTAGATCAGACTGGGTGGATGTCAAAAAAGACACGTTGGTAATGATTGCAGATGAGCCCAGTCATTTACTGACTTGTCATGGGCGGAAGGGTTTGTCATAATCTTGTAAGTCTTATGAGGAACAGCTGAGAGAACTGGGGTTGTTTAGCCTGGAGAAAAGGAGGTTGAGAGGAGACCTTATCACCATCTACATCTGCCGGAAAGGAGGTTGTAATGAGGTGTGTGTTGGTCTGTTCTCCCAAGTAGTAAGTGATAGGATGAGAGAAAATGGCCTCAAGTTGCGCCAGATTGGATATCAGGAAAAATTTCTTCACTGAAAGTGTTGTCAGGCATTGGAAAAATTGCCCAAGGAGGTGATAGAGTTCCCATCCCTAGAGATGTTTAAAAGATGGGCAGATGAGGTGCTCAGGGATCTGGTTTAGTAGTGGACATGGACTGTTGGACTCCATGAGCTCAAAGGTATTTTCCAACCAAATGATTCTATGATTCTTCAGCCAGAAGACTTGTGGTGGGTTTTGCAGAGACCAGTTGCACTGCTTAGATAAAGCATCCTCCAAAATTAATGTTTAGGTTGAGTGTTTAGTCTAGAAAAAATCTGTTCTTTATCTAAAGATGGAGTGACTCCTTCTATTAGCAATGAGGATGTCAGGTTTGTGCTCAAGGCCAGGCCAACTACGATATTGTTTGGCTTTGGATTTGATTTAATTAAAACATCTAAGCTAGAGTCAAGCTACTACATGTCTTCTGTTTTTGCCTCAGAGAAGTTTTTCTTGGTAGCAGCAAACACTTTGAAAGTGTTTATGGTGAATATCATATGATTCCCCTACCTGTGAGGTCAAGCTCACTTGTGGTTTTAACAAGCAGAGGAAAAACAGAGGAGAAATAGAAGTTTCATGTGTTCACACTAGGTTAGAAATAACTATTTTCAAATTTAAGCCAGAAAAGTTTTATAACTGAAGGAAGATATTGGGTATTTGTAAAAAATAATGCAAATGTTTTACTCTGATTGTGGCAGTTTGGAGGGGGAAACTCCAGAATGCTATGTTTGTTGCTCAATACAAGGACAGGTTGTCTCCAGTGACTGCCACCTTAATGACACCGTTGCTTTGGATGCTGAAAACGTGCACCTCTGTGCTAGAAGTTGTTCTTACTCACTGGTTATGGATCTGGCTCTTTTGAAAAGGGAATTTGAGATCTCGGTCCAGCTTGTTTCCTCTCACTAATGAGATCTTGGCAGAATAACCCTTCATTTCTGCACCACAGGGAAAGCTGTCCTTTGCCAATGGCTTCGTTTTAGAGGGAACCTTTACTAACAAATCGGGCCAAGGCCTTCAGACTCACGGCATCCTGAACACATCAAATGAGCAGCTGGATGAGAGGATAACCAAAGCGTGAGTAACAGCTGACTTCTTGGGTCCTGGCTTGTGTTTTGACTCTTCCTAGAGGTGTGCTAGATCAGTCTCTCCAGGGGTCAAGGAGGTCCTTGCCTGAAAGGGTTGAGATTCTAGTACGGAATGAGCTTACAGGAAAGCTGGGGGGGGGAGCTTTTTATCAGGAAGTGCAGGGATGAGATGAGGGGGAATGGTTTTAAGATGAAAGAGGGGAGATTTAGATTAGGTATTAGGAAGAAATTCTTTACTATGAGGCACAGGTTGCCCAGAGAATTAGTGGCTGTCCCATTCCTGGAGGTGTTCAAAGACAGGTTAAATGAGGCTTTGAGCAACCTGATTCAGTGGGAGGTGCCCCTGCCCATGGCAGTGGGGTTGGGACTGGATAGGCCTTGAGGTCCCTTCCAACCCAAACCATTCCATGATTTTATGAAGCTCCAAAGATCTGGGATTGGGTAGTGCTCTGCGTGGAGGAAGGCTGTGGAGCAAGGATCAGAGCTTTGTAGGGTGTTGGTGCTGCTTTGGCAGGAATTGGTGAAAGTGAAGGGTAGAAGTAACTGAGCTGAAGCTATCAGGCCACATCTTTTGGTACAGACTCTTAGCCTTGGGGCTGAACCCTGCAAAGAGATGTTCTGTTTGCCAGGCTGGAGGGCCTGGGTTCAGCCAAATGAGAGAGTCGCAGTGAGAAAGCAAGCTGCTTGTACCCTGAGGGGAAATCCTATCACAAAACCCAGTTCAACTTCCTCTTATTTCCTCCTCAAAACATTTCCAGTCAGTCAAAGTATCTGTGTTGCAGAAACATCTCCAGTTTCCTGTGCTTCTCAAACAGCAATAACTACCAGTGGTTGCTCAATTCTTGTCTTGCTTTCAGTGTTCTCTGCAGGCTTTCAGTTAAAATAAATAGTCTGTATTTAGAAATATCCGTAAGTGGAGCAGAAATGCTGTGATCAATTCGGCAGAAGAGATTTGGATTATTGATATTCCATGCACTAGATATTTTCCTTCACCCAAAGTACTTTGTTGTCAGGGCAATAGACATGAGTTTCTTTTCATTGAGCTACCAGTTAGGTGTTGCCTTCTCACAAGGGAGGGAGGTGAAACAGGTTCTGATCTCTTCTGTCTTGCAGCCTACGATAGGACCTGAGAGAATGGCAGGAAGAAGTGCCAGGAGAGGGTTAGATTGGATATTAGGAAGAGGTTCTTCACCCAGCGGGTGCTGGAGCACTGGAACAGCTCCTCAGGGAAGCAGTCACAGCACCAAGTCTGCCAGCATTCCAGAAGCATTTGGACAATGCCCTCAGTCACACAGTGTGAGTGTTGGGAGTGTCCTGTGTAGGGACAGGAGTTGGACTCGATGATCCTCGTGGGTCCCTTCCAACTCAGGTCACTCTAGGATTCTGTGGTCTTTCTCTTCTCCTGTAGTTCTTGTGTTAATATCTGATTCTGGAGAACCTCCTGTGTTTGAAGCTGAAGTCATTGAGGAGGGACACAGGAAATCCTAATGCCACGTTATGTTTTGCAGTCAGCTGGGCCTCGAGGAGTTCCCAGTAGAGAAGAGGTGGAAGGGAATCTATGACCAGTTCCTGGAGTTCATCCATTCTGGCTGCAAAGAAGAAACAGAGGAGTCTTTCATGGGATTCCACATACAAACGAGTAAGGAGCTGCGGAAATCTCAGGAGTACCTTTTCTGCCAAAGGTATGAGTATTGCAAGAGAGGAGCCCATTGGGGTAGAGAGGATGGTGGTTGACATTAGGATCTGCTGTGTGTTAAAGTTAGGAGCCCAGGCATTATGCAGTTATTCTTCCTCATGAGACAGCAGGATGAATTTTAAGCCTGAATTTACAGTTGTGCTGTTGAGATTGATCCTTATAAGTTAAAATTTGGATGGAATTCCATTTGATTAAATGTAAGCATCTGCATCTGACCTAGTTATTGCTGGCTCCTCTCATATTTGAGGGAGGTCCAGCTGGCACCATAGAAACATTAAGGTTGGGAAAAACCTCTAAGCTCATCCAGTCCAACCGTCAGCCCAACCCCACCGTGCCTGCTAAATCATGTCCCAAAGTGTCACATCTACATATTTTTTTGAACACCTCCAGAGAAGGAGACTCCTCCAACTTCCCTGGTTGGCTTGTTCCAATGCTTGACCACTCTTCAGTAAGGAAATTCTTCCTAATATCCGTCATAAACCTCCCCTGGTGCAGCTTGAGACCATTTGCTCTCATCTTATCATCTGTTACGTGGGAGAAGAGATCAGCACCCACCTCAATACAACCTCCTTTTGGGATGTAATTGTAGAGAGCAATAAGGTC
Source organism: Tapera naevia (assembly GCA_033556795.1). NCBI lineage: Eukaryota > Metazoa > Chordata > Aves > Cuculiformes > Neomorphidae > Tapera > Tapera naevia. The sequence continues at coordinate 3,105,741 of JAUMJJ010000129.1, read as the reverse complement.
TCCCCTCAGCTTCCTCTTCTCCAGACTAACCAATCCAAGTTGCCTCAGATACTCCTCGTAAGACTTGTTCTCCAGACCCTAATGAGGCTTTGCAAACTCATCTCCCCTTGAGAAAATACCTAAAATAAAGCAGACAGCATATGCAGGATGCAGCCCAGCCTGGTTGTAAGGGGAGCTGGAGGTGATCAATTTAGATCATCACAGGTGTTGTAAGCTGTGGAGCAATTCCACTGAAATGGGTAGAGAAAACTCCAACAGTCCCATTGCCTCCTTGGTATCTGCCTACAATACCAATTGGGACTTATCCCAGGCCTTCACTGTGTGGTTTTCCTTCCTCACCTCTCATTTTTCAGGGGAACTGAAGATGTATCCTGGAAGATAGAAGATATTCTTGAAGAGCTTGTCCAGCACCAGGGACAGGAGTCACTACAGAGGTATTTGGAGAAGGTAAACTTTAAAACCGTAATGATCACACCTGCCCACCAAACACAGACACAGGCTGTAGGAACTTCCTGTTGCTTTCTGGTTGCAGATATAATGTCACCAGTGACTTCAAGAATCTTCTCTAAATTTTGTGTGTGTCCCTATGCTTGTGAAGAAGAGTGATATCTTTTGTGGTTTTTGGACTCTCATTTTGTGTACAGCTATAGAAGCCAGGAAGTGATGATAAAGCTGGAACACCCAGCTGCTGGAAATGATTAATCGACTTCCATGCTCTTTCCATGGTTGTTTTTCCCTCAGACAGCGTTTCCCTGAAGCACCCTTTGCCCTCTCTTAACTATCACAGTAAATCTCATCAGAGCAGCAATCCTACTAAGCAATTTTCTGCCTGATAATGGGAGGAGATTGGGCTTGTGGTGGCAAAAATAGACCAAAATTATAGCTGATTACCTCCAGGCTTGTTCTCCTTTGCTGACAAGAGAAGGTTGGGTGGCCTTTCAGTGTTATCCTCTGCAAATGCCAAGGGCTGACTTGTAAGATTTAATTTTCCTCTGTCATGCAGGCACTGAAGTCTTCCCTGCACCCACTGGGAAAGCTGCTGAAGGCCTTGACGATAGCTTTTCAGGCAACATATTCTGGGATTGGGGCCAACAGACATTTGCTGACTATGGCACAAGAAGAAGTCAAGTACTATGCAAAGAAAATATGGGAGTTTTACCAGTAAGTCAAGCCCACCGAGTCCTTCCAATGTTTATGAGCATAGAGGGCTTGTGGAGCAGACCATTTGGGGTCAGTTTTTCAGGTGACAGGGCGGCTTTATTTCACAGCATGTTTCTTGGGAGAGTTGCTTCAGAATGGTGCTAGATAAAGAGGTGTTTGTGGTAGTTAAGATTATATGGACCTGTGAAGCCTTTATTATTGTGCAGTACGTGACTCAAGGCCTTTAATGTGAATCTCAGTGAGTTATGGCAGCTTGGTGAGCTGTTGCCCACTATGGACTTCATAGAACGGTTTGGGTTGGAAGGGACAATGAAGGGCATCTAATCAAAAGCCCCTGCTGTAAGCAGGGACATCTTCAACCAGATCAGGTTTCTCAGAGCCCCATCCAACCTGACCTTGAATGTTTTCAGAGATGGGGCATCCACCACCTCTCTGGGCAACCTGTGCCAGCATTTCACCTCTTTCAGCATAAAAAAATTCTCACTATCTAGTTAAAACTTCATTTAGACAAGCACAAAAATCAGCAAGAGGCCTCAGTAAGAAACAAGGACAGCAAAGCATAACAGAGCACACAACAGTGGTGTTTGATACCAATGTTTGGATGAAAAACAGCTCAAGCTTGACGTGCCTCAACTCAACAGGAGTTAAGAACATGTGGTGTAAGCGCATTGTTGGGGCTTGGCTGATGTGGGTAGAGACTCTAAAATGAGGTGTTCATTTGTGTGGATGTGCCTTTGGGTAATTAAGGACTGGATCAAAGGCATGATTGGGGTCCTGTTGCTGTTTGAATCTATTTAAGGAGAAGGTACAAGATGCACCACAGCAGGGAGAGGTGGAGAGCTCTGCCTCTGGCTGCGCATCCGGTGGTTTTGCCTTAAAAATAAGAGGTTGGATAAAAGCTCTGCTGTTATGAGTTTAGCCTGGTGTGCTTGAGGAAGGCTGCCAGCTCTGTGATGAGGGGTTGTCTGTCCCAAGCAGCCTTAAATAGTGGCACAGGAAGGTGGGAACAAGTCAGACTTGATTCAGTTCATCTGCAGTGTGTCTTTGTCAAGAAACTTGGCATAGCAGAGGGGTCTAAGCTGTGTTCATGAACAGTGCAACAGGGCTGGTGAACTGAGAATTGGTTCATGTGAAGGTGTTCCTGAGCTCAGTGTGTGACTTGGAAAGCTGGCTTCATGTCTCAAGACCTTCCAGATGCTGTCTGGAAAGAGAGACCCACCTTGTTTTGCTGTGCCTCTGAGTTTTGTAGGCTAATACTTCTACACCAAAAAAAAGGCAACCTCTCCCTGATTCTCCTTTTAAGATTACGAAGTTTTGGCTTGGAAATATCAAGAGAATCCCAAGCTACATTTTCAGAGTAGCTTATGAACATCATCTAACTAATAGATGGAATAGAGAACTGGCTGATATAACAGGTCCTGAAACCTCATGTCTCTTGAGCAGGAACACAAGGAGGTGGTGCTCAAATGCAGTCCACAGTTAGGACCTCATCTGGAGTCCTGTGTTCAGTTCTGGAGTCCTCAGCACAAGAAGGACATAGATCCATTAGAGGGTGTCCAGAGGAGGCCACAGAGATGATCCAAAGGCTGGAGCACCTCCTATCCAAGGACAGGCTGAGGGAGTTGAGCGTTTTTAGAGAGGAGGAAGCTCTGAGGATACTTTATAGCAGCCTTCTAATACTTAAAGAGAGCCCACAGGAAAGCTGGGGAGGGGCTCTTTCTCTGGGAAGTCAGGGATAGGATGAGGGGGAATGCTTTTAAGCTGAAAGAAGGGAGATTTAGATTAGATATTAGGAAGAGATCTTTTCCTGTGAGGTTGTTACCCAGAGAAGTGGTGGCTGCTCCATCCCTGGGCATGTTCAAGGCCAGGTTGGAAGAGGCCATGAGCAATCTGATCCAGTGGGAGGTGTTCCTGCCCGTGGCAGGGGGTTGGAGCTGGATGGGCTTTGGTGTCTCTTTCAGCTTAAACAATTCAATGATCTCCAGTGGCAACTCTTAATTTTCAGAAGCTATGGAGATTTTTTTAAAAACACTTATTAAATCCCAGCAGCTTCTGTTCGTCATGGAAAAAGCCCTCACTTGTATGGTGAAACTTGAATACTGAAACAACACTGCAAACATTACCAAGAGCTTTACTGACAGCTCACTTGAAGCTGTGGGAAGGCTGAGCTCCTCATTGTGAGCAGGGAATTACCCTTAAAAAAAGGAGAAGAGGAACTAAACCTTGGCTCTGCTCCTTTTCCAGGGGTTTGCTCCATCTGGCGCTGGAACAGAAAGGCCAACTGCCTGCAAAGTGTGTAGATGGAGATACAAGGTATGTTTGATTTTTAAGCTGTTTGGACATATGAGATGTTTTCTGAACTGATTGTATTTATCCATTTGAGCCAGATTTAAGTGCCTACCCTTTTCTCTGAGTGCAAAGATTTCAATAGCTCTGCTTGAAGCATAAGAGTGACTTCTTCTAATCATGTTCTGTAGCAGAATAGAGTGGTGAGTTGGAGGTGTGTGTGGTGCCCAGCCTTGTGAGATAACCCACACCAGCTCCTGAGCAGCAGCATTGGTTGTGTGTGAGGCAGTGGTCCCAGCACTGCCTTGAGCTTTGCATTAGTCACAAGAACTTCATTGTGGAGATGGTTTCTTCACTACCAGCACCAAGAGAAAGGCAGGACTGGAAATAGGGAATGCAGGGTGAGAATGCAGGAATGCAGAAGATGTAGAAGACATGGTGTTCCTAGAGTAAGAAAGCAGCAATAATAACAGAATCATAGAATTATCTGGATTGGAAGAGACCTCCAAGATCATCAAGTCCAACCCTTAATCCAACACTATCATGATTACTAGATTGTGGCACAAAGTGCCATATCCAGTCTTATTTTATAAACCTCCAGGGATGGTGAATTCACCCCCTCTCTGGGCAGGCCATTCCAGTGCCTGATTACTCGTTCTGTGAAGAACTTTTTTCTGATATCCAGCCTAAACCTTCCCTGGCAGAGTCTAAGCTCGTGGGAGATCCATGTTTAGGGCTTTGTGGGTTGGGAAGAAACATCCTTGTTCAGCTGTCACCATTTGAATTTCTCTTTGTTGTAATCTGTGGCCCTCCCCACATGAATGAATGAAGCCAGGAGGTTGGTGGAATGGTGAAAAGCTGGAAAAGAGCTTTATCTGAGTTTCTTTGGTCTTTCTTTCTTAAGAAATACGCACTCTACTGAAACATCTCAGTAAGAAAAGCTGAAGATAGGTCTCTGGTGCTCCAGGTTTCTTCCAGTGACTGAGGAGACCTTGTGGAGAAACAGTACCCTCTCCTGTCCCACAGCATAAGGTGCACTTGCATCTTCAGCTTGAGTGTTACAAAGATTGCTGCTGTCCACCTGTGATGCTGAACTCAAAGGTGGAGGAAGGTGGGGAGAGCACTTTACAGTCTCAGAAACTGCCTCTTCCATTGTGTCCTGTGTGCCTTCAAGGTTTTAGGTCTCACTTCAGGACTCTGCTTTGCTTTTCTTCACTGTAGTGACGAGAAGGCGTGCAGTGTGGTCCTGCCACTGATCTTGCCCTGCTTCTACCCTGAGCTTTTCATGCTCTACATGCTCTACCATGAGAGAGAAGATGACTTGTACTGCCAAGGGATCGTGGACCTAAGCCTCTTCCCTGACATCAAACTGCTAGAGTTTCTGGATGTGCAGAAGTAAGTGACATTTTTTCATCCCAGGATGCAACCCCATGAAAGGAGGGAGGGAAGCGCCCAGGGAAAGCTCTGCTCTCACAGGAGGAAAGGACACATAATCTGTTCCTGGGTCCATCATTGGCTGTAGCACTGAAGTTTCTCCTAGTCTGGTGCTGGAAGTCCAGTCATAGAATGCCTGCAGTAGTCTGGAACAACACTGACCAGAGGAAAGCTGCTGTTATCTATGTTGATTGTCATTATTCTTTAGCATAAATCTTTTTTGGCCCAGCAAACAAATAGTTTGCTCCAACACAGAGATAATCAGATGTGGTTTATAACTGTGTCTCAGAAAGAGCTATAGTCCAACAAATGATGCTTCCTGTAACAGTCTCAATGCAGGGGAATGACTGTGGAGCCAGATGTTTTCTCCACCCATTCCTGCAGCTAGATCATAGAATCATTAAGGTTGGAAAAGACCTCTAAGATCATCCAGTCCAACCGTCAGCCCAACACCACTGTGTCTACTAAACCATGTCCTGATATGCCATGACTAAGTGTTTTTGGAATGCCTCCAGGGATGGAGACTCCACCACTTCCCTGGGCAGCATCTTCCAATGCTTGACCACTCTTTCAGTAAAGAAATTTTTCCTAATATCCAGTCTAAGCCTCCCCTGGTGCAACTTGAGGCAGTTTCCTCTCGTCCTATCACTTCTCATTTGGGAGTAGAGACCAACGCCCACCTCACCACAACCTCCTTTTAGGTAATTGTAGAGAGAGATAAGGTCTCCCCTCAGACTCCTCCACAGACTGATCGATTCCAGTCCCCTCAGCTGCTTCTCACAAGACTTGTTCTCCAGACCCTGGAGAATCCTTCTTGGAAGTTATGTTTAAGGACCAAGACTCAAGAGGCACATGAATTTTCTAACACTGGCCCAAGGGTTTAAGCAGGGTAGCAGTGGACTTGGAGTCTCAATTTGGAAGTTTGGTTCAGTCTGGCCTCAGAATTGAATTTGAAAGTGCCAAAACTCTCCAGTGGTTATTACAGGAGCATCTGTGAGTAAAATGAACCCTACGTTCAAGTCAATGAGCATAAGCTATTCATTCTTCTTGTGGGAGTGTAAGGAGAAGAGCATGTCTAGTCTGGTTGGGAGGTGTCCCTGCCCATGGCAGGGGGGTTGGAACTGGATGATAATTAAGCTCCCTTCCAACCCAAACCATTCTGTGATACTATGAAGCACAACCTCACACACCTCCAAGACTTCAGCATCACCTTGAATGAGGAGATAAAAACTGCCAAGACTGACTTAGGGTGCAGTTAAGACATGGACACGTGCCTTCTAAATCTTCTCCTTGTAATCTCCTTTCAGACACCTGTGGCCTCTGAAAGATCTCACCCTGACAACCAACCAGGTAAGAAACAACCCTAAGAGTTAGCGTTGGTGTGTGAGTGAGATGGCATCAAGGCTACAACATCCTGGCTAAGATGGAGCTTCACCTAAGTAACCACGGGGCAGTCTGCACTCAGAAGTCAGAGCTACGTGACATGCATTGATTATTTATGATCTATAGCTGCTCCATATGAATTGCCACAGATGAGAATACGAGCTCTGCGTAGGGTTGCTGGGTAATGCTCTGCTCAGTGGTGTTTCAGAGAGTATTCTGAGTGGCACTGTAAGCATCCAAGTTTGTTCAGTGTGGCAGAGTCTACAACAGCTTTTATTTGCTCTCTTTTATGGGTAGCAAACAGGCTTATGTTGTGGCCAGGGCTGAAGAGCCACGTGGAGGCTCTCAGAAAGATGATCTTCAACTCTGTTTCCCTTTCAGAGGCGGTCCCTTATCAAGGACAAGTGTTTCCTCTCTGCCACAGAGTGTTTGCAGAAGCTGATGTAAGTCACCATCCCTACCTTCTGTCTGGCAACCACAGTTGATGGGGTTTTTCTGTATACCACAGGGAGTGCAGGGACAGGATGAGAGGGAATGGTTTTAAGCTGAAAGAGAGGAGGTTTAGATTAGGTATTAGGAAGACATTTTTTACTATGAAGGTGGGGAGACCCTGGCTCATGTTGCCCAGAGAAGTCATGGAAGCCACGTCCCTGGAGGTGTTCAAGGCCAGGTTGGATGAAGCTTTGAGCAACCTGATAGTGGGAGGTGTCCCTGCCCCTAGCATGGAGGTTGGAAGTTGATGATCTTTCAGGTCCCTTCCAATCTAAACCATTCTGTGATTCTGGTTTGGGAAATGCTGCAAACTTTCACCTGTTTACAAAAACTTGTCTGGGTCAGCCTGCGAGATAAAGAAAAGTGGTTTGTGGTATTGCTTTCTATTTTCATCTTAAATAAGTTCTATAGAACTACTGTTTACTCCCAAAGAAATATAAAGACAATATCTAGTGTGTTTACATGCAACCCTCCCCTGGAAGGTATCTCCACTTAATTTTGTAGAGATGTTGCTACACAAAATCTGACTTTGATGAAACAGAATTCATTCATAGAATCATTGAATGACTTGGTTGGAAAAGGCCTTTGAGACCAAGTCCAACCATACCAGTCCACTAGATGTCAGTCTGCAGAGCAAATTGGGCCTGTCATGATAGAGCCCATTGCTCTGGATACATGGAGCTACATGAAGATTATCCATCCAGTTTGGCATCCCAAGATGTTAATGTAGTAAAGCAGAGCACAATTGAAGAAGCTCAGTTTGATGTGTTGGCTTCAAGTCCAGTCTAGGCAATGATGTTGCAGTAACAAGTGGGAGGGAAGATAAAGGGGAGCAGGGAAGTGTTGTGGGATCCTTCAAATGGGAGCTCTCCAGTCCCTAAATACAGCAGTCCTGGTGAGAGCTTCCTGGTGGAAGCCAACATGACTTCTCTTCTGGGGAAGGCAGCACAGGCTACATAGAATCATAGAATGGTCTGGTTTGGAAGGGACTATGAAGGTCCAACCCCCCTGCAGTGAGCACAGACAACTTGCACTGGATCACAGTGCTCAGAGCCCCATCCAGCCTGACCTGGAATGTTTCCAGGGATGGAGCATCCGCCACCTCTCTGGGCAACCTGTGCTGGTGTTTCACCACCCTCAGTGTGAAAAATTTCTTCCTCATATCTGGTCTAAACCTTCCTAAACCAGACTTATAGACATAACAAATGCATTAGTTCCTTGCAAGAGCAATATCTTACAGAACTGCTCAAAGTGATTCATCTCATCCTCTTTAGCATTTATTTGGGGGGCTGTGACTCAGGTTAGTCCTGTCTAAAGTGGAAGACTGACAGGAGGGTGAGCACATCATACTCAGGACTTGAAATCTCAAGTTCCATCTGGATGATGTTACAATCTGAAGATGCCTCCTGGCATCTCCTTGTTGCCCCCTTTTTGGTGGAGCCATTTGAGATGACTGGCAGGCTTTATTGTAGCACGAGGGTCTGCTCTGAGTTCTTTCCAGTTCTGCTGCTTTATGTCTTCAGCTGTGTAGTGGAAGCATCTTTGATGTGGTTGTTTTCACACTGGCAGCACCACAGTGGATCCCCGGGAGAAGCTGGTGATCCTCCAGAAGACATATGAGGAGATAGAGAGCACAGTGTCCCGGGTAGTGGAGAAGGACTACAAGCTCCCCATGGATGACCTGTTGCCCCTTCTGATGTATGTTGTATCCCGAGCGAAGTAAGTGGAAGTCTTTCATTTCCCAGTCCTATTGTTGTGTGATCACTCAATTGGACAATCATAGAATCATAGAAGACTTCTGTTGGAGAAGTCCTCTGAGACCATCAAGTCCAACAACACCCACCATCCACTAAACCATGTCCCTCAAAAACTCATCTATCCTTTTTTGAAACACCTCCAGGGATGGTGATTCCACCACCTCCCTGGGCAGCTGTTCCAGTCCCTGAGCACCCTTTCAGCAAAGAAATTCTTCCTCATATCAAGTCTGAACCTCCCCTGGAGCAACTCATGGCCATTTCCCCTTGTCCTGTCACTTGTGAGAAGAGATCAACACTCGCTTTGCCACAGCCTTCTTTCAGACAGTTGTAGACAGTGATGAGGTCTCCCCTCAGCCTTCTCTTCTCCAAACTAAACAACCCCAGTTCCCTCAGCCATTCCTTGTAAGATTTGTTCTCCAGCCCCTTCCCCAGCCTTGTTGACCTTCTCTGGATGTGCTCCAGCCCCTCAATGTCCTTCTTGTACTGAGGGGCCCAGAACTGAAACCAGTACTTGAGGCGTGGCCTCACTGGTGCTGAGCGCAGGGGCACAATCACCTCCCTGGTTATTCTGGTTATTATTTGATACAGGCCAAGATGCCATTGGCCTTCTTGGCCACCTGGGCCACTGCTGGCTCATGTTCAGCCTCTGTGAGCCAACACCCCCAGGTCCTTCTCCTCCAGGCAGCTCTCCAGCCACTCTTCCCCAAGCCTGTAACACTGCAGGGTTTGCTATGTCCCAGGTGCAGGACTCGGCACTTGGTCTTGTTTAACCTCATCCCGTTGGTCTCAGCCCATGGATCCAGCCTGTCCAAATCCCTCTGCAGAGCCTTCAAGCAGATCAACACCACCCAGCTTGGTGCCATCTGCAAACTTGCTCAGGGAGAAAGGACAGCTGTATTTCCAGGCCAAATATTTCAAACGAGAACCTGGATTTCATGTTTAAAGATGCATTTTCCTGAGCTGTTTTGGGGTTTCTGCGTGTTACTGTCTGCCACCTGTGGTGTGATTATGTTGGCTGTGATGTGAAGTGGCTGGGAACTTCCTAATTGTCCATCTTTAATCCGAGAGCATAGTTGATGGTTGTCATGGGAAATGTGGTCTTACTTGCATCTTAGATGACCACAGAAAATAGGAACATGATGCCTTTGAAGGCCAATTGTTGATGCCTTAAAGGCATCATCTAAGTATCTTACATCCCCCATTTTCCATTCTCAGCAGGGCACTTCCCAGTTTGGAGACTGGGAAGATCTTGAACACTGACCATCCAGTTGTTAGGATTTTCCTGTGTAGGATTGACTGTAAATGTAACACGTTGCTGCCAAAGAGGCTCTGTCTGTCTTCCTTTCACTGCAAATACAGGAACCTGCTTAGATCCAGTAGAATGAAACTGTATTTTATTTTCCTGGCAAATTTAAGTCAGAATCCTTGACTGCCTTCCTGAATATGCTTGGTCTCCAAAAAAGAGTGAAACCTTTAAACTTGGAGCCATGAAATTCAGAAAGCTGGGTTATTTTTTTCCCTGCAGTCATCTTGGATGACGTGGGTTTGTTTGTTAGGCAGCTTTCTCGACTGTAGAGGAGGAGAAAAAGGGACTGTGTAAAATTGGAAGTGATTGTCCCTCTCTACTCTGCGCTGGTGCTGCCCCACCTTGAGTTGTGGGGGCAGTTTTGGGTGTCACAGTATAAAAATGATCTAAAGCTATTGGAGAGTGTTCAGAGGAGGCCACAAAGTTGGTGAAGGGTTTAGAAGCTGTGTAAGGAGCGGCTGAAGTCACTTGGTCTGTTCAGCCTGGAGAAGAGAAGACTGAGGGGGGACCTCATGGTGGTCTCCAGGTTCCTCACAAGGGGAGGAGGAGGAGCAGGCACTGAAGGAATGGCAGGAAGATGGGCCAGGGGAGGGGTTGGACATCAGGAGAAGGCTTTTCCCCTAGAGGGTGGTGGAGCACTAGAACAACTCCCCATGGAAGCAGTCACAGCCTGAGAATATTCCAGAAGCCTTTGGCCAAGGCCCTCAGTCCCACGGGGTGAATATTGGAGCTGTCCTATGTAGGGACAGGAGTTGGACTCGATGGGCCTTGTGGGGCCCTTCCAACTCAGGAAACTCTGTGATTTTGATTGAGCATCTTTCAGATCAAGTCATGCTGGTTGCCTCAGGGACTCTTCTCCAGAACATGAAGGTGACGCACAAGGAATCAGCAATGAACCAACTTCTAGATCCAAGCGTTCTTCTCTCCATAATCTGATTTCAAACACATACCCACAGACTGTGGTCCCCAGAGATGTATTCTAGTTGTGACTTTTTTTTTTTTCCTAGAATACAGCACCTGGGAGCTGAAATCCATCTGATCAGAGACTTGATGGACCCCACCAATCAAGGAGGACTGTATGACTTCCTGCTAACAGCGCTGGAGGTAAGGGAATGCTTTCAACAAAGAAGTGTGGCCAGCAGGTCAAGGGAGGTGTTTCTTCTCCTCTGCTCTGGTGAGACCCCACCTGGAGGATTTTGTCCAGTTCTGCAATCCCCAGCATAAGAAGGGGATGGAACAGGTCTAGAGGAGGCCATGAGATGATGTGAGGGCTGGAGCATTTCTGCTATGAGGACAGGCAGGGAGAGTTGGGGTTGTTCAGCCTGGAGAAGGTTCCAGAGAGACATTCCAGTACCTGAAGGGGGCCTACCAGAAAGCTGGGGAGGGACTTTTCCCAGGGACCTGGAGTGACAGGATGAGGGGGAACAGCTTTAAATTGGAAGGGGGAGGTTGAGATTGGACATTGGGAAGGAATTCTTCATGATGAGGGTGAGGAGGCCCTGGCCCAGGTTGCCCAGGGAAGTTGTGGCTGCCCCATCCCTGGAGGTGTTCAAGACCAGGTTGGATGGAGTTTTGAGCCCCCTGATCCAGTGGGAGGTGCCTCTGCCCATGTTAGGGTGGTTGGAACTGGATGGGCTTTGAGGTCCCTTCCAACTCAAACCATTCTATCACTCAATGATTCTGTGATCCATGAGAAGCAGAGATACTGAGGCATTCTACTCTCACTTAATTTTAGAGGCCTGTTTATACGCCTAGCACAGGTTATTTTTCTTCTCTTCTATAGAAAACAATTATCTTTTTAATTTATAATGTGCAGATCTAATCCTTCCTGTAGCCTGTGGGGCAGCACAGCTTCCTTTTGTGTGCAAGAGACCAGATTTTGGCCCAAAGTTCTAAAACTTTAATGGGTTGCTTTGTTCCTTGCCCAGTCATGCTATGAGCACATCCAGAGGATGAGACTCCACCAAAGAGAAAACTGCCACGTGGCCCACAGCTCCTGAGCCCCAGGACCCAAAGGGAACCTGCACTTTCTTGACCAAACACTGATGGATGAAGAAGCAATCAAGTCATCGCTGTTCTGGCTGCTTTGAAATAGGGAAGAATGGTTATTTATCAAATGAGGGTTTCTTGCTGGGTTTTCCCTGGACTGGCTATGAAGCATAAATATATGGATGCTGTGGGCCTTCAATACACAGCTTGGGAATCTCTTTGCAGAAAGTGGCCAAGGTTTCTTTTGCCTTGTAGTTTTATTTCACTTTTCCTGCAAACAGCAATTTGCCTCGAAACCCCATTTAACGATTCTCTCGGATGCCGCCTCTGTTTCGCGCTGGTGAGCTGACGCCAGGGAGGAGAGGTTATTTGATAGAAAGCAGTCAAGTGGAACCACAAGAAGTTTTGGTGGGACTGTTTCTGGTTGGCAGAAATGTGGCATGGGCAGGACGAGCCATCTCCATGCTCCTAAACAACTTGTTCCTGGAGTGAGGTGTTTATTCCCGTATCCCGAAGAGGAAAGTTTTCCATTCCTTTTCCTACCTATGCCAGGCTTGAGTAGCTCTCCATTGCATTGTAAAGCTGCTATTGGTTAACTTCCTTTTTTAATGATACTTAAAAGTGCATATTTATACTCTGCAGACTCCTGTTAAATCTCAGGGATATCACTTGCACCTTGAACATGCTTTGTAATTCTGCAGGGCTTCGTGTGTACCTGACAGAAAAGGGCATACGTTGTCCTGGGGTGAGAAATCTCAAATCCTGGTGAGACAAAACATAAAACCACCCAGATTTCTGCACTGACAGAGCTGCAACCCCTCAGGGTTTTCCTAGATGCACAGATTTGTGCTGGCAGATGACCCACTGACACCAGAGGGGTACAAACTGGATTAGAATTGGGTTGAGTTTTATGCAGCCTTTGTAAAAGGTGAATGGATATTTGGGATCCTGTTCCTATCAGACAGAAAAAGTAATGTCTGAGTTAAAAATTCAGAGCAAAAGCTCTTTTGAACTAGATTTTAACCTGCTTTTTTTTTTTTTTTTTATCATTGGACTTTAAATTATTCAGGTTTGTGACTTCAGGAAAACAAAACTCTACAGACTGTTTCCTCTTGTTTATCACAAGTATTATGCTTTAATAAATAGTACGATGAGTACAATAGTTAATATATTGACATGAGAGTATCCTAATGTATGTTTTACAGTAACTCATATTTAAATAAAGCTGTCTAATTTTTAAGAGATTCCAGGCTCTCATAAGTTTTATTCCAGTCTTGTTGCAGTCTTCAGACACTTGAGGATTTCTTTTCTTCTCTTTAACCTCAGAAAATATTTGGCTCCTTAATCGTTCATGGGAATGGAGAACTTGAACTACAAACTAATTTCCTGATGTAATTGTAGAAGAGACTGAAACAATAAAATCAACCTTTGTGCCTCTGTTCCTTACCAAATTGGTAAGGAGAGCAGGGCTTAAACTTTTCATTTCCTGCAAGTAAACTCCTATTTCATTACCCCATTGTCTCACACCGAGCCTTAGCAGGCTTTATGAAAGAGCCCTTACACATCTTCAGAGCTGAAGATGCTGTGGTGCTTAGCACAGGTGAAGAGAGAGCAGCTGAGACCCATCTTCTTTTATTTGAATGCCTCCTTAGCCATCCTACATTGCTGGCCCATCTTATTTCTTACCAGTGTTCCACGGCGAAGAGGAATAGACCGCAGAAATGATGCCTCATCCCCAAAAACATCACAGCAAATTCATGCCATCCATCTAAATGAAGATGCAGAACAGTGTCTAAACTGGTCCTGGATTTACTGAGATGCTGGGTTCTCAGTGTAAAGAACAAGACTTTTACTTCTGCTGTTTTCACACAGCAAAGCCAAGCAGCTCCAGATTTAGGGGAGATGAAATGAAAATGTGCTGTTCATCTAAACAAACCCTTTATAAAATTGCAGTGTTTGAAGTGGGTGGTGCCAAGAGCAGTTGCACAGCATGCAGTGAGACTGGGGAATACAAGACCAAAAACATGCTTTCCTACCAGTGCACTCATTTGTCAGCTTTAAACCATTGTTCCTCACCTCTCTGAAACCTCACCTCAGAAAGAAAATCTCCATCTGCCTCTCTTTGAGAACGTAAACAGCCACAAGTAACCACTGTGAACTTTTAATTTCAGCATTGCCAAAACCTGGCAGGTTTCCAGTCTAAAGAAACACCCTGCCAGAAGGTTGAATCACTGAGATGTAGTCACAGCTGTTTAAAAGGAGGAAAAAAAGGTGTTTTCTTGCATATTCCATTCTTCCATGCTTTGGGTATTGATTTTAATTTCAGGTACTGCTTCCTACCCAAAATGCAGAACTTCTACTACAAAAATAGGACATGCAAAAAGCATGCATGTACAAACTCCACAGCATTATCTAGAAAACCAACAAGGTTTGTTTTTTTGCAGCCTACTGAAGATTTCTACTATTGCACTTTCTAAACACAAGGTCCTAAGTTGCTCTTACTGGTTACCTGGTTGAAAATAGAGGAAGTTCTTGAGCAGCAGTTCAAGTAAGCCCTGAAGGGGCAACTAAGGTAACAGTGTGCAGCCATTTGTGCTTCTAGGCTTTCTCATCAACCAGTAAAAGCAAGAGGGCTACTTCATTGGAAATATTCTTAGCCCAAGGGTAGTATCCAGGTTGCAAATTGTGCTATGAAACCATGCAGTAGTGCTTTTTATTTGGTGTGTTAACAGCATGGCTTTTCTAGGAGATAATATGAGGCTACTTGCTAGCTTCCCTGATTAATCAGATCTCTGCTTGATAAAAAAACACTGTGCCTTGAAATAGTGTGTAGAAAAGTGAGAGTACAGTCAAGTTCTTCCTTTTGAAGTGGATCACATGCTTAAATTATTAATGGCAGAATTGCTATCAGGTGTTCAGTTTCCTGATAGGTTAAATTCAATCCCGCAGGCCCTACAGCACTATGAAGGCTGAACCTAAACATGACTTTCAGCTTTAAAGAGATGCCACAGGACAGAGAAATAATACAGTCAGCTCTTCCACATCCAGGCTACAGCTGTTGAGCCAGCTCAGGCTCCAAGGGAAGCTAATTAAACAGGGTCCTCTAATATTTAGAAGGAAGAAGGACAGGTCTTAAAGCAATTTAGGTGTGAGCAGACAAAGCAGAGCTTAACTGCTGGAGCCTGAAGTGCAGGTTTGCTGTCTGTAAAGCTCCTGGAAGCAGAGGGAATTGGGTGCAGACCACTGCAATCTCAGCATTCAGCCCTGACAGAGCTGAGCCTGACCCACAGAGAATTTCTGTTCCCCTTCCCTGAATGCAGGGAACCAGCAGGGTTCATAATATAATTCCAACACAATTTGAGCTTTGCTTTATCTGAGTTTCTTCCTTTCCAATTACTCTAGAAACTCCAAAGCTGTCAACTTAAATATCTTCTGATGAATGTACTCTCTTCCCACTCTATATTAAGGCTCTTTGTACTTCAACTGCAACAGCTATTAAACAGGGAGGAGTCAGTCTTCTACAAACACCCATTTTGCAAAAGGTTCATTTTACAAAGAACTGAATAAATAGGAAGTTAGAGTAGAGCTGTATCTATTGCTGCTTTCAAGTGGTGGAGTAACGCCTCCGGAGGTGGAGAAAGTGATGTCAGGTCTAGTTTCTTGAAATCTTCATTAGCACTCAATGATGTTAACACCTTCACAGTCCTCTTTAAATCAAACACTGCATGGAGCATGCCCAAGGTGGAAATGGCAGCTTTTGGAGTGTTCTTTGCCGAAGCTTCGTCATCGAGGCCGTTTTCCAAGACAGAAATCCTGTTTTCTGCAATAATTTTGAGGAAGTTGTAGAACTCCTTGTAGTCTATGCCCGTGCAAGACTTCATGATCAACTAGGGGGAAAGAAAAGCATCACAGAAATGGAAACAACCCTTATGTTTTTGTAATTCTTACTGTAAATAAATTTTATCAAGGTAATAAGTATATGGAATCATAGGAATCATATTTATTTTTTTCTAATTCCCCAAGGGCACTAATACCCTTTCCCTTACTTGAAGTGCCACTAGACCCAAAAGCAACAGCCTGTTTCTTCTAAGTACTAAATGGCTGTGGTGTTTAAAACTATTTTTGAAGGACATTAACCTAGCAGCAGCAACATCCTCCAGAAATAAACTTTACATTTGCTCCGTGCTTCAGATTTTGGAAGCAAACAAGATGAAACACTGCTCAGTATAGTTACGTGTTCTGAAAGCACTTTGCAGACACAGAAACCTGCTGCCACCTTCACCTTCATTTGCTTGTTTTGGATTCACTGTTTCATCATGAAAGGTTTTCAAATCAGTTCTCCTGTGGGATCTGCTTTACCAGTTTTTCTGCTCACAAGAAAAAGCACTTATATTTCATAAAGGGGAACAGAAATACTACATAAAGGGTTGATCTTGAGGCTAACACTAACCTTGATGGTTGAAGGAGAGTGGCTGAAGCATTAGTTTTTCAGACAACATCCTAACCTCCTTGACACAACAAATATGCACTGGTACAAGTCTTTCCCCATCTTAGTAAAGTAATATTTGATTTCCAGCAAAATGAGGTTGATACCAGTTTCTGCTTCCATATGAAACTGTACCTATCCCAGATATGAGGTCAAGGAGGGCCACAAAGCTGATCAAGAAGGCTGTAGCACTCCTCCACAAGACAGGCTGAGAGTTTTGGGGTTGTTCAGCCTGGAGAAGGCTCCAGGGAGACCTCAGAGCAGCTTCCAGTACTTAAAGGGGGCTACACGAAAGCTGAGGAGAGGCTCTTTATCAGGGATTGCAGGGATAGGATGAGGGGGAATGGTTTTAAGCTGAAAGAGGGAATATATTAGATATTAGGAAGATATTATTTACTGTGAGGGTGGTGAGGCCCTGGCACAGGTTGTCTAAAGAAGTCACAGATGCTCCATCCCTGGAAGGGTTCAAGGCCAGATTGGATAAGGCTTTGAGCCCCTTGATCCAGAGGAAGGTATCTCTGCACTAGATGACCTTTAAGGTTCTTTCCAACCCAAACCATTCTATGATTCTATGACTTGTGTGCCTTAGAACTCCTAAGGTGCTGCACTGCACCCTGGAAATGTGTGATTGTCTAATAGAGAGTCAGGCAGCCAGCATCATGTTGTTATACCTGGCATTGTAGGTGCCAATCATCCACAGGGTCCTTCCATTCATTGATTTCCCTCTGGACAGCTGCTAATTCATCCTGCAGGAAGCACCACATTATAGCCACGTTGCAGCCATTCACCCAGTTGTGGTTAATGGAAATTGTATCCTCCTGAAAGAATAATTTAAATGCTTCCTAAGTTTTACGTAGGAAAGTGAGAGAAAGTAGCTGTCAACAACATGGATGCTGCAAAATGTAAAATCACATTCCTCAACAATGGAACTGCTTCTTTGGCACCAACACCCTCACTATGCTGAAAAGCCATCTCTTTCTAATGTCCCTGAACAACCACATCTTGCTTCGTTCTGTAAACTGGCAAATGTCTGTAGTTCCTCTGTCTGAACATGCCTTTTAAGGACAAAAAGATGGGAGACAGTGGTGGGGAGGAAGGAACAAGGTTGTTAATTTTGGTTTGTGACTATGAAGACTAATTTAACATTTTTTTCCAATATTTTAGCAAGGCCTTTGACACTGCCTCCCACAGTAGACTCCTAGGAAAGCTGGCAGCCCGTGGCTTAGATGGGAGCACTCTGTGCTGGGTTAGGAATTGGCTGGATGGAGCCCAGAGAGTGGTGGTCAATGGTGTCTCATCCAGTTGGTCACCAGTGGTGTCCCCCAGGGATTGGTGTTGGGTCCAGTCCTATTTAATATCTTTATTGATGATCTGGATGAGGGGTTGAGTCCATCATCAGCAAGTTTGCAGATGATACCAAGCTGGGAGGAAGGGTTGATCTGTTAGAGGGTAGGATGGCCCTACAGAGGGACCTGGACAGACTGGAGAGCTGGGCTGATTCTAATGGGATGATGTTTAATAAGTCTAAATGTCAGGTACTTCATTTGGACACAACAATCCCATGCAGAGCTACAGACTGGGGACAGAGTGGCTGGAGAGGAGTCAGGCAGAAAGGGACCTGGGAGTGCTGGTTGACAGGAAGCTCACCATGAGCCAGCAGTGTGCCCAGGTGGCCAAGAAGGCCAATGGCATCCTGGCCTGCATCAGGAATAGCGTGGCCAGCAGGACCAGAGAAGTTATTGTCCCCCTGTACTCGGCACTGGTCAGGCCTCACCTTGAATATTGTGTCCAGTTCTGGGCCCCCCAGTTTGGAAAGGATGTTAGGATACTGGAATGTGTCCAGAGGAGGGCAACGAAGATGGTGAAGGGGCTGGAGCACAAGCCCTACGAGGAGAGACTGAGGGAGTTGGGGCTGTTTAGTCTGAAGAAGAGGAGGCTCAGGGGAGACCTCATTGCTCTCTACAACTCCCTAAAAGGAGGTTGTAGTCAGGCAGGGGTTGGTCTCTTCTCTCGGGTGACCAGGGACAGAACCAGAGGGCATGGACTCAAGCTTCATTAGGGAAAGTTTAGACTTGATGTGAGGAAAAGTTCTTCACTGAAAGGGTGATTGGCCATTGGAATGGGCTGCCCAGGGAGGGGGTGGAGTCACAGACCCTGGAGGTGTTTAAGGGGAGACTGGATGAGGCACTGAGTGCCATGGTTTAGATGATGGGTTGGTGTTGGTGTTAGTGCAGGGTTATAGGTTGGACTTGATGATCTCAGAGGTCCTTTCCAACCTTGTAATACTGTGATACTGTGATTAAATTACAATTTACAGTTAGAGACCAAGATTAACACCCTCAAAGTAAGTCCACCTCACTTGGCGTCCTATTGTTTGGTGACTGGTAGCATCCAATGAGGAAAAGCATAAGAAAAGAGGGTGCAGACAGCTTCTAGTGGCCAATAACCCAAGCAGCTTATGAGTTCAAGCACGCTTTTGGCCACCACCTCGAGCAGGCACGGATAGACCTTTCCTCTGTGTCCAAATTGTTTTGCAGCCCAGTTAGATTTTTGGCATCCACAACATGCTGTGGCTCTAAAAATTGGATCTGATTCAAGCCTGCTGCCTGCCTGATTATCCCTCTCTGTTATGAAAAGGCTGGTCTTGGGCACCTTACCAGATTGTAAACCTGATGATGCCATCCACTGGGGATGAAGACTATCTCCCCTGCTTCCTGCACGATTTCAACAGGGGGTTGGCTTTGGTTGTAGCGAGGGTAAACAGTCTTGTCCTGAAGACTGGGTGCAGTCACATCAAAGGGCAGGTTGCCATGGTGATCTTTCAGGTATTCCTCCTGTCCCGCAGGGTACAACAGCCATTTCTTTCTCCCACATATATTGGCTGACCAGCTATAGGAACGGAAGACATCAGCATGGAACGGAGTCCTGTGGGGAAAATCAGAGCTTTAAGCAAACACAGCACCTAAAAGGTGTAAAATGAATTAAAGGCACTGAGAACCAGACACAGAAATCAACCTCTCCTATGCAAACCTCATCTCAAACTGTCATCCTCTTCATTTAACTTTGATAACTCTTAAAGTATTAAAAGGCCACAATATTGACATAGTATTGCAGTGTTTCATACCCTCTGTGCTTCTCCATCAGTTAGTTTTGAATCTGTCCCACGAACACCTCAGTGACAGGAGATACTGTGATGTGCACTGATTAGAATACTGTAAATGCAACTTTATCACCAATGTTGGACTTATTTTTTCACCTGCAAAATATCTGACCAACTCATCAGCCCTCTGAGGCTTCTGTTGACTCTGCAAAACACAAGTGGCTGATGATTCCCAGGGATTTTCTGCTCCAAAACCTTCTATAAGCTAAGCTGACAACTTTTGCAGATTTTGTGGGCACAGCTCAGGGCTTTTTGAAGCTCAAAGGCACTTTAGGTGACTGCATTAGGATGGTTCACATCTAGACCCAAACGAGCTGCTTGAGAAATGAGACTGGCTGGGCTCAGGTACAACATCACAGTGTACAGCCACACACTGCCTCTGCAACTTGCTGATAAACTGAAACACAACGTGACAATCCCCTGTAATCTTAAAAATGAGTATGTAAGCATGGCAGAAACCACACTGGCTTACCATGAACCTTTAGGCCCCATGTAGACAAACCGGTAATCGTCCACAGCTATAGCA
Source organism: Tapera naevia (assembly GCA_033556795.1). NCBI lineage: Eukaryota > Metazoa > Chordata > Aves > Cuculiformes > Neomorphidae > Tapera > Tapera naevia. Next base: position 3,085,761 of record JAUMJJ010000129.1, on the reverse strand, counting down.
TCCCAGTATTCATTCAGCCAGTCAGATGAGAAATACACAGGGGTTGTATACACATCTTGCTCAGGAAAAGCTCTTAAAAAGATAATGTGATGGAAATTGGTCTGAGAAAAACACAGCATAGCTCCTTCTACTTCAGCTCCCAAACCTACACACAGAGACCAAGCAGGTCTTTAGGAGGCCGTTAATATCTTGCTGCCATCTCCTTTATATCATTGACAACTCTGAGGTGCACACAAAATGCACACAAGAGTGCTTTTTGTGAAGGCAAACTGCTGTTTGGGACATTCCTTCTAATTATGGTGAAAACAACTCTTGATAAACATATTCTCTTTAGGTGAGATGCCTGCAAGACAGGTCATCCAACTGGATGGCAGGCTGGGGTGTGAGGGTTCGGAGGGAATTCAGAGGTGTGTGGCCTTCTCCCACAGGATGTGCCCATCCTGGGCTGCATGTGCAGACTTTCTTTCTTTCTGACTTTGCCTGGGAAAGCAAACAGGGAGGCAGAGACTGACAGATTTCCTCTATCATAAGTCACTGGCACACTCGAAAATGAGGTGATCATGAGAAAGCTGAATTAATAGCAGGACACGATTATGGAAGAAGATTTGAGTGAAAAGACATAAAATTCCTACACAGACACAGGGAATGGACAATGCAGCCACCTTGCAAGCAGCAGGATGGAGGAAAAGTAAAGGCAGAAGAGGGTGAAGAGAACTTTAGTGACAGGGTGTCTACAGGAAAGGTGGAGAGGGGCTCTTTATCAAGGAGTGCAGGGATGGGACAGGGGGAACAGCTTTAAACTGAAAGAGGGGAGGTTTAGATTAGGTATTAGGAAGAATTTTTTTACTGTGAGGGTGGGGAGGCCCTGGCACAGGTTGTCCAGAGAAGTCATGGAAGCCCCATCCCTGGAGGTGTTGAAGGCCAGGTTGGATGGGTCTTTGAGCCCTCTGATCCAGTGGAAAGTGTCCCCCCATGGTAGGGGGGCTGGATCTGGGTGGGCATCGAGGTCCCTTCCAACTCAAACCATTCTATGATTCTATGACTGAGAAGGTTAACAGAACAGAAAATGGACACTAAAGGATTACAACTCAGACATGATTACTGAATTAAAGATAATTAGAAAGGGCCCACTTCTTTCTAAGAGGTCAGGTTTGCCCTATAGCAGTCAAACAAAAGCCCTGTGTTCCAGCCACACAGCTTCTGCAGGGATAACGTTCAGTCATTTACAACACAGATGAAAAGGAAAGCTCACATGAATGCCTTCAGGATATAATGTCTTCTTTAAGGGTCTTGCCATGTGAAGTATGCCAAGAAACTGTGCAGTGTAAGACATACTTTGCTGGGCAGGTGCTAATAAACTGCACTGCCAGCATTTAAACATTTTGGCATTAAAAGCTGAGTGTTTAGGCTCCACAGCAGCTCTCTGCTGTGCTCAGGGGTTTCCACAGTGCTCTCTTACCTGCTCAGGTGCCAGTCCTTTAGATAAAGGCACCCTCGGGACGAACGGTAGCCGTTTCTAATGTACTCTTTCCAGTATTTTATATACTCCTTGAAGGGAAGCTGCTCCTTCGGGTTAGAATTGTATTCCTTGACATCACAGTTGGCAACAGGTACCACAGCCTCTCCTGAAATATAAATTCCTTGAGCCCACGTGTAGACAGAACTGATGCTGAAAGAGAGCTCCCTTAACCTTGTCCACGGCAGCAGCCTCTGATACCTGGGCCCTACCATGCTAATTACAGCACAAACACATAAAGCAGCAGCCCCCAGCTCTCACAGCCAACACCACCATTCTAGGCAAACACAACTCAGACCAGAAGTTATTTATTTAACATGAGCTGAGATTTCCACTTAAACTACATTAGGAGTGGGATATTGATTCCTATTAAGTATACTAATATTTTACAGCCTGGAAAGATATCTCACTGTAAATACAGAATAGTTTTCCCTCACCTGACGAAAGAGTCAGGCTGCTCTGGTTAAAGTTAAGCAGGTATACAAATTGATATGCTTAAATTATACAGCTCTTTGTGTTTTATTTAATTAGGGGAATAAATTAGAGATCTGAATCTGCAAAATATAAAGCGTGAGTCTAGAAAATGAATGTATTAATATTATTAATGAATAATGAATGTATTAACTTAGAAACAAGCTGGAGAATTGTTTTGTCTCGCAGTTCTATTCCTAAGATTAGAAAACAGCTGTGTCATTTAGCATACACGCTTTAATTAGATATTAAAACCACCAAGGCTTACCAAACTTCTGCAGCAGATAATCAAAGTCAGGTTTTCCATCCCAAGTCACCCAGTTTCTCCTGCTGCCCCACTCTTCAGTGAATTTAGCTGAGAAAATACAGGGATGGTTGGGAATCAAGTAATCCCGGAAAAAGTCCGAGTAAGTGAATGAATCTACTTTGTCAATAAAGTCAACGTGTCCTCCGGGGAGGCAGAAAGCACCCTGAGATGAACTGTTGTGGTCACGATAAAAGGCAGTGGAACAGGCAAACGTTGCCCTGTCCATGCAGGCTGGATACCTTTCCTGGCTTAGCCAAGACAGCTCTGACCAGATGCTATCCCGTTGCGTCACGGCAAAAAAAACTACCTTAAAACGTGGCTTGAGTGTCCAAATCCATGAAAACTCACAGGAAAATATAAACAGCCAGAGGTAAAACAAGAAGACGTGCAGGAGCATCCCACCATGCTGGGCTAATTAGGATCTTCCATAGTTCATCAGGTTTAACGCCGGTGGGATCTCTCTGACAACAAAGTCACCCTACAGGTGGTGAAGGTGCTGCTTTTCACTCATCACCTTCTTGTCAGGGCGGCCACGGTTCCTTCCAAGGCTGCTTCCTTCCTGAAACAGCAGAAATGTTAATTTCAGTGGGATATCCCTGCTAAATTGATGAATTGCAGGGATGGAAGGAATGAATACCACTGAATATTTGGGCTCTGGGACACTGCTGCAGACTCTAAAGGGTTCAGCTCTTTGTCAGGAGAAGATAGAAGCTCTGGCAACCTCCTCCCCACTCTCCCCAGAGTCTTCTCTATGGGCCAAGCAGCAATTATAGGCTAAAAAAGGTGAAAAATAGCAAAACAGGTGAATAATGATATAAAGAAGGGTGAAGAAGGAAGGGTGAAGAAGGAAGGGTGAAGAAGGAAGGGTGAAGAAGGAAGGGTGAAGAAGGAAGGGTGAAGAAGGAAGGGTGAAGAAGGGTTAGAAAAAAAAGGTGAAGAAGGGTTAGAAAAAAAGGTGAAGAAGGGTTAGAAAAAAAGGTGAAGAAGGGTGAATAAATGGGCAGTGCCTGGGAAGGGAGAGGGAGACTGAGCACAGGGAGAGAGGGAGGAAGTGCAAAGGCAAATAAGGCCACAAGCCCTGCAGGGATGGGTTTCAGGAGAGGGGAGACACTGTGGGTGAAAGGGAGAGCAGGGTTCTCAGGGAGGGAAAACAGCAGAAACATTAATTTCAGTGCATTATCCCTGCTAAATTAATTAATTGCAGGGATGGAGGGAAGGGTATTGCCTAAATGTATGGGGCGCTGGGACCCCGTCTGCAGCCCAGGAGAAAACATCAGCTCTAGCACATCCCTTACACTCCCCACACTCAGACTTTTCTTTTAGGGGCCTGAGAAAAATTACAGTCTAAAAAAGGTGAATAATAGTAAAAATGGGGTGAAAAATGCTAAAAAAAAAAAGGTGAATAATAGTAAGGAAAAGGTAAAAAAAAAGGTAAGGAAAAGGTGAAAAAGGGCAAAGAAAAGGTGAAAAAAAGGTAAAGAAAAGGTAAAAAAAGGCAAGGAAAAGGTGAAAAAAAGGTAAAGAATATGTAAAAAAAGGCAAGGAAGAGGTGAAAAAGAAGGTAAGGAAAAGGTGGGGAAAAAAGGTAAGGAAAAGGTGGGGAAAAAAAGGTAAGGAAAAGGTGGGGAAAAAAAGGTAAGGAAAAGGTGGGGAAAAAAAGGTAAGGAAAAGGTGGGGAAAAAAAGGTAAGGAAAAGGTGGGGAAAAAAAGGTAAGGAAAAGGTGGGGAAAAAAAGGTAAGGAAAAGGTGGGGAAAAAAAGGTAAGGAAAAGGTGGGGAAAAAAAGGTAAGGAAAAGGTGGGGAAAAAAAGGTAAGGAAAAGGTGGGGAAAAAAAGGTAAGGAAAAGGTGGGGAAAAAAAGGTAAGGAAAAGGTGGGGAAAAAAAGGTAAGGAAAAGGTGGGGAAAAAAAGGTAAGGAAAAGGTGGGGAAAAAAAGGTAAGGAAAAGGTGGGGAAAAAAAGGTAAGGAAAAGGTGGGGAAAAAAAGGTAAGGAAAAGGTGGGGAAAAAAAGGTAAGGAAAAGGTGGGGAAAAAAAGGTAAGGAAAAGGTGGGGAAAAAAAGGTAAGGAAAAGGTGGGGAAAAAAAGGTAAGGAAAAGGTGGGGAAAAAAAGGTAAGGAAAAGGTGGGGAAAAAAAGGTAAGGAAAAGGTGGGGAAAAAAAGGTAAGGAAAAGGTGGGGAAAAAAAGGTAAGGAAAAGGTGGGGAAAAAAAGGTAAGGAAAAGGTGGGGAAAAAAAGGTAAGGAAAAGGTGGGGAAAAAAAGGTAAGGAAAAGGTGGGGAAAAAAAGGTAAGGAAAAGGTGGGGAAAAAAAGGTAAGGAAAAGGTGGGGAAAAAAAGGTAAGGAAAAGGTGGGGAAAAAAAGGTAAGGAAAAGGTGGGGAAAAAAAGGTAAGGAAAAGGTGGGGAAAAAAAGGTAAGGAAAAGGTGGGGAAAAAAAGGTAAGGAAAAGGTGGGGAAAAAAAGGTAAGGAAAAGGTGGGGAAAAAAAGGTAAGGAAAAGGTGGGGAAAAAAAGGTAAGGAAAAGGTGGGGAAAAAAAGGTAAGGAAAAGGTGGGGAAAAAAAGGTAAGGAAAAGGTGGGGAAAAAAAGGTAAGGAAAAGGTGGGGAAAAAAAGGTAAGGAAAAGGTGGGGAAAAAAAGGTAAGGAAAAGGTGGGGAAAAAAAGGTAAGGAAAAGGTGGGGAAAAAAAGGTAAGGAAAAGGTGGGGAAAAAAAGGTAAGGAAAAGGTGGGGAAAAAAAGGTAAGGAAAAGGTGGGGAAAAAAAGGTAAGGAAAAGGTGGGGAAAAAAAGGTAAGGAAAAGGTGGGGAAAAAAAGGTAAGGAAAAGGTGGGGAAAAAAAGGTAAGGAAAAGGTGGGGAAAAAAAGGTAAGGAAAAGGTGGGGAAAAAAAGGTAAGGAAAAGGTGGGGAAAAAAAGGTAAGGAAAAGGTGGGGAAAAAAAGGTAAGGAAAAGGTGGGGAAAAAAAGGTAAGGAAAAGGTGGGGAAAAAAAGGTAAGGAAAAGGTGGGGAAAAAAAGGTAAGGAAAAGGTGGGGAAAAAAAGGTAAGGAAAAGGTGGGGAAAAAAAGGTAAGGAAAAGGTGGGGAAAAAAAGGTAAGGAAAAGGTGGGGAAAAAAAGGTAAGGAAAAGGTGGGGAAAAAAAGGTAAGGAAAAGGTGGGGAAAAAAAGGTAAGGAAAAGGTGGGGAAAAAAAGGTAAGGAAAAGGTGGGGAAAAAAAGGTAAGGAAAAGGTGGGGAAAAAAAGGTAAGGAAAAGGTGGGGAAAAAAAGGTAAGGAAAAGGTGGGAAAAAAAGGTAAGGAAAAGGTGGGAAAAAAAGGTAAGGAAAAGGTGAAAAAGAAGGTCAAAAATAGTAAAAGAAGGTGACAAATGGTAAGAGACAGTGAAAAATGATAAAAGAAGGTGAGAAATGGCAAAAAAACGGTAAAAAAGTGATTAATGTGAGTTAAAGTTGAATAATGGTAAGGAAAAAGTGAATAATGGTAAAAAAAGTGAGTGAGGGTTAAAAAAAGGTGAATAAGGGTCGGGAAAAGGTGAATAAGGGTCGAAAAAAGGTGAATAAGGGTCGAAAAAAGGTGAATAAGGGTCGAAAAAAGTGAATAAGGGTCGAAAAAAGTGAATAAGGGTCGAAAAAAGGTGAATAAGGGTCGGAAAAAGTGAATAAGGGTCGAAAAAAGTGAATAAGGGTCGAAAAAAGTGAATAAGGGTCGAAAAAAAGGTGAATAAGGGTCGAAAAAAGGTGAATAAGGGTCAAAAAGGTGAATAAGGGTCAAAAAGGTGAATAAGGGTCGGAAAAAGTGAATAAGGGTCGAAAAAAGGTGAATAAGGGTCGAAAAAAGGTGAATAAGGGTCGAAAAGGTGAATAAGGGTCGGAAAAGGTGAATAAGGGTCGAAAAGGTGAATAAGGGTCGGAAAAAGTGAATAAGGGTCGAAAAAAGGTGAATAAGGGTCGAAAAAAGGTGAATAAGGGTCGAAAAAAAGGTGAATAAGGGTCGAAAAAAGGTGAATAAGGGTCAAAAAGGTGAATAAGGGTCGGAAAAAGTGAATAAGGGTCGAAAAAAGGTGAATAAGGGTCGAAAAAAGGTGAATAAGGGTCAAAAAGGTGAATAAGGGTCGAAAAAAGTGAATAAGGGTTGAAAAAAGGTGAATAGTGGTAAGAAAACGTGAACAATAGTAAAAAAAAAATGTGAATAATGGTTAAAAACCAAAAGAAGAATAATGGGTGAATAAATGGAAAGTGCCTGGGAAGGGAGGGGGAAGGTGAGCAGAGGGAAGCAGGGAGGGAGCCCGAGGGATGCGCTCTGCGGGGATGCGCTCTGCGGGGCTGGGCTGCAGGAGACGGGAGGCACCGGCGCCATCAGCAGCTGCACGGGGGAACCCGGACGCCACAGGGCGTCGCACACCCCGTCCCCGCGCTGTGTTCCAACCCCCCCCCACATCCGCGGCCCCGCCGAAGCGGAGAGAGAGGAGAGGAGAGCGAGGGGCGGATACTCACCCCGACCCCGCGCGGGGCAGGACCCTGGGGCGAGCGGAGATGGGGACGGGGACCCGCGGTCGCGGGCGGAACCTCTGCGTTGGGCGGGAGGAGCCCGGGGGGGAGGGAGAAGGGGAGCGCACCCGGCGGCGCGGCGCGGCCAATGGGAGCGAGCGGCGGGGGAGGGGGAGAGAGCGCTGAGGAGGTGCGAGAGGGGCCCGGGGGGGCTGGGGGCGATCGGCTGGGGGGGGGGCTGGGGGCGATCGGCTGGGGGGGGGAGCGAGGGGGGGCTGGGGGTGATCGGCTGGGGGGGGGCGATCGGCTGGGGGGGGGCGATCGGCTGGGAGGGGGGAGGAGGGGGGGGGCTGGGGGTGATCGGCTGGGGGGGGTAGGAGGGGGGGGGCTGGGGGTGATCGGCTGGGGGGGGGGAGGAGGACGGGGGGGAGGTAGCTGAGGGTGGGGGGAAGGGGGGAGAAGGGGGGCAGCTGAAGGGGGGGAGAAGGGGGGGCAGCTGAGGGGGGGAGAAGGGGGAGAAGGGGGGCAGCTGGGGGGGAAGGGAGGAGAAGGTTGGGGGGCAGCTGAGGGTGGGGAGAAGGGGGAGAAGGGGGGCAGCTGAAGGGGGGAAGGGGGAGAAGGGGGGGCAGCTGAGGGGGGAGAAGGGAGGAGAGGGTTGGGGGGCAGCTGAGGGTGGGGGGAAGGGGGGAGTAGGGGGTGCTGGGGGAAAAGGGGGAGAGGGAGAGGGCTAAGGGGAAGGGGGGGAGGGGGAGCTGAGGGAAAAGGGGGAGAAGGAAGGGGGGCTGAGGGAAAAGGGGGAGAAGGAGAGAGGGGGAGGAGAAGGGGGGTCTGAAGGAAAAGGGGGAGGAGGAGGGAGGCTGAGGGAAAAGGGGGAGAAAGGGGAGCTGAAGGAAAAAGGGGAGAAGGGAGAGAGGGGCTGAGGGAAAAGGGGGAGAAGGAGGAGACCTATGGGGGGCTGAGGGAGAAGGAGGAGACCTATGGGGGTGAGGGAAAAGGAGGAAAAGGGGGAGAAGGAGGGCTAAGGGAAAAGGGGAGAAGGGGTGAGGAAAAAGGGGGAAAAGGGGGGGCTGAGGGAAAAGGGGGAGAAGGAGGGAGGGTGAGGGAAAAGGGGGAGAAGGAGGGAGGGTGAGGGAAAAGGGGGAGAAGGAGGGAGGGTGAGGAAGAGGGGGAGAAAAAGAGGGAGGGAGGAAAAGGAGGGTGAGGAAGAGGGGGAGAAGGAGGGAGGGTGAGGAAGAGGGGGAGAAGGAAGGGGGGGAGGGAAAGGAGGAGAAGGAGGGAGGGTGAGGAAAAGGGGGAGAAGGGAGAGGGGCTGAGGGAGGGGGGAGAAGGGGGTCTGAAGGAAAAGGGGGAGGAGGAGGAGGGAGGCTGAGAGAAAAGGGGGAGAAAGGGGAGCTGAAGGAAAAAGGGAGAAGGGAGAGGGGGCTGAGGGAAAAGGGGGAGAAGGAGGGTGAGGAAAAGGGGGAGAAGGAGGGAGGGTGAGGAAAAGGAGAAGGAAGGGGCTGAGGAGAAGGGGAGCTGAGGGAAAAGGGGGAGAAAGAGGGGGGTGAGGAAAAGGGAGAAGAGGGAGCTGAGGGAAGGGGGGAGAAGGGGGCAGAGTTGCAAGGAGAGAAGGGGGGCTGAAGGAAAAGGGAGAAGGGAGAGGGGCTGAGGGAAAAGGGGAGGAGGGAGAGCTGAAGGAAAAAGGGAGGGGCTGAGGGAAAAGGGAGAGAAGGGAGGGGGGCTGAGGGAAAAGGATGAGAAGGGAGGAGGGCTGAGGGAAAAGGAGGGGAACTGGGAGCTGAAAATGTATTTGGGAGAGGTTGGTGGGACTTCGGTCTTCTGTAAAATTGCTTTCCATCAGAAATGGAGCAGGATCAAAATGTTTTTTCCGTGGAAGTATGGAAACATATTGATGTGGAGAAGTCCCTCAGTGTAGAGCTGTTCTTTAGTGAGAGTCTGTTGATCTTTTCAGACAAAGGGATCTGAATTTCTGTGTGTGTCATAGCAGAGCATGTCTTTACCTGTTGCACCTCTTGGAGGGTAGCCACTGAGTACTTTGTGTCTTATAACATCATTTGGAGAATCGTGGAGTTAGAAACCTGGTGGATCTGCATCTTAGGCCTTTTTAATTAAAAAAAAGTAGAGAGTCGCTTGATAGGCCATGTAAACACTTTTATTCTGAGCATTGCTGGGCTCACAGGAGCGTTACACTCCTCATTTGCCAGATGGTGACTTTGGGAATAAACCACCAAAAAGATAATGTGGAAACTTTAATGATAATGAGGAAAAGTAAGTGAACACCAGTGCATTATAAACGTGTGTAGAAGTGTTCTGCAGGTGAGAAGAGTCTGTGACTCAGTTGTGGAGCCTCTGAGGCAGACACATTGCAAAGGGACAGCCTTCTTGTGGGCAGGTAACACCTTCTCCCAATGTACATTGCATCTCCTCACACCTGGGTAATTAGTCATGCTTGTGCTTCCTTGAATGATCTCAAAGCACTTCACAGGAGAGGCGAGTCACCGCCTTTTTATAGAAGCAGCCACCAAGTTACGTGTTGGCTAAAGAATTTGTACCATGCTGTGGTGACTCTGCTGGAAATATAATCCGTATCTCTTTGCTGCTCTGGTGCTGCACTCAGTCTGGGGGCAAACCTGTCAAAAAAGACAAACTGCTTGCTAAAAAAAAAGATCATCCAGGACGTGGTTATTGTGTTGGTGCTGGGGAGCCCAGATTGGGAGAGACTGCATCCATCATCTGGTCTGTAGGCAAATGTATAGACAGGCATATATTTCTTCACAAAATATGAAGGAATATGAAATCATTTAGATGTCTTTTCGTTTTCCACTCCATACAGGACAGTGCCCTCTCAAGTTTATAAACCTGTTCTTGGCCGTATTTACAGCCAGTGGCAGAACCAGAGGGCATGGACTTAAGCTTCGTCAGGGAAAGTTTAGACTTGATATGAGGAAAAAATTCTTCACTGAAAGGGTGATTGGCCATTGGAATGGGCTGCCCAGGGAGGGGGTGGAGTCACCGACCCTGGAGGTGTTTAAAGGGAGACTGGATGAGGCACTGAGTGCCATGGTTTAGATGATGGTTGGTGTTAGTGTTGGTGTTAGTATTAGATTATAGGTTGGACTTGATGATCTCAGAGGTCCTTTCCAACCTTGTGATACTGTGATACAAGTAATTTAAAGCCATTTGTGTAATTTTTTTTTATCTGCTAACTTCTCATTTGCATCATATTCTAAAGGACTTACATCTGTTTCTTGTTGGGTTTCTTTTTGTTTGTTGTTAGTTTATTTTCTGGGTGGAAATACTGAACTGGTCTGGTACAGTGCAGGTGAGGCTTTTCTCAGTGTATTTTACACAACCACCTATATACCAGGTCTTGTAATATAAGTCTTGTTTTAGGTGGAATAGAATGGTGAGTGACATAATGCTGAGCTTCAGGTGGTGAGGTCAGAATAAAGTGATGGGATTGGAAGGAGAGCTGGATTTTGAGTAGTGCTTCCTTAGAGTAAAGCAGCTGTGTAAGTGGCAGAGGGCCTCCAGCTCCACTTTTCCTGTCAAAACTTTGAAAATAGGAGGGGAAAACCAATATTTCTATTTTTCAGGGTGATAACTGAGCTGTGTGGTCTTTAGTGGTGAGCTCCCTCTTCACATCAGAGGTGAAACTGATGAGTTTATCACGGCTTTTCAGTGCACAGCTCAGGTGGGATGAAGTACTTTGTGTGATGGTGCTGTACAAGTTTGTAAGAGAGAAGCAGAGGCAGGGTTCTGTTTATGAAAGGCAAGGTGCTGCTAGTAGATTTGTCACAGTTTAGCCCCTGCCCAGCCTGAATCTGCAGCTAAATGCAAGTGGTTGGGTTCCCAGTGCCTTTCCCCCCACCCCAGAGAAAGGGAGATGATAGATAAAAGACTTTGGGGTTGGAAACTAAAACAGCTTTAATGAAACAATAATAACAAAAAGGAAAATGCTAATAATAAGAGAATAATAAAATATATACAAATATATGAAATTGCCCCCACCCCTGATGACTATGAGAGCAGGCTTGGGAGAAAAGGTCTTTGTTGAGTCTCAACAGGAGAAGGGAGCTGGACTCAGGCACTGGATTCAGGATCAGGGCAAAAAGACAAAAAAGGGTCCTCACTGGCCGTCGGCCATCAAAGAAGAGAACTTGGCTCTCGTGATCCCTCAGGTTTATCCCGAGTATGATGTACATGGGTTGGAATGCTCTGTTGGTCAGTTTGGGGTCACCTGTCCTGTCTGCCTCTCTTTGCAGGTGCAACACTGTTTGCCCCTTTTGCTTCTGGCATTCCACCATCTCAAGGATGGCCTTGGTTTTTATAGGAATAGGTATGAGCAGTGGTCTTTCTGCATGCCAGCGCTCTGTGTTATCACTTCTAGAGAGAAACACTGTCTGAAAAACATGCAATTAACTTTCAGAAAATGAAGTTACTTAGATGAGGTTTATCTGTCCTTAGACAACTGATTCTGCTTTAGCTCAAACCAGAACGAGATGATGACACCAAGAAGTTTTTTAACTACTGACTCAAGGAGAACAGAGTTAAAAAAGAAACTGAGTAACAGTTGGGTTTAGCCACTCAAAAACCTGAATCACAGGCTAATGCCTGCCATTGTATGACACAATGCATGGGTGTCATAGGTGAAGTACGTATTTACTACCTTTTTCCAGCTGACTTCAGATAGTTATGACCATTTCTTTTGTTTGTTTAACACTGGAAAAATTTCTCATGTGTTTTAGTCCAGCTTGGTTGAAGTCTTGTGGTAAATTATATAGTTTGCTGTTGAATGTTTATAAATAGGACCTGTGTTCTGTACCATTGGTGACTGTTTTCAGTATTGAATGAAATCAACCTTGGTTATCCATACATAAATCTATATTTCCACAATGTGGAAATAAATGAGAAAGGAGAGAAAAAAAAAAGTCATGCAGATCTGATGGTAACTAAAATGACATTATATTATGGGAAAATTTGCTGGAGCAATGAATTAATTTAATTTTTGATTGGGAATTCTGGCCTCAGGCATAGAGGGAGCTGACTGTCAGGCAAAGCCTTTACGCTCTCAGGTGAGTCAAAAGTCATATGACCCAGGGCGTGGGCACATCTATATACACAGGTCAAGTGGCTGCTCAGTGTCTTTTCCTGGACTGAGAGGACTTGTTTACTCTTGGATCCAGGGTTAAATATACATTCTCTAATATTTATATATTTTTCCTTATGGTGACGAGCATAGTAGAATTTTTGCTTCAGCTTCAGGTGGTTTTGCCTTCTCTTTTGGGCTTTGAAGAGTAAGAAATACTCAGGAAAAAAATTCTGCCTGCAGATGGATGGTTCTGTAAGGGTAGCAACCCCTGAAAGGCTGCCTGAGAGCCCTGCAAGTAGAGATGGAGGTAAGGAACTTGAGATATGGTTTAGGAAGATGGCACAGTTACGAGACCGTATCTGACGTTAACGTTTTCACAACCTTAATGGTAGAGAGCAGGCTTGAAAGAAAGTGCTGTCTTGATGGGGAGCTGGTCCTGGTTGGGCAGAGTTTGTGTAACTGAGTGTGTGAAAATGAGCTCTAGGCAGAGATTTTAGAGAAGTTTAGAAGTCACTTGCTTGTTGATAATTTCTCGTTGCCTCGATAGTAGGGGCTGTGCCTGCCTGAAGGTGGCTGTTGCTGTTAGCAAGGTCTAGGAGTTGTTTTTCAGTTGACATTATGTCACAGGGATCTGGACAGGCTGGGTTGTTGGTCTGAGGCCAGAAGTGTGGCATTCAACCATGGTCAGTGCCTGGTCCTACACTTGGGCCACAACAGCCCCATGTGGTGCGCGAGGCCTGGGAAAGAGTGGCTGGAAAGTTGCCTGGTGAAAAAGGCCCTGGGGATGTTGGTCGACAGCGGCTGAATGTGAGCCAGCAGTAGCCCAGGTGGCCATTCTTGGCCACCAGCATCCTGGCTTGTATTGGATGTGGTGTGGCCAGCAGGAGCAGAGAAGGGATTGTGTCCCTCTACTCAGTGGTGGTGTGGCCACACCTTGAATCCTGGGTTTGGTTTTGGGACCCTCACTCCAAGAAAGCCATTGAGAGGCTGGAGCGCATCCAGAGAAGGGGAAAGAAGCTGGTGATGGGTCTGGAGAACAAGCCTTGTCACAGACATCTGAGAGACCTGGGTCTTTTTAGCCTGGAGAAAAGGAGGATGAGGGGAGATGTCATTGCTCTTCACAACTCCCACTTTGAAAGGAGGTTGTAGCAAGGGGGATGCTGGATGCTTCTCCCAAGTAACAAGCAATAGGATGAGAAATGGCCTCAAGTTGTGCCAGGGGACGTTTAGATTGGGTATTGGGAAAAATTTCTTTACCGAAAGAGTGGTCAAACATTGGCAAAGGCCGCCCTGGGAAGTGGTGGAGTCTTCATCCCTGGAGGTGTTCAAAAAGCATGTGGATGTGGCAGTTTGGGACATGAGTTAGCAGGCACGGTGGTGTTGGGTGATGGTTGGGCTGGGTGATCTTAGAGGTCTTTTCCAACCTTGATGATTCTGTGGTTGTATGATAGTATGTTCTGTGGTGCCTGTCCCAGCAGCAAGCACAGGGAAACCTGTGTTTGGTTCCAGGTTTCCCTTGTGATCTGCTTTGTGTATAATCTTTCCATGTCTATTTTAATCATTATTTATATTTATCATTTGTAAAGTAACATCTGAGGGCAACAGCTTATTGTGAGCTGTGTGCTGATACTGATGAGGTGTTCAGCTTTGTATGAGCTGACACCTATTTTGTTCCTGAACGTGCTGCACTCTTTTGATAGATGAAGAGGCTGCTGATGGATTTTCTTTTAATTATTATTTTTTCTTGGTTTGATGGGAGTTCTTTCAGTGAAATTAATTTGCCTTTGCAATGTATTTAGGGTATGAGGAGTTTGACCATGCAATACAAGATGTTTATTTTTGTTTATTGTCTGTTTTAAATCGTATTTACTTCAAACCTAAGCCGTTTCAAACAGTTAAACCTGATTTGGAGTTGTAATTTGTAAATCCTGATTAATAATGCTATAACAGGATTTAGTTTCAACTGTCATTGATTTTAACACTAATGCAGCTTGCGCTGATGTTTAAGCCTCTGTAGTTGTCAGTTACAGTAGCAGAAAGTATAACCTTATTTGCAAATAATTGTGTATCTAACTTAGAAACATTTTCCGCCTCACATACCCTGTAAAATCCAGCTTGGGAATCGTAGAATGGTTTGGTTTGGAAGGACCTTAAAGATCACCCACTTCCAACCCTTCTACCATGGGCAGGGACACCTCCTATTGGATCAGGTTGCTCATGGTCTCATCCGGCCTGGCCTTGAACACCTCCGTGGATGGGACATCCACAGTGTCTCTGGGCAGCCTGTGCCAGTGCCTCACCACCCTCACAGGAAAACATTTCTTCCTAATATCTAGCATAAATCTCCCAGCTTTCAGCTTAAAACCTTTCCCCCTCGTCCTGTCACTGCACTCCTAGATAATGAGCCCCTTCCCCAACTTTCCTATAAGCCCACTCTGATGGTTGTTTATTTGCAGTCACATTTGACTCATCATTAAAAAGTACTTTCCTACTCTTGTCTTTTTTAGTGAATAGCTTTGTTTTCTTCTCTATGACAGAAAGAAAATAATGTTTAAAAGAAATTAGAATCATTGGCTACTCACAAAGCCCACTCTGGAAACAAACACAGTCAGATATGTCTGATTAAACCTCACTGTGTTAGAGGAATTAACTTCCTTTTCTAGGTAGAGGAAACACGGCCAGAGCTTTTAGCTCTTTCTCCAAATTATAAATTTATGTAGCAAGTGATTGATAAAGCTGTTAGGAAACGTATTTCCTAGAACTTGTCATTGTTTTGTGTACTATAGCTGCTCACTTGAATCACGTTTCTGTGGGCTCTTCTCTCCCTTCTTTTTGGTCCAAAGTAAACTGCAAACAAATGGCTTCTCACTGGATTGAGTTTATCCCCTGCTTAGGGATTTGGTTTAGTAGTGGATGGGTATGGTTGGACTCAATGATCTCAAAGGTCTTTTCCAACCAAGCAGTTCTATGATTCTGTGATTTATTAGGGCTAAACAGATTGATATTTTTTACTTTAAACTCCTGCTGCTTTGTAAACTTGTGGCTTATTTTTTCCCTCTAAAAGTCGTAATGCCATGTAAATATGGTATGAAAGTAAATGTTTATATGGAATATGACGTATCATGAATAGACCTTAATCTCATCAATACTGAAGTTTTGAATATGTTTAATAAAAGAAGTTGGAAGCGAATGCAGAGTTGGAGAGCTCTGTTGAAGGGATGTTAATGATGCAGCAGTCTGAAGGCACTGGGAGGTTTTCAGTGTGTGCTATAGGAATTCACACCAGAGCTGCCTGAAAAAGAACTATGAGCTTTATTTGCATTAGGATTCCTAGACATTTCTGTAAGGGGAACAGATCATGCTGTAGTAAAAAGCTGTAATCAGTGTCAGTGTCAGCCTAGCTGAGGATTTTGTGGTGTAGCTCTTCTATTGCGCCAAAAGTAGCAAAACACCTTGAGATATTGTTATGATACTAATCTGTAAATTGTGCTATGATACATCAGAGTCTTTGAGAAGATAATGAATAAGTGAGTAATTAAATCACCATTACATAATGGGTGTTCACAAAGAGCTTAGGACTGGAACACAATAGGACTTCAGTGTTCATGCTGAAAACATGGATGTGTCAGAGCGAGTCCAGAGTAGGCCACAAATATGATCTGAGGGCTGGAGCATCTCTCCTATGAGGGCAGGCTGAGAGCGTTGGGGTTGTTCAGCCTGGAGAAGAGAAGGCTCTGGGGAGACCTTAGAGCAGCTTCCAGGGCTGAAAGGTGCTACAGGAAAGCTGGGGGGAATCTTTATCAGGGAGTGCAGGGATAGGATGAGGAGTAATAGTTTTAGTTTGAAAGAGAGGAGATTTAGATTAGGTATTAGGAAGAAATATTTTCTTGTGAAGGTGGTGAGGCAGTGGCACAGGTTGCCCAGAGAAGTACTGCCCCATCCCTGGAGGTGTTCAGGGCCAGATTGGATGAGACTTTGAGCACTGTGGTCCAGTGGGAGGTGTCCCTGCCTGTTGGAAGGGTTGGAAGTGGGTGATCTTTAAGGTCCCTTCTAACCCAGACGGTGGGAGGTATCCCTGCCCATGGCAGAAGGGTTGGAAGTGGGTGATCTTTAAGGTCCCTTCTAACCCAAACCATTCTGTGGTGCTATGAAAAGTGCAGCATGATGTTAAAAGAAATAGTCTGACCTTTGTGTGAAAGAAGCCTCTTTGAAAATGTGGAGAGATGCCACTCCAGATATGTTTAATTTACTGTTCCTAATTTGAGATTGTTTTCACATAAGCGAGCCAGGCCTGAGCCGTGGGACAGCTCTTTATTTTCTCACTGGGATTCCAGATACCAGTGAACAACTCTTATAAGATTAATATTATGTCATCAGATAGCGTCACAGGCTGCCAGGAAAGCATGACCTGTCACAGTGGTGCAGTGAAGTCACCCTGAATGTTCCATCCCTTCGTGCTGAGTGAGCAGAGCCAGTTCTGCTGGCTCTTCGAAGCCTCTGCTGGTTCTGTTGCAGCTCGTTCTGTTATCGTGTGTGTGCAGTTGCTCTGCACACCAGACCAGCAGCACCTCTTCCAATACCACTGTGGTATCTTTTTCTGGGTCAATCGGTGTTTTCCCAGCAGCACTAAGTGTTTTTCAGTTCTTCCCAAGTTCTTATTTCCAAACATCTTTTAGAGTAGTGGAGCAAGAACTAATATTTCCCAGAAGAAATGCTATAGAGTTGGGGGAGGAGCGGGTGCCTGTGTGGTTCTACCAAAAGTTCTAGTATCCACTTGAGTTTTATAAAGTAAGTGTTTTTGCAAGTCTCTCCTGACACCAAAAGTGGTGGTCTGAGATAGTGACAATTCCTGAAGCATATTTATCCATTTGTGACTGGGTGATTCTGCTCTTTAATGACTGTGAATTCTGGTCAATGGTGGTTTTTGTTTCAGCTGCACTGCTGAATGTGCTGGATGGACATTCTGAGTGTGTTTGTAACATTACTTGGATGTTGATAGCTCACAGTGGAAAGGGAAAGACCAGTTATTTATTGTGATTGTTTTAGATATATCAAACTGCAAACTCATCAATACATATTTTGATTTTTCTTCAGTATCTTTTGGTCTGTGGGAAGTTGCTTCTGATGGTGGGTGGGGAATGGAAGACTTCTCACTTTTCAGTAAAAAGATGGCTATGAAAGTTACTAAAAGTTTTTTATTATTCTATTTTTGGTAGGTTTCCCTCCCCCAAAAATATTAACACATGCATGTGAACATAATGCAATTATGAAGCACCTCCCCTGGCCAAGACATTTCAAGCACAACATGTATTGGATACCCAGGGCATTAATGCAGTAGTCACTCAGAGTTTGTGCTGTTGTAAATCACGTGCTAGGATGTGATGAGAACATTATAAAAAGGGCAGGTGGTGCTATTATGAAGCAGGCAGTGATACTGACAGTCCTCCTCAGGAAAGGTGAGCCTTTCTGAAGGAAATAATTGGATGGTTAGGAATGGCTGCCAAATTTTGTGACTCATCTGTACCTATTTCCAAATCTATCTTGGGTTTGCACCTGAAAGGTTAGAGTGAAAGCACAGGGAGCCAGCTGTGGATGGGATTAGAGCACCTCGTGTACGAGGACAGGCTGAGAGAGTTGGGCTTGTTCAGCCTAGTGAAGAGAAGGCTCTGGGGAGACCTTAGAGCAGCCACCTGGTACTTAAAGAGGGCTACAGGAAAGCTGAGAGGGGGCTTTTTATCAGGGAGTGCAGGGATGCAATGAGGGGGAAAGGTTTTAAGCTGAAAGACAGGAGGTTTTGATTGCATATTAGAAAGAAATGCCCTGTGAGGATGATGAGGCACTGGCACAGATTGCCCAGAGAAGTTGTGGATGCCTCATCCCTGGAGGTGTTGAAGTCCAGGTTGAATGAGGCTTTGAGCGACCTTATCCCATGGAAGGTGTCACTGCCCATGGCAGAGTGGTTGGAACTGGATGGGCTTTGAGCTCCCTTCCTACCCAAACCATTCTAGGATTTGGTAATTAATTACTTACAAGTGTTAGCAACATATAAAAGCTGTTGTTACAAAGGATTCTTGCTTTTTTTTTTCCCCTCCTTTATTCTAGTTCGTCCTTCTAGCTTTGAGAGCATTGCTCTGGGAGAAGAGAAGTGGAACAGTGAGCTGATGAGCGAAGACATACGTATCCATAGCTGGCCTTGTTCTTACTACCTGGACACGACCAAACAATGGGTCTCTGGCAGACTTTCACTGACTCCTGTTTCGATCAGATTTACAGCTGACAAGACTGGGGAGCTTTTGGTCAGCTTTCATCTTTCCAGTATCAGTGAAATTAAGAAGGAATCTTCTAATTTAATCTTCAGCTCCCTTACCATCCTAGAGAAGAACACCAAGCACTGGTTCAGTTCTCTGCGACCTAGCAGGAATGTGGTGTTCAACATCCTTGAGCACTTCTGGAGGGAGCAGTTGCTGTCAAGCCAAAGTGCAGGAGCAGAGGCAGCAGCTTTGCAGACAACAAAGGGAAAAGAACTGACTGGATTATTGACTGGATCACAGAAACGGCTGGAGGACACAGCAAAAGTGTTGCACTACCAGGGCGAACAGTTTGATAACATCATGAAAGGACTCAACAAGATTGAAGGGGATATGGATGTAGCAGACAGGTATGGTAACATAGCATAATCTGAGCTAAGCAGGAGCTGTGGGATTGTATTATTTATACCTGAAATTTGTGGGACAAATCTATAGAGATCTTTAGGGAATGGAACTATTGACTTTCACTGAAAGTTTAAGCCTGTGATGTTTTTTTTCTGGGTTTTGTCCTTGTTGTTATAAGATGTTTCTGTATTTGTGTCCTCCCTCCTGTGCAACACTGGTGGAGTTGTTTGTGTACATATACCTGTCCTCTGTCTTTCAAGTAACTTTTCAGGCCCGTAGTTTCAGCCATAACTGGCAGGAAGGGTAGAGATCTCTGAAATCTTAACAACTTGTTTGTTATGAGAGAATAGGCAACCAGTGAGGAGAAAGGAATGCAAATTAATGTCCCCAATGAAGGACAACTTATGGAATTTATGTTTTTATTAATATCCTAGAATATACAGAAATGAAAACTACTGGAAATTTGGTTTGGTTACTTTTACCAGTCCTGGATCAGCCTGTTCTCCTGTTGCACATCAGATACAGCCACAGGTCTGCTTTTCTGGTTCTTTTCAAAGGAAATATTGTATATGGCAGGTGTGCTGCTGCCTTGGAGACAATTTCCTAGAGTTATCAGAAGACAACTGGAAATTATTCTTCAGTTTAAGTGGATTCTACTCCTTTCTCTGTGCATGAAAGTCAGCTCTTGAGGCTGCTTTTTGCCTGCAAAGTGTACGTAGTTGAGGGGTTTATATTTGCCCTTTCCTTCACAAGAACTTGCCTCCACAGCATTGAGGATTGGGTCTGCAGTGGGGATGTAGTCAGCAAATTGGCTTTAGAAACAGTGCTCCCTGATCTGTGCTGTAAAACTGTGCTGCTTTGAACCTTCCATGGGATATTCTCTGCCTTTAGGTCTAGGTGGAATACATACATTTTGAGGAAAAAAAAAAAAAGTGGTGTTGAGCAACACTGAGCTGCTGAGCTTTGTCTGCAGAGTGTGATGGTGCAAAACAGGTGAGCCAACACCAGACTATTTGTGGCAACCTCAATCAAGCACTTAGCCAGTGTGTTAAAAAAATTAGCCAACACGTGCTGCCTGCAGACAACTGAAATAAGAGATTGGAGCACGTTTAAGGTGTTGCTTAACTTTAGCTGTTGCAGAACTCAATGTGAATAGTGGATCTCTCAGGTGACCAGTGGCAGAACCAGAGGGCATGGACTTAAGCTTCGTCAGGGAAAGTTTAGACTTGATGTGAGGAAAAAATTCTTCACTGAAAGGGTGATTGGCCATTGGAATGGGCTGCCCAGGGAGGTGGTGGAGTCACCGACCCTGGAGGTGTTTAAAGGGAGACTGGATGAGGCACTGAGTGCCATGGTTTAGATGATGGTTGGTGTTAGTGTTGGTGTTAGTGTTAGGTTATAGGTTGGACTTGATGATCTCAGAGGTCCTTTCCAACCTTGTGATACTGTGACACTGTGATTGTTGATGTCTTAATCGGAACGGTACGAGTTTATTATGTAATGATTAACTTTCAAAGTTAAGTATTCTATACAGGCAAGTTGGGTTCTGCACCTGGGGAGCAACAACCCCCTGCACCAGTACAGGTTGACCAGCTGGAAAGCAACTCTGCAGAGAAGGACCTGGGAGTCCTGGTGGACAACAAGTTGACCATGAGCCAGCAATGTGACTAAGATGACCAGTGGTGTCCTGGGCTGTGTTAGGAAGAGTGTGGCCAGCAGGGTGAAGGAGGTTCTTCTCCCCCTCTAATCTGCACTACTGAGGCCTGAGCTGGAGTCCTGTATCCAGTGCTGGGCTGCCCAGCTCAAGAAAGACAAGGAACTCCTGGAGAGAGTCCAGTAGAGGCCATGGAGATGTTGGGGAGACTGGAGTATCTCTCTTATGAAGAAAGGCTTACTGAGCTCAGACTGTTTAGCCTGGAGAAGAGAAGACTGAGAGGGGATCTTATCAGTGCTGATGAATATCTAAAGGGCAGGCCAGGAGGATGGGGCCAGACTCTTTCAATGGTACACAGCACCAGGACAAGGAGCAATGAGCACAAACCGGAACACAGGAAGTTCCACCTGAACATGAGGAAAAACATCTTTACTATGAGAGAGATGGAGCACTGGAACAGACTGCCCAGGGAGGGCATGGAGTCTCCTTCTCTGGAAGTACTCCAACTCTGGACATGTTTCTGTGCAGCCTGTTGTAGGTGAACCTGCTTTAGCAGGGAATTTGGACTGGATGATCTCCAAAAGTCCCTTCCAACCCCACCATTCTGTGATTCTGTATGCTGCAAGTTGGATTTGATAGCAGCCCAAAATAGGCAGTAAGGTTTGGAGTAGTATTGTCATCTTTGAAGATACATAGCTGAGAGTGTCTTCTTGGAAGCTCTATGACACCTGCATGAAGAAGCAAACACAATCAGATTCAAACTAGTTGTTTTTGGAAGAAGCATCTGGTTTTAGATGGATATCACATCTGAAGGGAAGTGTTGATTTCACAATGGTTCTGGTGCTATTCTCCTTACCCTTTAATGAAAAGCCAAAATAACTGAAAGCTTCAGTGATAGCTTTTTAAGTTCTGTGGCAATAAACAATGAGTAGGAAAATAAATACCTGCTCATTGTTTTTGGAAAAGAGTTTTGTTTGGGGTTTAGATGCGCTGGGAGGTATTATTTGTCCTCATGAATCTGAAGAGCTAGATGCTTTGATTTAAGAGTGGAATAATAAAGGGAAGGTATTGACCAAATGTTAGCTGAGATTCCCTTTTATCTACAGTATGAAGAGCTTGGCCAGCTTGCTTATAGGCTAGATAACAGCCCAAAAGCCATTAGCCAGGCTGTGTTTTAATTGCACTGTGCTTTCGTGGGAGTTTTAACACTGTGTTCTAGAATAATTTGTGTGTGTGTGTTTTTGTCTCCTAAATATGCTTTCCCTGCCTGCTCACCTCCCCCAAAAATCAGTTTCTCTTAAACTGAGACACCTTCATGTCTATAACCAGTGCAGAAAGTAGGGAAGACACTTCTGGTTGTTTCAGATTAGGTAATTCAGGCTATTAACCTAGATGAATATGCTAATGGCTATTAAGAGTCTTTGACTCTTGGTTTCTTTAGCAACTTGATGAGAAGTAACTGCATGGGTAATACCATGCACGACCATTTTTCATGTGGAGCAGGTTTTGTGCAGACATTTCTGTGCTCCTTAGTACAAGTTCTTATAAGTGACACCAGTTTGATGGTGGTGTCTTTTATAAAAAGAACTAGGCCTCTTTATCTGCTTTCATATGTTTAAAATTGTGATTATCTTTGTCTTGCCTGTATGTGTGGGCTTTTTTGGATTGTTCAGTCTTTCTTGTGTTTGCCTGGGTATATACAGCTGCTTTTGGTGGAGCTGTGGGCAGATAAGCCCAGCTGAGCCTGTTGTACTAGCAGATGTTCAGAGACCACAAATAAACAAAGCCAGTTTAATACATCACTGTTGGAGGATGAAGTACTGTGGTTGCAAATTTTGATTTGGATTTGTATATAAGGACTGGTCATACAATTTGTTGATACAGAGGGGTGACTCCTCCGTGGAAGGCCAGAGAAGTTGGCTGCAGCCTTTGTTGAGGCTGTACAGCAGGAAAATCATGACTGTATATCAAACATCGACCAGCCAGGATGTCAATCCCTGGGGAAAATGGGGAGGAGACGGGTGAAGGTATAAAGTGATAAAAATTAAGGCTCAAAGCTCTCCAGAATAAGTTACCACAATGTAAACAGAGGTTTAGACTTGTCACATTGCAGCTGCATTTCAGTAAGTGAACACACAGGCTTTTCTCATGGTGGATGGGATGAAGCAGACTTGCACTGCAGTAGGAATTTAATGACTTTTCCTAGCTTAAGACACAAGCAGAAGCTGTTGTTGCCCTGCAGTACATTGCTGTAACTCTTTCCTACACAAAGGGGAGAGAAAACATACTTTGTCTTTTGTAGAAATCATAGAATCATGGTTTGGTTTGGAAAGGACCTGCTGTGGGCAGGGGTACCTTCCCCTGGATCAAGTTCCTCAAAGCCTCGTGCAGCCTGGCCTTGAACAGCTCCAGGGATGGGGCAACCACGACTTCTCTGGGCAGCCTGTGCCAGTGGCTCCCTACCATCACAGAAAAACATTTCTCTTTAAGTTCTAATCTAAATGTCCTCTCTTTCAGCTGAAAACCATTGCCCCTTGTCCTATCCCTACACTCCCTGATAAAGAGCCTCTCCCCAGCTTTCCTGTATCCCCTATCACTACTGGAAGGCTGCTCTAAGGTCCTTCTGGAGACTTCTGTAGGTTGAACAAGGCCAACTCTCATCCTGTGCTAATATTGGAGGTGCTCCAGCCCTCTGGTCATCTTTATGGCCTCCTCTACACGTGCTCCAACAGATGCATGACTTTCCTCTGCTGAGGGCTCCAGAAATGAACACAGGACTCCAGGTGAGGTCTCAGAGGAGCAGAGAAGAGGGGCAGAATCACCTCCCTCGAACTGCTGGTCACACTGCTTTGGATGGAGCCCAGGATGCAGTTGGCTTTCTGGGCTGCAGGAGCACATTGCCAGCTCATTTTGAACTTCTCATCCACCAGCACCCCCAGTGATCAGGTGTATTTGTTTCTGTTTTGTTACAGCTTTTAATTTGGAGGCTGGTGTGTGCTAGCAGAGCCTGGGGCTTTTTCAGTCATTCTGTGTTGAACTTAAGTTGAACCTTGTAGTTTCAGAATTCAGCCCTAAATCTATGATGCTGTGCCATTTCGGATTCTGTTAGTGTGGAACTTTCTGTTACATCTCCTTTGGTTTGTTTTTTCTTCTTTTTTTCCCTAATTTTTAAGGAATGTCACAGCATTTTCAGAGGGCAGCGGGGAGCACCAGACTCTATTCATCTTGCATGCTGTCTACATAAATATCTGATGTTCGTGCCTTAGCTGGGAGTAGATTCTTGGAACAATTCATTCTGCCTCTGCTATCCATAAATTCAGTGACTGACTCTGAATATGACTTCTGCTATTCCTAGCACATGGATTTCTTTAAGTAGGACTGTTTTGAAGCCGGTACAGAACTTTGATTCTTAGTAAACAAAGTGTGCTCAGTTGGAGCTTCCTCTTTCAGATTAGACTTTGTCTGCAGCCAAATTAAACAGGATTTTAGACTTGCAAAGTCTTCTGTATTCTCTCATGGAAAAGAGATTGCTACAAAAGGTATCTTAAGAGCAGCACTGCTGTGATGCGGATTTTATCAGGCAGTACCTTTCTAGAGTAAATTTAAAAGCAAATTAAACCAAACCAACTCTCCAAAATAGCAACGAAGCAGTAGTACACTGTATTATGATAAGGTTGCCTCTCTGGGATTTAAGTCAGTAAACAGTCTTTTGCAGCATCAGTAAGGCAACAGATTTTACTACACGTGGTCTGGTTTCATTAGGAACATCTTCTGCAACTCCAGTTGTAGCATCTGCTACAACTTAGTGGCACGTGCATAATCACAGTCTTAGGTTATTTGGGAACAACCCTCCCCCCGCCAATTCTGATCTGAGCTGAACCTCCTTAGAGCTTTTTCTTTTTGACTGGTTTAAACATAATCTCTTCTCTCCTGTTAGTTGATGGAGAATCCGTTTGTCCCTCTGTGGGTGGCTTTCCTGTTCTGCTCAGTGACTGCTGGGCAGGCTGAGAAACCCCCATTTAACACATCCTAACTGGCCTACTGGCCTGCAGGCTGGTTTGGATTGTGGGATGCATCCCAGAAGGTTGACTTGCCTCTTCCTTTGCCTGTCTGCCACTGGAGATGAGCCATTTGGGCTCAGTTGTGAGATAGGTACCAGAGAGTGAACGAGAGAGGAGGTGGCTCACAGCAGGGGAACATGACTTTTGACTGTGCATTTTTTTTTCTTTCTGGTGAGGGTGATGGAGCACTGGAACGGGCTGCCCAGGGAGGATGTGGAGTCTCCTTCTCTGGAGATATTTCCAGGGAAGATGTGGAGTCTCCTTCTCTGGAGATATTCATAACCCACCTGGACACGCTCCCGCACAAACTGCTGTAGGTGACCCTGCTTTAGCAGAGGGGTTGGACTGGATGAGCTCCAGAGGTCCTTTCCAAACCCAACCATTTTGTGATTCTGTGACTGAGTCTTCTTAAGACCGTGTCACATCTTCGTTGCCTGCAGTAGATGAACTTGGATGCCTGCTTAGATGTTTCTTCTTGCTTAGGAGTATGGGGTTTGACTGCCTGTGTTATTTCTGGCTATACAGCAATCTTCCTTGGGAGCAGTTTCTTAATTCCTCTTAAACTGAGTCTGGTTACCTTTTAAGCTCAAGCACCAGTTTGCCAGCAAGGAGGCCTGTCTTCTTCAGGAGCTGCACCAGCATTGATGGTGAGGCATCTGTGGATGCAGTGAGCAATCTCTGGTGGGCTTTTCAGCCTCGACCTTGCACTCCTAGTGTTTTAACTGGCAGTTGGAATTTGGGAGTGGGGACAAAGCAAAAGTTATCATCAGACTGTAGGGTTGAGGTGAAAAGCAGCAGAAAAAGTCAGCGATGGTGACAACCATGGGTGGAAACATTGAGGTAGAAGCAGTGTTAACTGAAGAACAGGCGAGTGTAAACTGGCATGAATAAATCCAATTGGAAGTTGGATTTCTCACATCAGAAGAGTGAGATTCTAGAACTGCTTTCCAATGTGTTAGCAAATGAAGAAAAGATGTTTTTTAAAAAGAATGTGTCTTGGTAAGCTGTGAGTAGAGTTGATGAGCGAAATAACAGCAGGCTAGATTCAGCCTTAAGAAATCTTTGTGTCTTTGATAATTTCCTTTGAACTGGTGAGGTAGCAGGACCCTCCTAATGGCTTTCACTCCTCTAACACTCTCTTTTCTCCTCCAGGTTGTTGACTGAGCTCGAATCTCCTTCTTGGTGGCCGTTTAGCAGCAAGCTCTGGAAAGCACCACTGGAAGCCAAGCCAAAGGAAACTGCCACAGTTTCCGATTCGAAGAACCAGGAAGGAATCATAATTAGAATTCCAGTTATTATCACCCACAGAACAGACTCAAATGTCAAGCCAGGAAAACTCACACTCTTTGCTTCTGGCCTGGAAATCAGTGACTGCAATTCTCAGGTCATTCACCGGTTTGAATCAAAGGATGTAGATGATATCAGAGTTCACACGCCGTACGAAATCAGTGTCCGTCAAAGGTTTATTGGGAAGCCTGACACCTCTTACCGGCTCTTGTCAGCAAAGATGCCAGAAGCAATCCCCATCTTGGAGATGCAGTTTAGCAAGAAGATACAGTTTTTAGAAGATGCCCTAGGATTCGTTGGTGCCAGCAAGTCCCCTCAGGTGGATTTAGGGACCTCCATTTGGCAAGCAGGTACGTGGCAGATGAATGAATCCCTCTATAACCAGTAACACTAGCACCAAAAGTTTCCAAGTGGTTTTCACTCTTGGAAGGCAAATCCTCTCTCCCTTCCCCCAGTGGTAAGATCGTGCTGGTGATAAAATGCAAGAAATAACTGCTAGATGATTTTAGGCCCTCGTGCCAAAAGGAAGAGGGTAGAGATGACAGAAGTGTGTGGCCCTGTTTTATAGACCTGTAGAATCATTAAGTGTGGAAAAACCCTCTAAGATCATCCAGTCCAACTGTCAGCCCAACACCACTGTGTCTCCTAAACCGTGTCCCCAAGTGCATGTCTACACCTTGTTTGAACACCTCCCAGGATGATGACTCTGCCACTTCCCTGGGCAGCCTGTGCCAATGTTCATCACTCTTTCAGTCAAGAAATTTTTCCTAATATCCAGTCTGAACCTCCCCTGGCACAATGTGAGGCCATTCTGTCACTAGTCTAGTTGGATTTACTCCCAGAGTCACAGATCTGTGACTGTAGATGCTGAGGCTCTGTCCCTCAGGAGCCTGATGCCTGCAGCATGCAGAGCCCTCTTTAACATTGTGCTCTGAGCTAGTCCCTAACTCCACACCACTTTGTGAAAGGATTAGCTTAATTTAAATTTTGGCTACTGGCCTGTGTTTTAACTATTATGTCATTCTTTTCCCCATTCTCAGCAATGCAGCATTGTGCCACCGTGTGGGGAAGGGTTATTAGCCATCCATTCTTCTTCTCTGACTGCATGCTTCAGAGTCCTCTGTTGTAGCTGTTTTTCCTTTTCCTAGTTTGTACCTAGAAGCATGTTTATATTAAACATGGCCAGCAGGTCAAGGAAGGTGATCCTTCCCCTCTACTCTGCTCTCGTGAGACCCCACCTGGAGTGTTGTGTCCAGTTCTGGAATCCCCAACTTAAGAAGGATATGGAACCATTGGAATGAGTCCAGAGGCCACAAAGATGATCCAAGGGCTGGAGTGCCTCTGCTGTGAGGACAGGCTGAGAGAGTTGAGGTTGTTCAGCCTGGAGAAGAGAAGGCTCCTGGCAGACCTTAGAGCAGCCTCCCAGTACCTGAAGGAGGCTCCAGGAAAGCTGGGGAGGAACTTTTTACAAGAGCAAGTAGTGATAGGATGAGAGGGAAATGGCTTTGAATTGGAAGAGAGAAGATTTAGATTAGATATTAGGAAGAAATTCTTCATGATGAGGGTGGTGAGGCAGAGGTTGCCCCGGGAAGTGGTGGCTGCCCCCTCCCTGGAAGTGTTCAAGGCAAGGTTGGATGTGGCCTTGAGCAGCCTGGTCCAGTGGGAGCTGTCCCTGCCCATGGCATGGGGATTGGAACTGGATGGGCTTTAAGATCCCTTCCAACCCAAACCATTCTATGATTCTATGATTAAACTTGTCATTCTCTTCATTGTAGGAACTTTAAAACAAATTTGCAGCCAAGCAAGTTTTTGAATAGCATGTGGATAAACATTGCATTAGTTTTCATATCTTAACAATTGGAATTTTGTTATTTAAGAAGTTCAGATGTTTGGATTTAGGAGATTTTAGGTCTTGGAATAGGTGAATGCATAGTTTAATTGTTTAAGAAAGCACAGTGGCGGCTGAAACCCTTTCACAACAATAAGAATAACATTCTTTAACACTATTACTTCTGAAATTGTGGGAAGGGTTGTTTTTTGTATGTAATCCAGTTCTAGATTGTTTTGGAGAGCTGGTGAATTTTTCTCTGTTAAGAATTTGTTTCTATCAACACTCTTGGATCTTTTTTTTTCTCCTAATTATTAGTGACAAAAGAGCAAATCAGTGGCTGGATTTATTGCCAGGATATTAAAAACAAGTAGAAAAATGATACAATAAACCAGTAGATGAACCTGTTTCTGTGCACTGGTCTTCAGCAGGAAGGATAACATCCTCTTGTTGACGAGTTGTCAAGGACCACAGCTTGGAAAAGCTTGTTAATTTTTAAGGAAGTAAGGCTTGGGCATCTGGCACTAAAATGTCAGCACAACAACTTAGAGGAAAAACAACCTGCTGGTTTCTTAAGCACTGAGTTATTCCAGCAAATTGGTGTTCAGTTCCTGATGGTCTTAAGGCTGGTTACATAAAATAATTGGTTATACAGCCCTACTGTGCTTAATTTCCCACTGCTCTGCTCTGTTTGCATCTGAGTCAGGGAGTCAAGGATATTGCTCTCCTACCCCTCCTGCATTCAGACTGTTTAATTTGGAAATGGCAGTAAAGAAAACTGGAGGTTATGGAAATCCTGACTTCTCGAGCTCCACCAGAACCCTTGTTTGTTACTTCCCTCAAGTCTCTTGCTGTCTGTCTTCTGTCACAAGGTGGCACTCACGGACTGTGTTGGAACCTCTGACTTTTTCCACGGCTGCTCTCAGGGTGGAAATACTCGTATTTAATTTTTGTTTATTTTTTTTCCCCTAAAAGCAAGGGGATTAAAAATAATCAGTGTTATGTCTGCCTGCCTCTGTGTGCACTTAAAATATATGATAGTGAATGTTGATGCAGAGCCTTCCAGGAGAAGTGCCCTTGCAGTGGAGGCACTGTCTGATGAACAGGCTCATGGCTTTCTTTGCCCTTGGTGTCGCAGCTCAGTGAGCATTTCCACAACTGGCTTAGTCTCATCTGAATCCTGTCTGTTTCTACTAATCCTACCTTAAAATTGTGCATATTGCATGTTTGTGTAAGTAAATACAAGAAAAAGTTGTCTTTGCTAAGAGTTTTGGATTGATTCCACCTAGAGGAAGAATATATGTAGAGTTTTAGACACACCACCTTATCTGAAGGTATTTTTAGCTGCTTTGCATGTCTTCTCTGACTGTATTTTTTTGGACCAGGCCACACGGGTGTTTTAATTGCTCAGGACAGAGCAGTGAGGTTTGTTTTGTGACAGAGGTTCTGTGCTGGGTCAAGCCTGTACTTTTCCAGCCAGTAACATCCTGAATAATGGCTGATCAGGATTAAAAAGCGCAAGGAGTCCTACAGTGCCTCTGTAATGTGATGATCTAGGGCAGCACTGTCACAGTCCTAGAGCCAGACTGACATTTACAGTTTTATATCCCTTTCATAAAATCATAGAATCATAGCATGGTTTGGGTGAAAAGGACCTTAAAGCTCTTTCAGTTCCAACTGCCTGCCCTAGGCAGAGACACCTTCCACTGGGTGTGGGTGCTCAAAGCCTCATCCAGGTTGGCCTTCAGCACCTCCAGGAATGGTGCATGCACAACATCTCTGGGCAACTTGTGCCAGTAAAGAATTTCTTCCTAATCTGTTCCAAATCTCTTTTCTTTAAGCTTAGAGCTGTTCCCTCCCCATCCTATCCCTGCACTGCCTGATGAACCCCTCCCCAGCTTTCCTGTAGGCCCCCTTTAAGTACCAAAAGGCTTCTCTAAGGTCTTCCCAGAGCCTTCTTTTCTCTAGGTTGAACAACCCCAACTCTCTCAACCAGGGAGGCTTTCAGGGCTGCTGATTTTTTCTTGCTTACCCCTGTGACTGAGTGTTCTCATCATTATGAGTTTCCAACACTTTGTTCAAAGGTTTGGTAGCTTCTTGTCCTCATGTGGTGGCAGCGAGTTTCACAGTCCAACTGGGTGCAACACAAAACAAAATTGCTTGTTAAATATTTCTGCCTTTCTATTCAATTTGCTCTATTTTTTTTTGAACTAGAAAATTACTGGGAAATAGCAAATCTCCTTCCTCTTCCCTTTCTTTTTGAGTGCCTTTGTCATATTCCCCTCCTCTTCTTGTCGTCAGCAAGATTAATGGAGTGAAATGGATAGATTTCTTGTTTTTAATGAAGTGATTAGTATATGGTGACACTCGGCTGATAAGAAACACAAAGAATCTCATCTGGATTTTTACTGCCATAGGAAGGTCTGTCATTTTCTACTGGCTTTGTCCTTCAAGGGAGGCCACAGCAGTCATTTGCCATAAGCAGTGTTTTTCAGCACCTGGTTCTTAGCCCCTCCAAACACATGGAGCATTTGCACAGGGTAACCCTAGCACAGTGAATGGCTCTCCTCTCTTAAATCTTGGTGGTGTTGGAGTCCACTGATAACAGAATGATTCCAGGGATTATGAGCTTGCAGTAATTACTTGAGAGGGATTCAGGGTTTGGTACTTTGGTTTAGCTTTTGTCTCCCTTTTCACGGGGAAGTAACGCTATCCAAAGCCGGCCGGCTGGGCACCAGCTCTTCAACCTGGCTGTGAGCTCTGGCATCTGACATGATTTCTGTCCTGGCATCCATAAGAGAGGCCCGTTCTGGGTCAGGCCTTGTGCTCATGGGTGGCACTGGTAACATTAGCTTCTTCCTTGGTACCTCTTTAACTGGGAGAGCTTCAGAGATGTTCGGAGCACCTGTAGGAGCCAAGATGTGTGGCTTGTTGTTCAGCACCCATCTGCATCAGAAATAACAGCCTTTGCTTGCAGCAGGGCCCTGCTACCCTGCTGGGTGCTATGTGATACTGCAATAAGAGCAGGTGCTCTAAATAAATAAGTGGCATTTCACACAGCAGTTGCATCCATGCTGCTTGCCTGGGTTGGCTGTTAGCATTGTTGTCTTTCTGTGTCAGGGATTTGCTGACTTGTTATCCATCAGTTTTAAATCCTTTAATTGAAAATGTTAAAAGAGAGAAGAAGCAGCAGGTGGAGTATCATTGTTATCTGATTGGGAGTGTGTTGCTCCTGCTTTGCTCTATGTTCAGATGAATCCCCGCAGGTTTAGCAGCCCAAAATTAACCCATTTCCCAAATGTTGGCCTTTAATAGTAAGTCATCTCTTGGCAGCCTAGTCACCTCCACGTTAGGCATTGTACAAATACATCTTGAATCCTTTCTAGAAGAACATAGCTTAATGGGCAACGCTGTGTTAGACTCCTCTGAGTGCACTTGTCCTCTCTCAAACTGCTGTGGAGCAGAGCAAAGTTCAGCCAGTTTGATATTAGCACTGGTCCTCCCTGTTGGTACAGGAGGTGGCAGTCTGACCTTGGGAATTTCTCTTGCAGCCACAGGACTCCTGGGAGGAGTGGTGCAGCCCAGCTCTCCGGTGACTGGCAAAGAAGGGATGGAGAGTGATCAGGTTCAGCTGCAGGCACATGAGAAGATCTCCCAGGAGGAAGCAAAAGAGCTCAAACAGGTATAAGTTGAGATAACATTGTTAAGAGCTCACTTGTCTTCATTAATAAGATGCATTTTCATTGTAAGAAACATATTCATTGTCCTTAAAAAATACTACTCTCAATTTAGATGGCCGTATTTTAAATATTAATCAAGCCTGTGATTAAAATACACTGATAACTTTGTACTGGTTTTTAACTACTTTAAAAAATCAGGATTATCAGCAAAATATATTGATAGGATTGTAACCCAAGGAAAATCCTTAACCGTAACCTGTTTTTTCTTAAGATTAAACATCATAACAATTGAATCATTTTCAGCTTTTTAATGTTTTCCCTAATGCTATCTTACTCTTACTAGTAAGGGGTAGCAGTTTTATTTCAGAAACATTCAGAAAGCTAAACAAAGTGTTTTATAAACACACAGAGAGAGCCTGCAGATAGGAAATAAGTATTCACTCTGGCAAATTAATAAGGGGAGAAATCGGTTGGAGACTTTACTAGAAAAAAGATCTATTCAAATTAATCCAGTCTGATGCTGTTTAAGGAATTTCTCTCATAGCTGATGTTCAGGACTTTTAGTGAAGAGTCCTTTTTTCACAGAATCACAGAATGGATTGGGTTGGAAGGGACCTTAAAGCCCATCCAGTTCCAATCCCCTGTCATGGTCAGGGACACCTCCCGTGGGATCAGGGAGCTCAGAGCCCCATCCAGCCTGGCCTTGAACACCTCCAGGGATGGGGCAGCCACAACTTCTGGGCAACCTCTTCCAGGGCCTCACCACCCTCACAGTAACAAATTTCTTCCTAATATCTAAATCTCCCCTCTTTCAGCTTAATCCATTCCCCTTTGTCCTGTCCCTGCACTCCCTGATAAAGAGCCCCTCCCCAGCTTTCCTGTAGGACCCTATTTTGTAGTATGTGGTGGGTCTGGAGCTATCTGAAAAAGTGAAAAGTAAGAGTTTAATGGGATTTCATTAAAATAAGTTTACTGGTGATGATTACAGCTGCATCAGAAGATGCGATTGAAGATTAAACTGGTGTCTTACTCTATTTCATATTCCATCTGTAGCTTAGTAATAACATCATGTGAAGTTTTTGCTGCTTCTGTTGCCTCTTAGCCAAGACTATAGTTTTCCATCCACCTTCTTTTATTTTATAGTTGGGAATTAGAATATGGCAACTTTTGTTAGCTTGAGTGCATTTGAGATTCACAAGCGCTTGATAGTGACTTGAGTGGCTGAAAATGAAAGCTTCTTGCAGGAAAAGAACTATTTATTAAGATTAAACAAAAGACAATTGGATAAGTGAGAGTTTAACCTTTGTAAAAGGTTGATTTTGGAAAGTTCTGAAATTCTTTGTGCTGGCTGGTGGACTAGAAATGGTGTTAAATGGCCAGTGTTATTTAAAACAAACCAAAACGCTTTCAAGATCAGCTAGAGCTCAAAAGACAATCCTGGTATTTATTTATACCACACCAAGCCAAGGATTGTTAAGCCAGTTAATGATTTGGGGTGAGCTTGTGGGTGGGGAGAGGATCTGAATGCCAAACTGCCAGGCCTTGGACTGGCCTGATTTTTTTTCCCCCAGTAATTGCTGAGCACCTGTTCCAAGAGAGTCAGACCTCTTTAATCATCGTTCCAGTCATTAATAATTTTCAGTTTCATGCCGTAATTCCTATAAAACTCCTGTTCGTTTTCCTTGCTAGGAGTCACTGTATAAAACACAGTTTTAGTCTAAAACTTATTTCTGTAACCAAAACTTAATTAGAACTTTTTGACTAAAATATCTTATTTGGGCTGTTTCAGAAACAAAACAGACTATTCACCATTTAATCATTCTCCCTTCTTCTCATATTTTAAGGTAGCTTATCTCCATGATTTATCATTTTGCCAAAAATAAGCATTTTCTGAAGCAGCTTTGACCCTTTGG
This sequence comes from Tapera naevia, assembly GCA_033556795.1. Taxonomy (NCBI): domain Eukaryota; kingdom Metazoa; phylum Chordata; class Aves; order Cuculiformes; family Neomorphidae; genus Tapera; species Tapera naevia. The sequence goes on along the minus strand of JAUMJJ010000129.1, from coordinate 3,052,821 downwards.
AAGATTTTAAGAGAGAGTATTTGTAGTTGTACAAAGAGCAACAGTCTGTTATTCATTCATGCATACACTTTGTGCAGCTGTTATGTATTCAAAAGGGCTACTTGTTCCTTCCTTAACTGTCACTTTTTCAACGCTGTAATTCTTACGTGCCCAGGTGGCCAAGAGGGCCAATGGCATCTTGACCTGTATCAAAACCAGCGTGGGCAGCAGGACCAGGGAGGTGATTGTGGCACTGGTGAGGCCACACCTCGAGGACTGGGTTCAGTTCTGGGCCCCTCAGTACAAGAAGGACATTGAGGGGTTGGAGCACATCCAGAGAAGGGCGATGAGGCTGGTGAAGGGGTTGGAGAACAAGTCCTGTGAGGAATGGCTGAGGGAAATGGAGTTGTTTAGCTTGGAGAAGAGGAGGCTGAGGGGAGACCTCATCACTGTCTATGGCTGCCTGAAAAGAGGCTGTGGCAGAGCGAGTGTTGATCTCTTCTCTCAAGTGGCAGGTGATAGGACAAGGGGGAATGGCCATAGGTTGTGCCACGGAAGGTTCAGACTGGGTATTAGGAAGAATTTCTTTACTGAAAGGGTGGTCAGGCACTGGCAGAGGCTGCCCAGGGTGGTGGTTGAGTCACCATCCCTGGAGGTGTTTAAAAAACAGGCAGATGAGTTTTTGAGGGACATGGTTTAGCAGATGATGGGTGCGGTTGGACGCGATGATCTCCAAGGTCTTTTCCAACCAGAAGATTCTATGATAACCAGACCCAAAAAAACCCAGATATGAAATGAAGGGTTTGTAGAATCATGGAATGGTTTTCAGGGACACCTTCCACTGGATGAGGGTGATCGAAGCCTCATCTAACCTGACCTTGAACACCTCCAGGGAGAGGGCATCCATGACTTCTCTGAGCAACCTGGGTTGTTGGTCATGGACTGCTCTGAAAAGCATAAAAATGCTCTTTGGGAATTGCTTCCCTGGAGCCAGTTCTTGAGGGCTGAACACCATCCTTTTTTGGTGCTTGGTATTATCAAAGCAGTTGGTTGCAACTAGAGAAGCAGAGGAAATGTACAGCAGGGAGTCCAATATCTTCCAACATGTCTTGTGAGTTGGGAATGAAGCCTCTCATCTTGTATAGGCTGGTGTCTTTCCAGCTGCTTCCAGGAGTTGCCCAAACCCTGCTTTTTCTCATTGCTGTAAAGCGCAACGCAGAATGAAATAGCTCAGGATCTTTCAGTTCTGTTAGGAGAGAATGTGGTGAGGTTTAGAGAGGAAGTGTAAAGATGTGGAAGCGAAGCAAAGCACGACCTAAGGGGAGGAGTTCCTACCAGTCAAAGCAGTTTTGAAATGTATAGAGGTTGGAGATTTATTCTAATAGACAGCATCATGCTAAACACCATACAAAACCTTTCAGGTATTGAACCCCTGGAAGCTTTGAGGTCCAGACCTTGAAGCTATGTGTGAGCAGAGCATTTAATGTTTATCCAAGGTATACAGTTGCTCTCAGAGAGCTGCTTTGCACTGCTTCAGTTCAGCTCCTGCTTTGGGAATGAGCAGGATGATGCTTAATCAGGTTTGCAAAGCATTTAAAGAGTAAAGGGGGAAAAAAGTTATAAGTGCAAATTGTTAACGTGTATTGTAGGCAATGATACTTGTAGCATCAGACTTCTTGCAAGGTATTTGAGATCCTTACACTGATAACTGTTTTTTTTCTGAGCAGTTTGCTTGCTTGAGGATTATAATCTTTTATTCTTTAGTTGTCTGTAATGCAAGCGCTTGTTTTTAAATAAGAAAATAGAATCAGAAAGCCCACAAGAGCTTAGCCTTCTCCCCCTCATGTGGGTAAGTCCAGCAGAGCTTTTGAAGTTGGAGAAGAGGAATTGATGATGACCAGACAAATAGTTGTCACTTTTGCTCCCTCCTCAAAAACAAAAGTCGTTGCAGTAATGACAATAGGTGTTTTGCCACAGGAGTTATTGAGTGATGCTGAATTTCTTCCATTTGAGCTGGAAGCTCTGAGCATCTGCAGTTGTGAAGGACCTCACCAGGACTTCATGAAGGGATGTTGATGTTAAGAAACATCAAGTTGGTGGCAGTGTGAGCTGTGATCCTTAACTGTGCTGTAGAGATGGAGAAGGAAGCCTGTGATGTTCCTGTGGTCTCTGGCTGAGCCCCTGCCTGCTGCCTCACTGTGGCTGACATAGTGGCACCAGCTGTGGGAGGGGGGGTAGATAATATAAGCTTAAAGAGCTGTGGTCAAGGCAGGGGAATTCACTAAATTTGAATTTATTTTGCCAAACCAGTGCTTTCTAATTTCCAAAACCATTCCAAAACATGCCAAAAAGCTGTTGCCGTGGTACTTACTGCTGGCAGATTGTGTATGCCATAAAGGCAAGGACAGTATTAAAGAAATGAGTTCTGAAACGTCTGGGAAAGAAACACATCCCAATGCATATCTTTGTGATGTTTTCCTTGATGCTTTCTCAGGTGTAGATGGTTTCATATCAGTCTTTTGCTGCTTTCAAAGTCTCTTCAGTGTTTATTTACCCTTTTATCATGCCCTCATCTCAGGAAATCACAACTGTTAGGAGGTGTTTTGTTGAGGAACCATTCATTCCAAGTGCTAAATACCAAATTTGCTCATAGGATGGCTTTGTTCCATGGCCTGTAGTGATCAACAGGCAGCAGATCATAACAGACACGTGTAATGACAATGCTCTAGATTTATTTGTTTTGAAGGCACAATATGGGGAGAGCACTGAAGTCCTCACAACTAATGCTTTTTATTTGCCTGTGTGTAACTTGAGTATTTAATAGTAACAAAATAAAAGGTGTAAATGTTTAAGGCCAGGTTGGATGGGGCTTTGAGCAACATCATGCAGCAGAAGGTATCCCTGCCCATGGTTGGAACTGATGAGCTTCGAGGTCACTTTCAATCCAAACCATTCTATGATTCTGTGGAGCAGGATCACGGAGTTGGAGTCCTCTCCCATCATTCCATTTGTGTCCGTGTTGTGACTGTCTCCAGCCAAGCTGATTGCTCCACTGTTGCTTGAGCCAGAGCAGAGAGGAGTGAGAAGAACTTGAACTCCTCTTTAAGCAGATACATAATAAAATAGAGCAGATGAATTGTGACCTAAACTGCACAGTGTTGTCTGGGTCCCTGTGGTCTATGCAAGAACTTGGAGTACCTGGCTTTGATGGACACCTCACAGCAAGCCCTAAGGCTGCTGCAGTTGAACACTTGGCACAGGGCAGATTTGGAGAGCAGTAACAGGTTTGCTTCCTTGTTTTTTTACAGTGAGATCTCTGTGCGTGGGAATATTTAGGTAACTTGCCTGAAGTTGCACAGAAAATCGGTGGCGAAGCCACGCGGATAAATCATACTTTCCGAATTACAGTCTGTGTGGCATAAATCTGAGGCTGTCTCAGTGTGAGTTTGACCAGTGCCTGAGGAAATGTGCCTCTAAAATGTGTGTTTGGGCTCGTACCTGCTGTTTGGCCTTGTGTAACAGAGTTTCATGCTGAGTTTTCATGTCATGGTTCACCGTCCAAAGTTCTGTGCTGGCCCAGAAGGCAGTGCTACTCTGAGCAGCTGACAGAACTGGAGTGGTGATAACTGGATATCTTGCCACCTTTTGCTTTGCAAAAATAGTGACCAGCTTTGGCCAGACTTGAGCTTCAGTAACTCCTCCCAGCAAGCCCTGTGGGCTGTGCTGGAAAAGCATCTTAACCATTCCAGGTCACATTGACTGGTAGCAAAACTCAGCTTGGATGGTTGAAGATACCGACAGACAAAGGGTTAAGGGACTTATTACCAGACTCTCTTAGTCAAAGAGAATTAACAGATGAAAGTGAGCTGCTTGCCTTTTATTTTTTGTGTGTGAGTAACCACATCATCATCACCTGCTGTGTTTCAAGGGAGAGCCTAATTGGCAGGTGAGCTAAGTAGAGCCCTGTACCTGGTTGAGTTTCTTTTTTACTGCTTTCATATTTTAAAAGCTTTTCTGTTCTGAACAATTGTGTCTTTTTTCTGTATTTTAAATGTTCAGTATGCTCTAATGAGGGCGAAGCCTATCAAAAGTAATCTGATTTGAAACTAAAACTTTTTTATGGCAGACATGGGCGTTTCTTGGCACAATTTTGATTAACAAAGAAGTTGGGTGCCCCTTGTAGAGATGGGAAAGGGGGAGTGTCCCTGCTTCCTTTCTGCATCATCTTGTGCCAACCCCTGCTCTGTTGCCTCTTTTGGAGGCTTGCACTGAGCATCACCTCAATGTATTTCACAAACTGAGATCATAGAATCGTTAAGGTTGGAAAAGACCTCTAAGATCATAAAGTCCAACGGTGAGCCCAACACCACTGTACCTGCTGAATCATTTCCTGCAGTGCCAAGGCACTTGTCTAACACCTCCAGGGATGGAGACTCCACAACTTCCCTGTGTATGTGTTCGGTGAGGACGTGGCTCAGGAAAGCTGAGCTTCCCACATGGCTGAGAGTGCTTGGTGAGACACCTTCAAAAATGTGTGCCTTGCTACAGCAGAAGGTGGAGGTGTTGAATGGCCAGAGGAACACTGCTGGTGCGTGCGCCAAGCCATGGTCTAGAAACTGTCAGCAGACACTGCTGCATTTGTTCTGCTGTACTGAAAAACAAACTTTGGGATCTTCTTGGATAAAACAATTTAGTCAAAAATGTCACCATGGGTCATCTTTAAATCATTTTCAAATGATGAAGTGCATGGCTTTAACTGCCATCCTTTAGGATATGCTGAAGGAGTGAGGTCTGGTATGGAGAGTTAAAAGTTTATTGGAGGCTGAAAGCCTGTGATCTTCTGTCACTTGGACATTGAAGCTGATCCTGCTTCTAGTGGGTATTGTGCTCCAGAAGACCTTCTGTGGTCTTTTCCTGTCTTCATTGTACTGTAACTTTGTGAATGGTGGGATTAATTCCACGTAGCACTGTCTGCTTTATTTTATATATTTATGTGTATGTTTATATCATAGAATCATAGAATGGTTTGGGTTGAAAGGGACCTCAAAGATCATCCAGTTCCAATCCCCATGCCATAGGCAGGGACAAGTCTCTGTAGACCAGACTGCTCAAGGCCCCATCCAACCTGGCCTTGAACACTTCCAAGGATGGGGCAGCCACAACTTCCCTGGGCAACCTGTACCGGTGTCTCGTCACCCTCATCGTGAAGAATTTCTTCCTAATGTCAAATTTAAACCTTCCCACTTCCAATTTAAAGATGTTCCCCTCATTCTTTCACTCCAGGCCCTCGGAAAAAGTCCCTCTCTGGCTTTTCTGTAGCTCCCTTCAGGTACTGGAGGCTGCTCTAAGGTCTCCCTGCAGCCTTCTCTTCTGCAGAATGAACAACCCCAACTCTCTCAGCCTGTCCTCAGAGCAGAGGTGCTCCAGCCCTCGGGTCATCTTCGTGGTCTCCTCTGGACCCATTCCAACAGTTCCATCTCCTTCTTCTGTTGGGGCCTCCAGAACTGGTCACAGGGCTCCATTTGTGGTCTCACAAGAGCAGAGTAGTGGGGGAGAATCACCTTCCTTGACCTACTGGCCACGCTTTTTTTGATGCAGCCCAGGATATGGTTGGCCATATATGTAAAATATATGCAGAAGAAGTTCAAAGGAAGGACTGAGGGAGAGCTACCTCTGAACTTCTCATTTCCAAGTAGTGTAAAGGTAATTCCTCAGGGGAGGAAACACCTCATTTTAGATCCGTGTCCCAAGTCATACACACAATAGATCTGATGGTGTCATTTTTCTTTTGGTGTGTATCCTACACACATCCACCACCTCCAGTCTGGGGAATTCAGCCTCGCTTTCCTGTTACAGCGAAAGAACCTCAAGTGTTTCATTTGGGAGAGAAACAGAGGGGTTTTTAGCTTGTAGTTTTGTTAAGAACAGAAAAAAGGTAGATTAAGCTTGATCCATGGTTTGTTTTGTATTTTTGCTTTGGCAGCCAAATTGCAAACCCAATTATTCACACGGCCGTATTTCTGGCTGCTTGTGATTTATGGAAAGAGCTGAGAGATATTTTATGAGATAAATCCCACTACTGTGGCTGACGTCCAGCTTCTGTCAAAGCTTTTTGTCTGTAAAATTCCCCTGCCATTTCAGCTTGGTACGTTATTCCTCACTGTTTTTTTCAAACCAGTAACTTGCATAGCTGCTAACGATGGGACTGCTGGGGAACTGAGCCCCACGTGGGGATAAAGGGGCTGCTGGTTATATGAATTCTAAAAGGAAAATGAGAAGAGTTTGCCATTTGTTATGAAAAAAAATCAGATTAAACATGTTTAGAGTACAATTCTTCTCCCTATTTTATCAAAATCACATTTATTTTGTTAGATAGACTGCATTTCTGGTATCATCAGTCGTGTTTCCTGGATGCTCTTGTACCACAACACTTGATGATGTGGTTAATGCTGGCATAATTTGCTTTCTTGGAGACTGTTATTGCAATTGATTGGATAAGTGGCTCTAAGCAAACAGAGTGAGGATATCCTTTTGGACTCATCTGTGGATGCCTGTGGAAGCAGATCACGTAGGCCAGCAGAGACTGCCCCTTTACGACCTGAAGCAACTGAGAAACTGGATTTCCAGTCAGTAGGATATGGTTCTTCCAGATCTCCCTTTGATAATTCCTTGGGAAGGCAGCTGAGGCTTACTTATCAGGCAAGTGCTTTCAGTTCATACAGCAAGGCTTATTAAGGGAGTAGCCACAAGAGGGGAGAAAAGGCAATGATATAACCCATTCCTTGGACTCCTTCTAAAAGGAGCCAGTGTTAAAGGTTAAGGAATTAAGGATTTTTCTTGTGTTGTTTGAATCTTTGCTCTTGGACTTGGTGTGTGAACTCATGAAAATTAAAATTGAGTAGGCCCCACAACTCAGTGTAGGGTATTGTTATGGATGTCTCCCAGACTTAAGAAGCAGGGCAGAAGCCTCCTTACACTTTGGAGGCTCCTGCCCTGTTTGGACCAGTGTCTGTAGGCTTTTCCAGGGAACAGGGTCTCCTCACAATCTCAGAGTGGCTCAGGGTGTTTGCCTACAGTCCCACGTCTGAACAGTAATTTGCTGAGTGGAGTGTAAACTGGTTGATGTGTAATAGAACACTTGCAGACTGGAATAGAGCTGTAGCCAGTGCATCTGTTGTTTCTCATCTCAGCTGCAGCCTCAGCCTCTTGGCTGCCCTGACGTCTGTTCGTACCACACCACATTTTAGGCTCTTGAAAATCATTTGTTTGGTTGCCCAACTTTCACTTTTTCCCTTCTGCTCCATCCAATGGCACTTTTATCTGTAGAGGATTGTAGTAAAAGTGTTTTCTGGCCTTTGCCCTGGTGCTTGCCTAACTGTGCTGTGCCTGCAGCTGTGTGATCGCCATCTGACTTTGCACCAACCGCGCTCTCTCGGCGTGTGCGACGTCTCAGGACAAGCTACTGGTTTAAGATAATAACAGAGCTGGTAAAAAGCTGATATTTACACTGATTTTTTACTTCTAATTAACTCCCCCCTGTCCCTATAAACCTAATACTTCAGATTTGATTTTTCTGGTCTGTAGTTGATTGTTTAATTTGCCTCAGTTCAGCTTCTTGGAGCAGGACCTGTGTCTTTTCACCAGCACGCTTCAGGACAGACTCCAACAGGTCCCGTCCTGTTTAATATCTTTATTGACGATTTGGATGAGGGGACTGAGTCCATCATCAGCAAATTTGCAGATGATACCAAGCTGGGAGGAAGAGTTGATCTGTTAGAGGGTAGGATGGCCCTACAGAGGGACCTGGACAGACTGGAGAGCTGGGCCGATTCTAATGGGATGATGTTTAATAAGTCCAAATGTCGGGTACTTCATTTTGGACACAACAATCCCATGCAGAACTACAGACTGGGGACAGAGTGGCTAGAGAGGAGTCAGGCAGAAAGGGACCTGAGAGTGCTGGTGGACAGGAAGCTCAACATGAGCCAGCAATGTGCCCAGGTGGCCAAGAAGGCCAATGGCATCCTGGCCTGCATCAGGAATAGTGTGGGGAGCAGGACCAGAGGAGTTATCGTCCCCCTGTACTCGGCACTGGTCAGGCCTCACCTTGAATACTGTGTCCAGTTCTGGGCCCCCCAGTTTGGGAAAGATGTCAGGATACTGGAGAGTGTCCAGAGGAGGGCAACGAAGATGGTGAAGGGGCTGGAGCACAAGCCCTATGAGGAGCGACTGAGGGAATTGGGGCTGTTTAGCCTGGAGAAGAGGAGGCTCAGGGGAGACCTCATTGCTCTCTACAACTACCTAAAAGGAGGTTGTAGTCGGGCAGGGGTTGGTCTCTTCTCTCAGGTGACCAGTGGCAGAACCAGAGGGCATGGACTTAAGCTTCGTCAGGGAAAGTTTAGACTTGATGTGAGGAAAAAATTCTTCACTGAAAGGGTGATTGGCCATTGGAATGGGCTGCCCAGGGAGGGGGTGGAGTCGCCGACCCTGGAGGTGTTTAAGGGGAGACTGGATGAGGCACTGAGTGCCATGGTCTAGATGATGGTTGGTGTTAGTGTTGGTGTTAGTGTTAGGTTATAGGTTGGACTTGATGATCTCAGAGGTCCTTTCCAACCTTGTGATACTGTGTGATATACTGTGTGATAAATGAGTTGGTAATTTAAAGCAATGAAATAACTGCCACGGGTCTGATGACATTTCTTAAAGAACCAACTGGTCGATCGCTGAAAGCTCTCAGTCTTTTCTTCTGACAGATACTAAAGAAACTGAAGGGCCTTGCTTTGGAGACAGAAGCTGAGCTGGAGAGACAGGACGAAGCTCTTGATTCCATCACTACCTCCGTAGACCGCGCCACGCTGAATATCGACAAGCAGAACCGCAGAATAAGGAGGCTCACGTAGTGCCCCTGGGGATGGTATCGTGAGGAAGAGGAGGCTTTGGGGAAGTGTGTTTTTCAAGACTGTTTCTCGAATAGACACTTTGATTGCATGGGAGATGTTTGCAATATTGTTTGGAATATAATGCTGCTGTTGTCGAGTTCCTGAGGGTTTTGGAAACGTTTCTGGAGTTGGATGATATCTTTTCGATATCTTTGATATCTTTTAGATATCTTTTTAGATATCTTTTAGATCAAGGTGCCTCTTTTAGGATGAAAAAAGCCAAGACATTTAATTATGGTGATAGTGGGTTCTTTACTACAGAAAATCTGTGAATATGAAGGGATGTGATGAAATCCAAATCAACTTTTCTGCGCCTTTTTATGTTGCTGCTTTAAAAAAAAATTTGTTTTTCTTTACTAGAATGAAGAAGTAAAGGAGAACTGAACTGCATATGAGACTACTTTAGATGATTACAGCCTATTAATTCTCTCTCAAGGTCTTTCTTTAAAATAGTTAATAGCTGAACTAAGGGCCAGCTGTCCAACTGCAAGTTGTCAGGGTGGTTTTTTTTTTTAAGTTAGGTCTGAGGTGAGCAAATGATGGTGATAAAACCTTGTGTTCCCTGAGCAAATAATTTTAATAGGTTCCAATGAATATTTTTAATGTACTTAGATATTTTGTAAGAGTAATGAAGACGTAGTGGCCACAGCTGTCTGCTGCCATGTCCTGGGAAATCAAGAGAAGACCATTAATTTAATGTGCATGGATTGGTAGAGACATCTACGTATTGAGCAGATTTTATGTTTTAGCCATTAAGTGAATGTTTTGCTTGATTAAGACATTTATAAAATGTAAGTGTCAAAGTTAAATACGTGCTTCTGCTTTCCAAAAAGGGACTGGTGATCTTCAATATCATCTACACGGTTTTATGTGTTTTATATTTCCCCTTTGAACTGCACATGTAGGGAAGGAATTGAAATGGACAAAGTGTTTTTCTTCATGGGAGAATTTATTCATTTCTTCAAGTTCCCTGTTTGTGTTGCTCGCTTGCACACTGTGTTGTATATTATGTCTGTGTCCTTCATTTTCCAAGGGTTTCCCTATCACCATCTCTGACTCTCTAAATGGGAACTTGTGTGGAGCATCACGTGGCTTTTGCGTGTCTGCTCCGGATTGACAGGCTGAGGGGCCTGTGGTCAGAGCTGTGGACATCTGTATAACATTTGACAGTCGTGGTACATCCAGCTATCTTGTGGCTTTTATTTATTTGCACTAACTGGTAGTGAAGCATTTCAAGACTTCTTGTAGACTTCTGTTTCTGAAATAAAAGGGAATTCTGTCAATTCTTGTCAAATAGGTTTTGTTGAGTTTACAGCTGTCTCCATCAAGAGTACAGGACAGTGGAGACCTTTTTCTGTCCTAAGTTACTTGATACAATATAGGAGAGATTCCAGATAATCCATGTGACTTTTGTCTGTGGCATAGAACTCAAATTTCATCATTTCCTACAGTTTACCAGCTATTTTAGTTCAAAGTAGCTGTTGTAATATGTCTTTTTTTTTAAGTGTTTTTATATTAAAAAATTCTTGTATTGCTTTCAAATACGACACTTTCAGTGCAATATTTTTAACTCGTGAAGCTTTGAGCTGTTTATTCTGCTGGTAGCTGATGTGAAGTTTTCCTGTTTCAGAGTAATTCACCCTACCTTTTGAAGTGTAATTCACCTAGAGTACGTTGTTTTCAAGACCTTACTCTACTTTGCTCTGTATTATTTCATATTAGATTGTTAGCATTGGAGTAAATTGGTGTTCTGCACTGCAAGTCCTTAATTTACAGTCCAAGTTGTTACTGGCATGCACCTTACCTACTTACTGAATATGGTGTTTATAATATTCATGCTTTATGTACTGTGAAATAAAATGTTGTCTGGGATTCTCTTGTTTGTTTCCGATACCCAAATCACTGTTGTTTTACTGTGAAAGGAAGTTATGTTTACACAACTAATTATGTTGTCAATTTATAGGTATACTTTGCACAAAACCTTAGAATCATAGAATGGTTTGGGTTGGAAGGGACTTTAAAGCTCATCCAGTTCCAACCCCTGCCATGGGCAGAGACACCTCCCACTGGATCAGGGGGCTCAAAGCCCCATCCAGCCTGGCCTTGGAATGCCTCCAGGGATGGGGCAGCCACCACTGCTCTGGGCAACCTGTGCCAGGGCCTCCCCACCCTCACAGGAAAAAATTTCTTGCTAATATCTCATCTAAATTTCCCCTCTTTCATCTTAAATCAGTTCCCCCTCATCTTATCCCTGCACTCCCTGAAAAAGAGCCCCTCCCCAGCTTTCCTGGAGCCCCTTTCAGCACTGAAGGGCTTCAATAAGGTCTCCCCGGAGCCTTCTCTTCTCCAGGCTGTGCAACTCCAACTCTCTCAGCCTGTCCTCGTATGAGAGGTGCTCCAGCCCTGTTGCCGACTGGAAACGGATCTCTGAACTGAATTAGTCCAAGCCAGGATTGCCAAAAGTAAATACTAATTACAGGTGGTTTAGTTTAGCATTCTTCCTGCCATACTTTTTATTGTTGTGGCTTTTAAACACTAAACTTTTGCATCTAATTCAGTATTTCGTGGTTTGTGTTAGTCCAACATGTCCACGCCAAAGCATGAAATTGTATTGTTTGTAAAACACGACCCGTTCTAGAGCTGTGCATTAGCTGAATTTCATGTGCTTGGAGGACTTTTCAATCTGTAGTTTCTTCTTAATAAATGTCTTGGAATAGTCATCTTCTCTCTTGTATTTATTTGGCGGAGAAGGTGTAGTAAAATATACTCTGTCCATTACCTTGTCATGCTGTGGAACAGAATTTAGTGTAGCACTTGTTGTAGAGTTGGGTGCAGGATGGGCTTTTTTTTAAAAAAAAGAAGGGGAAATGTTAACTATTATCCATGTGAATGTTGGCTCTGCTCAGCTGGACAATGAAGTGGGTGAATGTTGGCTCACTTGGTGCTCTGTCTTGGAGTGCTGCACAGGAGCTGCTTCAGCTCTTGGAGAGAAGAGTAGAAACTGCTTGGCCTTGCCACGATTTGAACAGCCTCTTGGTACAGATTTATAAAGATTTAACTCAAGACTTCTTTTATTATAGAATCATAGAATTGCTTGGTTGGAAAAGACCTTTGATATCATCCAGTCCAACCATACCTGTCCACTGCTAAACCTGAGCACCTCATCTACCTGTCTTTTAAACACCTCCAGGGATGGGGACTCCACCACCTTCCTGGGCAGCCTGTTATGTAGTAACACAGCTCCTGTTATTTCTGAAAGTGTTTGGAGCCTTCCTAAATCCCCTTCTGCCTTAAACCCAAGCTCTGTTATTTTCCAAATGATGTCAAATCTCTGGACTGGTGCTCCACAGAGGACGGTGCAGCAGGTAACACGTGTCAATATTCCTGGGCTTCATTCTTTACTGACTAATTGTTACCTACGTGAGGCTTAGAGATGTAGCTGGAATAGCTTTTACCTTTTATATATTTCTTAGTTCTTTGCAGGTCTTTAACTACAATGTGAAAAGTGTGGGGCTTTGATGTTAAACAAGAAAAACACTAATCAAAGAAATTCTAACCTAAAAAAGAAAAAGGTTTTACTTGGGAAGGCTTTTCAGCTCCTGCAAAACAGAAGAAGGTTGTACTGTACCGTGTGGTAGCTTTATTGTCCCTCTCCATGACAGAGGGGTTGGAACTGGATGGGCTTTAAGGTCCCTTCCAACCCAAACCGTCCTGTGGTTTATAATTGGATGTGCATTCATGGCAAGGATGAGTGAGTCTGAGCTTAAATGTATTTCTTTGTGGGAGCTGGAGTGTCTCCTGTGGGATCATTGAAGTGCTGGTAATAAACATGACACTCTGCAGTCCTCAGGCAAGTGGTGGAAGGAGCTTTTTTCAGGCAATTAATTAATTTAACCAAAGCCTCGTAATAGCTGTCTGTTTCCAAAACCAGTGTTTTGAAACCTAGTACGCTCTTTGCAGAAGGAAAGGGAGCTTGCAAGTGTTGAATCCTGCCTGTGGGAAGCATGTTTGGGGGAAAAATTGGCTGTATTTAATTTTTAACATGACAGACCGTGGCAGCAGAATCCCTCGCTTCCACTCACTGTGTGTGTGCAATGTCAAACCTCAGCCTGGGACAGGGAAAAATCATTGTGTAATGGTTCCAGTTGTAGGTTTAACAGCTGGGCTTTGCAGAGTAAACAGCTCTTGGCTCACCTACAGCCCTGGGCTCCTCTTTGTGGCTCACAGCTCGGCACGAGGCTGCTGATGGGGCTGCTTGGGCTGTCTATCGTGGACCCAGTGGGAAGTGTGCTGGCTTGGGCTTTGCCCATCAGCCTTTGCCCTGTGGTGAGGGTGCATCATAGACTCACTCATCCCAGCCCAGTAAGCTCGTGCTGGCACTGCCAAGCTTTTTGTCAGGGTAAATAGAGCACATTGGGCCAGCTGCCTGCAAGCCAGGGCACACCGAAGACAACACAAGCACCCTGGATTCGAGTTGCCTCCTGTTTGAAGTGCAGAAGTGTTTGCTTAATGATTTAAAAGTCAATCCTGGCTTCTGTCAAATAGTTTTAATTTTAAACCAGCAGATTTTAACCCTTTGATGGTTTGGCAGCAATTAAAGTAGTTGAACAGTAAAATTAAGAAGCCTGAGTTAAGGGTTCTAGCATTTTTTTTGATTGTTTTCTAAGGATTTATTTAAACCCTGGATCATTCAGGCTAGGGAAATGAGCTGAAGAGAGCCAAATGCATGGTTGGATCATAAGCTGTTGCCTTACAGCAGGGGTGCCCCTTGACTGTATCAGCCTGATGCAGCTCTTAGAGCTTAGTTAAGCTGTCTGGTTTCCAAAAGGTGCCTACCTGGGTGTTAGCTGTGAGCTTTGCTGCGTTTGGATTTGGTGCAGCTCAGAGAGAAAACCCATGGAGCTAGAATTGCCCTGGCTTTTTATGTGACAGCTAAAACAATGAACCATAAGGATGCTCATGAGGGTGAGAGAGTAGTAAGGAACAGGGAGAGCAATGAGGCATTTGGCTTTCAAAAAGATGGTGTAGGTTTGGGTGTAGACCCTGGTTTTGCTGGTTGAGAATTTATTTTTGGAGCTGACAACAAAGAATGAGCTTTGCAAGACTGGGTTATATCAGGATGGAGAGGGGAAATAGAACTTGAGATTTCTGGAAGAGCAGTTTAGCCTTGCTGGGTGAGATGTGGAAGTGGAAGACCTGCTCCTACTCTGACCAGATTTGTTTCTGGCACTGCTACAGGCTGTCAGCTGTGCATATTGCTTGGATTCTCACAATTCAGGTTGGAAGGGACCCTTAAAGGCCATCCAGTCCAACCTCCCTGCAATGAGCAGGAAGGTCTTCAACTGGATCAGGTTGCTCAGAGCCCCATCCAAACTGACCTTGAATGTTTCCAGGGATGGGGCAATCAATTCCAATGTTTCACAACCAGTTTTCACTATCTTTTAAACCATGTCCTGATTCAGATTTCTACACATTTTTCGAATGCCTCCAGGGATGGAGACTCCACCACTTCCCTGGGCAGCCTGTTCCAGTGCTTCACCACTCTTTCACTTATGTGGTGTTTATCATAGGCTTGTAAAATACCTGCTGCTTAACATTGTGCTTCTAGTTTAGACAACGAGCATGTACTTCAGCATCCTTCGGTGCATAACGTCTGCTAGGGCTGCTTTAGTCCTTTTGAGAAAGACAGACCTGCTCACAAATGTGCTGATTTCTTCCATATGGAACATGTTTTTAAGGTGATGCTTTGTATGGCAGTGAATGCTGTTCACAACCATGATGACGCAGACAGATACAGGAGAGGGTAATTTCAGGTGTGCAGCAATGCCAAGGGTTCCTCTCCCTGATGGCATCTCCATTCAGCCCTCCCTGTCTTGCCAAGCTGGAAAAGGAATCTGTGACCAGTGAAATGGTTTCTAGGACTTGAATTCTCCTTTAGAAAATCAACCTCTTGGGCTGACTCTGTTCTTTTTCATGTGATTTCTTTGTAAGAAGGAAACTGCACTGTGGGCTTGTATTTCTTTTCTCTGATAGACTGTATTAATCATGCATTTTTACCACAGGGTTTAGGCTGAGCTTTTGGCTGGGCTTGCTGGGTATGCTGTGTGGTGAGTGCTGGAGGGTGCATCAGCTTTAGGTCATCTCAGTTGTGTAAAAATCACTGCTTGCGTTGTATAAAGTTCTAGAAATCGGTTGTGTGCCATAGTAAGGCTTCCAAATTCATCTTTTCCTAAACAGACCACATAATTTCCAAGTTTTACCTTTACCTGAAACAATTCTGAACCAGAAATGATGCTTTATAGGAAGAGAATCGAAGTGCCATCAAGTGGTCGTCGATCCACCGAACCTCTTGGTCATCTTTTCTCCTGCCTGCAGCTCCAGAGGACTTGGCCCTCTGACAGGTTTTGTGTGAAGCTGCCTAATTGTGGGCACTCTTGGCCAAGGCAATATTTTCAGCTCTCTCATTGGTAATCCAACAGCCTGTCGATGCCAACCAGAATTGGAACATCATCTTCCTGCTTAGAAAGCCCATATCCCATTGCATAGACCATAAGGAGAACAGTTTTCCTTCTGTTCCTTGGTTATGTTAGACTTGAAAAGTAATAGATCTCTTACTGCTTGCTAATCAGCATGCTGTCTGGATATGAGATTTTCAAGACACTACGTTTATAATACACATCTCAATGTTTTCATAACTGCTAGAAGTGATATTGTAGCTTTTTTTTCCATACACATCAAGTTTTCAGCTTAACAACTGGATTCAGTTCAATCTTTTAACTACTCCAGCCTTTTCCTGTTGCACTGTGGGTGGAAATAAATGACATGAGACCCTGGGTTTCTTGCCTCGTTTTTGTGTTTGGTTTCCCTCTCTTTGTCCTGAAATGAAAGAGTCAGATCTTGCAGCCTGGTGGTAAAGCAAGGCAAGGAGCTCTCTGAGGGAGTTACACTGTGAGCTCTCAGCAGGTCAGCTGCTCTGAACATCCATTTTTATGTTCTCACCCTCTGGTAAGTGTTGTTTATATTTTTCTGCCTCTTGATGAAGACTGAGACATTTGGATTTGATAGAATAAGCAAGGACATGCAGCTGCCTTGGAGCTGCAGATGTTTCCTGCCTCATCTGCTCTTGTGTGGAAGATGTTGAGTCCCAACCAAACCCTTCTTGATGTATCAGGTACGGATCAGTTTCTTAATTTGGTGCCTCTTTTTCCATTCATAGAATCATAGAATAAGTTTAGTATAAATGATCCTTAAGGATCATCCGGTTCCAACCCCTCTACTATGGGCAGGGATGCCTTCCCCTGCATCAGGTTGTTCAAAGCCTCATCCAACCTGGCCTTGAACACATCCAGGGATGGGGCAACCTGGGTTAGGGCCTCCCCACCCTCATTGTGAGGAATGGACTCAATTCTTTTGGGTCCCTTCCAACTCAGGTAATTCTATGAAGGATTTTTTTCCTAATGTCTAATCTAGACCTTTCCCCTTCCAATTTAAATCCATTCCCTCTCATCCTATCACTCCAGGCCCTTGTAAAAAGTCCTTCCCCATCTTTCTTGTAGATCCCTTTCAGGTATTGGAAGGCCAACCCAAACCATTCTATGATTCTATGAGAAGTGATTTTCTAGCCTGCTTCAGTGTATCTTTAGAAATACAACCTGGTGTGGTTTCTGCTCAGGAAATGAAAGCATTCCATCATTCTCCACACTAGCTGGGAGATGGAAGCTGGTCAGCTGGACCAGCATCCCCAAATGCCTCCTTGGCACCGGCTGATGGCAGGGCCTGTAATAGCATCCACGCAGGCTGCGGTGGAAAGCCACTTAATGAAGTCAATAATGTCCTTTAGATGGGCAGGTCAAGTGCTCAGCAGAAAAAAATGAAGGATTTTTGACTTTGTGCCTATGGCAGGTGGAAAGAATTTGCACTCAGATGTTAGGAACAGATGCCATTCTCCCGTATGGTTTTCTTTGCGTGCTCAGGAAGGTGTTTTCAGCTAATGTTTGGTATGTTGCCCCCCTGGGATTCCAGTCAACTTTTATTATAATAGGATTTTAATTTTAGCTTCTAATATGAAATTATGCTGGTCTCCAGATACCTGAGAAAATAATTTCCACACCAGCTCTCTTCCATTGCTTCATAACCATGGGCTGCAGCTGGGCAGGATGGGGGAGATTGGAGGCCAAGAGCTAAGGTTATGGATCCAGAGATGAAAAAGTGCAAAAGGTGCAATGCCTGGTGCTTCAGCGTGACTTTCTGAGACCTCTCTCTCCACAGTATGAATTCCTGCTCTTTGTAAGCCTTCATCTTCCTGCAAGCCTGAAGGGTCTTAATTTGCCAGGTTCTGCAGGAAAGGGAATGATCCTTGTCATTGCCAATGGCTCTGCCTTGCATGTGAGTTTGTCCCAGCTCCCTGAAGACACACATTTGAGGCACCTACATGACAGCTGTGGTCACTGTAAGGTTGTTGCATGGACAGTGGGTGGAGATTAGTAGGTCCGGAGGACAGTTCAGCCTCCCTGCAGAAGGAAGACTTGGCCTCTGGACACAGCCTCCCTCGTAGAATCATGGAACCATTTGGTTGGAAGAGACTTTAGAGATCACCGAGTCCAACTCTCCCTGCCCACTACAAAACCAGATCCCTGAGCACCTCATCTACCTGTCTTATAAACACCTCCAGGGGTGGGGACTCAACCACCTCCCTGGGCAGCCTCTGCCAGGGCCTGAGAACCCTTTCAGTGAAGGCATTTTTCCTGATATCCAATCTGAACCTGCCCTGGTGCAACTTGAGGCCATTTCCTCTCATCCTATCGCTTGTTACTTGGGAGAAGACCTGATTGACTGTGGCAGAGTAGAGGATGCCACAGCCTTAATCCTAGTTCTTAGATGAGTTAAGCAGACCCTGAGCATCCAAATAAGGCAGGATCAGACTTTTGAACTGAAGCAGAGGAGCTCAGAATCCCTGCAGAAAGGACAGATGTTGCAAACGTCCCCCAAGGGATCCAGATTTTGTCAAAGTCAGTGCTCTCAGCGTTTTAGAGACTTGGCCTCCGAGTCAAAACTCTGAATTCTGAAAAATTAATATTTCAAGCTGATGTAATGCACTCAGACTAATTCCCAGCTAGTACTGCAAATTCAATGTACATTTACACCCACTTTTAAATTTCTCACTCATAAAAAAGTAAAAATCTATGGGTTTATAGAAATATTAAAACCACATCAAACAGGTTGAAGCTCGCTGTTACTATTTACACTGGGCCAAAAAAATCACTTCTGATGCCTTTAATGAATCCAGCAAAGGATTGTAAATGCTCAGATTGATCAGGATGAACACTGTAAGAGAGTCTCAGGAAGAGTGAGGGAGAGCTCAGTAGGACATGGAAAAACATTGTTCAGTAACTGATACACAACTATTCCTATCATTTGATCTTGTTTTCTCCTGACAGTCAAATATGTGACCTGAAATGATAATGAAATGCACAACTGTGCTCTCAGGACCTTTATTGTAAAAGAGTTTCCAAAATTTTCCTAAATTATTTTAGAATCATACGGTCATAGAATGGTTTTTGCTGGGAAAGACCTTCAAGATCATTGAGTCCAACCATCGATCCAGCCCTGCTGGATCCCAGACCATGTCCCCAAGTACCTCTACTTGTCTTTTAAACACCTCCAGGGATGGTGACTCAATCACCTCTCTGGGCAGCCTCTGCCAAAGCTTGACAACACTTTCAGTAAAAAAATTCCTCCTAATATCCAACATAACTCTCCCCTTACACATCTCGAGGCCATTTCCCCTTGTCCTGTCACTCAGGGAGAAGACACCAACGTCCACCTCATTACAACCTCCTTTCAGGCGGTTGTAGAGAGTGATAAGGTTCTCAGTCTGCTTTTCTCCAGACTAAACAACCCCAGCGCCCTCAGCTGCTCCTCATGAGGCTGGTGACCATCACCAGCTTTGTTGCCCTTCTCTGGACGTGTTCCAGCCCCTCAATGTCCTTCTGGTACTGAGGGGCTCAAAGCAGTACATATTATTTGAGGTGCAACATCACCAGCGCCAGCTACAAGGGAAGAATGACTTCCCTGGCCCTGCTGGCCACTCTGTTCCTGATGCAGGCCAGGATGCTCTTGGTCTTCTTGGCCACCTGGGCACACTCCTGGCTCGTGTCCAGCCAACTCTCAGCCCTTCTCCTCCAGGCAGCTCTCCAGCCACTCCTCTCCAAGCCTGTATCATCGCATGGGGTTGTTGTGACCCAAGTGCAGAATCCCCACGCTTGGCCTTGTTGAACCTTTTTCCAAATTTTCCAATTTTTCCAAAAACTGGGTGGTGTTTAGGTTTTGCTACTCTTTTCAAAGGCTTCATTCACCCAAACTTGACATGTTCAACCCTGGCGAAACACAACTTTCTACTTCTAATATCTTAAGAAGAACTTTCATGGCACTGTTTGGTTGAGGTTTTCTGTTGAGGAAAATAGATATATTCCAGTAACAATTTTCAGACTGGGGAATTTCACATAAAGCAGTTATTCAGAAAACACATCCTGTAGTCTTATACTCCCAGTCTATGTTCTCCCTAATTTCAAAGGTCCTAGATCTGTAGGTTCCAGTCTCAAATTCTACTGCGTTTCTCCTGGCCTTGCTTTTTTAAGAGACTGGGAGGGGAAAGCAATGCATGCCCTGATTATCATAGAATGATTAAGGTTGGAAATGACTTCTAAGATCATAAAGTCCAACCAAGATTATGCTGTTTCATGGTCTGTAGACTTGTTTGGTCCTGTCTTATAGGGCACTGAAGTTCTTCAAACAGCATTTTTGGAGGTCATGGGCTGGTCATATTCCAGACAGGTAAACTTAGGAGTCAAAGACATATTTGCCCAGGTTCTTCTAAGTAAACTGGGGTGACTCGAGGTCTATTGTATGTACTAAAATCTGCCTCCTCACAGTTTATGTAATTTTATTGTATTTTATGATATATATCTACTGGTCAGGCCTCACCTTGAATACTGTGTCCAGTTCTGGGCCCCCCAATTTGGGAAAGATGTTAGGATACTGGAATGTGTTCAGAGGAGGGCAACGAAGATGGGGAAGGGGCTGGAGCACAAGCCCTATGAGGAGCGACTGAGGGAGTTGGGGCTGTTTAGTCTGGAGAAGAGGAGGCTCAGGGGAGACCTCATTGCTCTCTACAACTACCTAAAAGGAGGTTGTAGTCGGGCAGGGGTTGGTCTCTTCTCTCAGGTGACCAGGGACAGAACTGGAGGGCTTGGACTCAAGCTTCTTCAGGGAAAGTTTAGACTGGATATGAGGAAGAAATTCTTCACTGAAAGGGTGATTGGTCATTGGAATGGGCTGCCCAGGGAGGGGGTGGAGTCAGCGACCCTGGAGGTGTTTAAAGGGAGACTGGATGAGGCACTGAGTGCCATGGTTTAGATGATGGGTTGGTGTTAGTGTTGGTGTTAGTGTTAGGTTATAAGTTGGACTTGATGATCTCAGAGGTCCTTTCCAACCTTGTGATACTGTGATACTGTGATATTATTTTATAATATATTTTATTTTATAATATATTTTATTTTATAATATATTTTATTTTATAATATATTTTATTTTATAATATAATAATTTTTATTTTATTTTATTTTATTTTATTTTATTTTATTTTATTTTATTTTATTTTATTTTATTTTATTTTATTACATTTTCTTTTCTTCCATTTCATTTTCTTTTCTTCCATTTCATTTTCTTTTATTTCCTTTCATTTTATTTCATTTTAAATTCACAAAGCATGAAGGGGTACCTCCTCCCCCCATGGCATTCCTCGAACACCACTCCTATCAGCCGCAGATCTCTGTGACTGTGTTTGACCTGCATTCTTTATGCATCCCATGAATTTTGATGTATTTAAAGTAACTTGGCTTGACGTGAGCTGGAACACGCAGCTGAACCAGAATGTTTCAATCATCCTGCGGTTTGGAACTGGCTGGTTTAAAGTTATAACTGAGGGTGCAATATGGAATCCATTGAAAAGCCCATAATAATGTTGGAACTAAGCAAATGAGAATGTCATTATTTTTGTCTGAATGACCCCCTTTCCCCCCCAAAAAATCTAACCTAGCTCAGCTTGAATCATGTGGATGCCACTCCCAGAACAATCTGGCATCCAGTTCAGCCAGGGTGGGGGACTTATTGGAGGAGGGTAGCCTGAATAAAAGGTGGTGCCACCTTGGCCAATGGCACCAAGAGGTCCTGTGCTCTGTGTGCCTTTAAGTGAATGTGAGGAGGGGTAAAGAAAGGTCCAAAAAAGGGCCAACGAGTGTGAGGGCATACAATGAAATACATTTCACATCATGCCACAGCGTCACACCCTGTTTTCTCCCCACCACACCTGCATCGTTCGCTGCCTCCATGAAGAACAGCCATCCTAAGCAGTCCCTGCTGAGAACTGTTGCCTGCACGTTGCAGCTCTGCTGCAAATCTACCTGCCTTCTCCTTTTGTTTCTTTAAACACCCCATTTGACCCAGTGAAGCCACAACATGCTTTGACTGCACTCCAGCTACTGGTTTGCAGTGGCAGTCTCTCTGCTGTGCTGGCCTCCTGTGCTCCCCAAATCTGTTTGTCTACAACTGAGCTGAATTTTGTCTCTGGACAGAGTTTGGCAAGAGAGTTAGAAGTGTTGTGTCTGTCCTGCCTGTAGGATTGGTGGGCTCCCTCTCCCTCTGCATCCCAGACGAATCACAGAATGACCTGCATTGGAAGGAACCCACAAGGATCATTGAGTCCAACTCCTGTCCCTGCACAGGACACTCCCAACATTCACACCGTGTGATTGAGGGTATTGTCCAAATGCTTCTGGAATGCTGAGAGCCTCAGTGCCAGGACTGCTTCCCTGGGGAGCTGTTCCAGTGCTTCACCACCCGCTGGGTGAAGAACCTCTTTGTAATATCCAATCTAAACCTCCCCTGGTACATCTTCTTGTCCTATCACAGGTCGCAAGAGAGAAGAGATCAGCACCCATTTCATCTCCCTCCGTTGTGAGCAGGCAGGGAACAGCTGTGGGATCTCTCCTCAGTCTCCACTTCTTCAGGCTGAACATCTCCCTGTCATTCTCTTGGGTCCCATCATTTGGCCATCAGAAAGAAGAGATCAGTGCCTGCTCCTCCTTCTCCCCTTGTGAGGAAGCAGTGAACTGCAAAAGGTCCCCCCTCAGTCTTCCCTTCTCCAGGCTGAACAGACCAAGTGACTTCAGCTGCTCCTCACACAGCTTCCCCTGCAGACCCTTCACCAACTGCACTTACTGCAGGAGCCCAGGTCTTAATGCTACTACAGAGAAGTTGCTAGAATTAAGAGGGGAGGTGGGGAAGAAGCATCCCCACGTGCTTAGACCATTTAAACCATTGTGAAACCAGAGGTTTCATGTCACACCTAATTTGGCAATGGAGAGAACAGCCTGCTCTCTCCTCCCTGCGACCCCAGCCACATGTTTCTGCTCTTTCCCTTGTGCTGGACCTACAAATTGCACAGCCAAGAGGTGAGTGCGATTGATGAACCCATCTGATTTGAGCCTCCTCATTTTTCAGTCTGATCTGCCAGTTACTCTGATTTACCACGTGGCTGGAGTATCAAAATTGAGAGTTATCAAACCCACCGAGCTGATGAAGAGGAAGGGGAGTGGTTGCTGCCCAAAGGAGTGATTTAATACCAGATTCAGTGTAACATCAACTCACACCCCACCCTGCAGCCATGAGGGCTGCAAATGTGTATCAGCTGGCTGAAGCAGTGGTGGAGCAAGGTAGCTTGACAGCACAGAGCTCACCACAGACAGAAAGGTCAAACCTAAGGCTGTGTTTCCAGTTGTTACCAGTGGATCCCCCAAGGCAGATGCCCCAGCAGGACAGTGCTGAACCAGGTTAGGAATTAGAGTTAAGTGTTTCCTAACCTGGGAGTCGTTGTATGCACTACAGCAGCAATCGGCTGGGACCCAAGGCTTGCTGTGCTTCTTGGCCCTTAGGCTGCTCCACCAGCCACAAAGGGCCACACAACATGAAAAATGATGCTGTGCACAGTTAATCCACCCAAATTCTTTTAATACAGGCCTGTTGACTTATATTGATTGGGTGCTTTGTGCCGTGGGGCTGTGCTGGTTTAGACTTACCAGGAGGTCTTCTGCCTTACTCCATCAAATCGTTGCCTCAGTACATTAGCTTATGTTTTATTGGGTGCTGCAGCAAGAGGAGGTCCACGATGCAGCTCATCACTTCAGAGCTGTTGGTGTAGCTTGATGTTGTGAGCGTGCTTTTGTTTTCTTTTAGGAGCTTTACAATTTGATGCATCATCTGGCACAGATGTTCCATGAAAGGAGCCTCCATGCTTTGTAATCAGGACGCTCAGCCCCTAGCAACAAACTGTGAGCTGGATGGGTCCCTTTGGAGAATTTGCATTCAGCTTCCACAGTTCTTGCTGATGCCACAGCATCTCCCTTGGGTTTGGGATTACCTGGACGAGAAAACGGCTTCCAAAGCCCTTGGGAAAGATGGTAGCTACAAGCAGTCACCACTCAACTCTGACCTGCTGATTCCCAGTTTGTCCTTGAGAAAGATGGGGAGAAGGAACAGCTGAATGAATTACACTGGCAGTATGTTCTGCAGCATTTCTGGAGGTCCCTTGGGACTGGAAGGTTGTTACCTGGGAAAAGGTGTAATGCATATGCACAGAAATTGAACTGATTCTGGGAAGCATTGGCTCCACCATCCATGAAGTGTCCAGTGGTCCGTGCCTTGGGAGCATATCCTGTAGCTAAGGAAGAAAAAGTATAAACCAAAGTATTCCAAGAACAGTTGGTGATGTGACACTTACAAGCAGAAACACTCTTGATCTTTTCACTATTTTGCTTTCTGGGATCTCCCCAAAGAGATGAACTCATAGAATCATAGAATCAAAGAATCATGGAATAATGTGGTTGGAAAAGACCTTTTGAGATCGAGTCCAATTGTACCTGTCCACTACTAAGCCATGTCCCCAAGAAGCTCATCAATCGTCTTTTAAACACCTCCAGGGATGGTGACTCCACCACCTCCCTGGACAGCCTCTGCCAGGGCCTGACCACCCCTACAGTGAAGAAATTTTTCCTAACATGCAGTCTAAACCTGCCCTGGTGCTACTTGTGGCCATTACCTCTTGTCCTGTCACTTGTCACTTGCGAGAAGAGACCAACACTCACCTCACTACAATCTCCTTTGAGGCAGTTGCAGACAGTGATGAGGTCTCCCCTCAGCCTCCTCTTCTCTAAGCTGAACAGCAATCAGTATTAAGATGAGAGAACCAGAAGTCCTCCCCAGAGCTGCAGCAAAACAAGGGTTTGAAGGGTGTGCTCAGCTGATTTACTGTCATGCAGAAGGCTGCACAGCCAAGTAAGAGACTTTCCACGTCAGCTCCAGATCCTGCGTGTAATTGTACTGTTTATGGCTGGGATTCCCCGAATCAGGATGGGACTCAAAAGGTCTGCATTATATTCCCAGATTTTCCTCATCGTGGGTAATGACAGGCAAATAATTTGGCTTCAGCAGAAATTGGACTGGGCTCTACACTTCTCTATACTTCAATTTCCTCATCTGCAAACTGGGGATAATATTACTTCATTATGGAGTTGGGATCATATAGCATTATTACATCTGTAAATTGCTTGCTGATCCATCTGTTCTCAGTCCATTACAAGCAACCAGATGGCTTTTTGTTGCCTTGGACTCAGCCCCTCATCATTCATCTCAGCTTATGCTATAGAAATCATCGCTTGGGGGACCCTTTACTGTACATGGGGAGGAACAGGAACTTGTAGGACCTGATTCATCTGACACTGTTTATACGGTTGCTACTGGATGAGGTGAAGTCCACAACTCATCGTATGAATCCCACCCTTGATACCACTGTGGGGTGGAGTTAGAGCAGGTCATGACCACAAACAAACAGGGTAAAGCTGGAACAAGGAAAGACGGCGCGCGCCTTTCTGTCTGCCCGTGGAGCTGGTTTTCATTTTTTACCAGTAACTCTTCCTGTTTGAGAAAATATATGATTTTATATACACTGACAATGCTATTCATCAGGACAGTGTTGGGTTGAGACATGTTTGCTCCCATTTTTCTGGCTGATTGCCCTCCTTGATCAAAATAAATGTAGAACAGAGTAGGCCAAATGTGGGATTTTTGATTAAAATTGTTGAAAGGCAGAAGTGTTTCTTTCCTTTCTTCGATTTTTTTCATTTTTGTTTCTTTGTCATAGAAAATTCTACAATGTTTTCTTTCCAAAACCCATCTCTTTTATGATGTTGTCATAGAATTATAGAATCATGGAATGATTTAGGTTGGACAGAACCTTAAAGATCATCCAATTCCAACCACCCTGCCATGGGCAGGGACACCTCCCACTGAATTGGATTGGTCACAATCTCATCCAACCTGACCCTGAACACCTCCAGGGATGGAGCAGCCACAACTTCTCTGGGCAACCTGTGCCAAGGCCTCATCACCCTCAGAGGAAAACAATTCTTGCTAAGACCTCATCTCAATTTCCCCTCTTTCTACTTAAAACTGTTGTCCCTCATCCTATCCCTGCACTCCCTCATAAAGAGCCCCTCCCCAGCTTTCCTGTAGCCCCCTTTCAGCACTGGAAGCTGCTCTAAGGTCTCCCTGGAGCCTTCTTTTTCCAGGCTGAACAAGCCCAACTCTCTCAGCCTGTCCTCATAGCAGAGGTGCTCCAATCCTCTAATTCATCTTTGTGGCCTCCTCTGGACTTGCTTCAATAGTTCCATCTCCTTCTGCTGTTGGGGATTCCAGGACTCCAGGTGAGATCTGATGAGAGCAGAGCAGAGGGGCAGAACCCCCTCCCTGGCCTTGCTGGTCCCACTCTTTGGATCCAGCCCAGGACATGGGGAGTTTCTGGGCTGGGAGCGCTCGTTGATGTCTCCTGGGGAGCTTCTCACCCCCAGCACCCCAAGTCCTTCTCCTCAGGGCTGCTCTCAATACATTCTCCCCCCAACCTGAAATTGTGGTTGGGATTGCCCTGACCCAGGTGCAGGACATTGCTTTGTTGAACTCTGTGACGTTAGCACAAGCCCACCTCCTAGAAGTTTGATGTTAGTTCTCTTGTATGATTTTTTTGCTGAATAAAGGAGAGAAATCAGTGTGTTGAGGGGAGAAAGGCCTTTCCCCCCCTTATTTTAGTAATTTAAGAAGTGAAAAAAACCCAACAGATAAAATGTTATTGAAAACAGCTTTTCACAAAAGTTTTGATGTTATAGCTTCAGAAGATATTTTCTGTTGCAGAGATCTGTATGAACCTTGCACCCTTATAACTGTAAATTGTTGTAATCCAAGAGACCCTCAGACTTTGTAATCTCAAATATTTTTGTCCAAATAAAATTATTTCTTATATCACTTTGCTTCGATTTATGGGTGGAGACCTTACTGAACAGTGGATGCAGTGTCCTATTTCTTAATGAAATTCTCCAAAATGTAATGTCCTGGATGTGACCAAGGGTTGTAGTATCTTCCTCAATTAATTTTATTTTTAACTTTCTTCTTTTTATTTTTTTAAATGTGATGTTAGATCTCTAACTGCAAGATATTCTCCTGGCTTATGCTATGCTAGAACTGTTTCTCACCATTCACTACACAGAGGGATGGGTAATTAATTCTGACTTTGAAAATCAATCCCACCATCTGTCAAATGCATAGAATCATAGAATCATTGAATGTTCTGAGTTGGAAGGGACACACAAGGATCATCAAGTCCAACTCCTGTCCCTGTGTAGGGCAACTCCAGCATTCACACCATATGCTTCCCTGGGGAGCTGTTCCAGTTCCCCACCACCCTCTGGGGGAGCAACCTTCTCCTGATGTCCAGCCTAACCCTCCCCTGGACCATCTTCCTGTCATTTCCTCGGCTCCTGTCATTGGTCACCAGAGAGAAGAGCTCAGCACCTGCTCCTCCTCCTCCTCCCCTTGTGAGGAAGCAGTGAACTCCCCTCAGTCTCCTCTTCTCCAGGCTGAACAGACCAAGTGACTTCAGACGCTCCTCACACAGCTTTCTCTACAGACCCTCCCCGAATTTTGTGACCCTCCTCTGGACACTCTCCAGTAGCATTAGATCCTTTTTATCCTGTGGTTCCCCAAACTGAACACAATATTCGAGGTGGGATATGTAGAGTGCAGACCAGTGCAGAGCAGAGCGGGACAATCCCCTCCCTTGCCCGGCCGCCGATGCTGGGCTTGATGCCCCCCAGGACACTGTTGCCCTCTTGGCTGCCAGAGCTCACTGCTGGCTCATAGTCATAGAATCATAGAATCATAAAGTTATAGAATCATAGAATCATGGAATCATAGAAAGGTTTGGGTTGAAAGGAACCTTAAAGGTCTTCCAGTTCCATCCCCCCTGCCATGGCAAATTCAACTTGCCATCATCCAGAATCTTTCTGATGGGAAATTGAAGCTTAACTGAAAAAAAATCTGTTTCATAAAGATATGTTTATTAGAATTGTGTCTAACAACATTACCAAATCATCAAGGAATAGTTCATTAGCACATACCATGTTCTTGACTCCTAATGCTGATGTAGAGAAATGCAATCAAAGAAAGACTGGAGACTTGTACTCAGAGACAAACAGTTGCTCAAACTGAGAGAAAAACTGTCCTGTTGATTTAAGATCAAGATTCGTCAGGGAAAGTTTAGACTTGATGTTAGGAAAAAGTTCTTCACTGAAAGGGTGATTGGTCATTGGAATAAGCACCCAGAGAGGGGGTGGAGTCGCTGACCCTGGAGGTGTTTAAGGGGAGACTGGATGAGGCACTGAGTGCCATGGTTTAGATGTTTGGTATTAGTTTTGGTGTTAGTGTTGGGTTATAGGTTGGACTCGATGATCTCAGAGGTCCTTTCCAACCTTATGATACTGTGATACTGTGAACTGACATATTGATATTGTTTCTGATCTTCCTCTTCTGTGCACAACTCCATAAGTTGAGTGGTGCCTGTACAGCACCTTGCATAAGAGGACATCTGAAATCCAGGTCATAGAATCACAGAATAACAGAATGGTTTGGATTGGAAGGGACATTTACAGTCATCCAGTCCAAACCACCTGCAGAGGTCTTCAACTACATCAGGTTTCTCAGATCCCCATCCAACATTACTTTGAATGATTCCAGGGATGGGGCATCCACCACCTCTCTGTGCAACCTGTGCCATTGTTTCACCACCATCAGTGTAAAAATTTCTCCCTAGTATCTAGTCTCAACCTCTCCTCCTTTAGTTTGAAACTGTCACCACTTGTCCTATTGCTACAGACTCTGCTTGAACTTTTCCCCCATCTTTCTTCTAAGCCCCCTTTAAGTATTGAAAGGCCACAATAAGGCCTCCTCGGCGTCTTCTCCAAGCTGAACAACCCAACTCTCTCAGCCTCTCTTTATAGGGGAGTTGTTCCAGGCCTTTTATCATTTCTGTGGCCTTCCTCTGGACCCACTCCAACAGATCCATGTCCCTCCTGTGCTGAGGGCTCCAGAGCTCGATGTAGAATTCCAGGTGTGATCTCACCAGAGCACAGCACGGGGCAGAATCACCTCCCTCAACCTGCTGACCACGTTTCTTTTGATGCAGCCCAGAAGAGAGCTGGCCTTCTGGGCTGCAACTGCAACCTGCAGAGGTCCACACTTCCAGTCCTGTCTGTCTGTCTGTCTGTCTGTCTGTCTATCTATCTATCTATCTATCTATCTATCTAATCTGGCTTTATCTCTACACATCTTTCACCAGCCTTCGTTTTTTTTTAGTAAAGCAATTTGGTCCAAGGTATTTCTTTGTAAGGTTGAACAGAAATTTATTTTTGCTATGATTTACACGTGTTTAAAAGAGGTGAAAAACCCAGTGGTCAAAGCCAAGGAGAGGGCTTTGGAAAAAAATCACCCTGTTCTCAATAGGTGTTTATTAGTTTAGCTTCTCTCCACCATTTGTTTTTATGGCAAGGTGAAAAATGATGCATTTCAGAAGCTTTGTGCTTTTTCTTCTGCCCCCCCTTCATCCCACTGCCCCCCTCTACTTGGATTCCTTTCCCTAATGGCTCTCCGAAATAATAACCCGTGGGCATTTGCTGTAATAAAGTACAAAGACCTCGTTCCAAATGAGTCCAACTGCAAGAGAGAAGCCAAAACCAACTCAAAATGAGATTTTTCTCACTCTGTGGATTTGCTATACTTAGAACTGGCAAATAATAAATTGAATAATATATGGAAAAACATGCAGCCCTAAGGATATGGAAGAATGGCTGGCATTGGGTGGGGCCATAGGACTTTTACTCTCTAGGTTACAACACACGGTGGCTTCCAGCCTCAATCTATTTCCTCTCTTTTTGGGTTGCCTTTTACAAGCTCGTCGCACCCTGAGAAGTGCTTGCCTACCTCAGAAGGGTGGAAAGGCTTTGGAGGGGACATGTAGAGGCTAAGTGGAAGGAGGAGATATGCATGTCCTGAATTCAAGACTCTCTAGGCACCCTTTATAAGCTGTAGTGTCCTGGTTTTGGCTGTGACAGAGTTAATCCTCTTAGTAGCTGACATAGTGCTGTGTTTTGCATTTGTTATAAGAATAATTAAAGAATCATAGAATGATTTGGGTTGGAAAGGACCTCAGAGCTCATCCAGTTCCCACCCCTCTGCCGAGAGCAGG
The DNA here is from genome assembly GCA_033556795.1 of Tapera naevia. Taxonomy (NCBI): domain Eukaryota; kingdom Metazoa; phylum Chordata; class Aves; order Cuculiformes; family Neomorphidae; genus Tapera; species Tapera naevia. The sequence goes on along the minus strand of JAUMJJ010000129.1, from coordinate 3,023,220 downwards.
GACACCTCCCACTGGATCAGGGTGCTCACAGCCTCATCCATGTTGATAGCACATTGATGTTTAGTTGTTGCTAAGTAGTGCTTGCATTAAGTCAAGGACTTTTCAGCTTCCCATGCCCTGCCAGTAAGAAGGGAAGTGCACAAGAACCTGGGGGGGGGGGCACAGCCAGGACAACTCGCCCAAACTGGCCAAAAGGATGTTCCATACCATGCAACATTATGCTCAGTGTATAAACTGGAGGGACTTGGCCAGGAGGGGGGCAATCACTGCTTGCGCACCGGCTGGGCACTGGTCAGCGGGTGCTGAGCAATGGTTTTTCATTTACATCACTTGTCTTGGGCTTTATTTCTCCCTCAATTGTATTTTCCTTTTCATTACAATTTGTTCTGTTCTGTTCTATTCTATTCTATTCTATTCTATTCTATTCTATTCTATTCTATTCTATTCTATTCTATTCTGGCTTGGGGAAGAGTGGCTGGAGAGCTGCCTGGAGGAGAAGGACCTGGGGGTATTGGTTGACAGAGGCTGAACGTGAGCCAGCAGTGGCCCAGGTGGCAAAGAAGGCCAATGGCATCTTGACCTGTATCAAAAACAGTGTGGGCAGCAGGACCAAGGAGGTGATTGTACCCCTCTACTTGGCACTGGTGAGGCCACACCTCGAGGACTGGGTTCAGTTCTGGGCCCCTCAGTATAAGAAGGACATTGAGGTGTTGAAGCACATCCAGAGAAGGGCGATGAGGCTGGTGAAGGGGCTGGAGAACAAGTCCTATGAGGAACGGCTGAGGGAACTGGGGTTGTTTAGTTTGGAGAAGAGAAGGCTGAGGGGAGACCTCATCACTGTCTATGGCTGCCTGAAAGGAGGCTCTGGCAGAGCGAGTGTTGATCTCTTCTCTCAAGTGGCAGGTGATAGGATAAGAGGAAATGGCCATAAGTTGCACCAGGGAGGTTCAGACTGGATATTAGGAAGAATTTCTTTACTGAAAGGGTGGTCAGGTACTGGCACAGCTGCCCAGGGAGGTGGTTGAGTCACCATCCCTGGAGGTTTTTAAAAAGCGGGTAGATTAGTTTTTGAGGGACTTGGTTTAGTTGATGAAGGGTTGGACACAATGATCTCAAAGGTCTTTTCCAACTGGAAGATTCTATGATTCTATTCTATTCTTATATTTTGGTTTCAAAACTGTTCTTATCTCAACCCGCGAGTTATCGCATTATTACCTTTCTGTTTCTCTCCTCAATCTCACCAGGGCACGAGGGGAGTGAGTGAACAGCTGTGTGGTGATAGGTTGCTGGTCGAGGTTAAACCATGACACATAATATGATAGAATCATAGAACAGTTTGTGTTGAAAGTAAAGATAATTCAGTTCCACCCCCCTGCCATAGGCAGGGACACCTTCCACTGGACCAGGTTGCTCGAAGCCTCATCCAGGCTGGCCTTGAACACCTCCAGGGATGGGGCATCCACGACTTATCTGGAAAACCTCACCAACCTCACAGTAATAAACTTTTTCCTCATATCTCACATAAATCTCCCCTCTTTCAGCTTAAAAACTCTTCCCCCTTTTCCCGTCCCTGCATTCCCTGATAAAGGGTCCCTGCTCAGCTTTCCTGCAGCCCCTTTCAGTACTGGAAGCAGTTCTAAGGTCTCCCCTGGTTGAACAACCCCAACTCTCCTGGCCTGTCCTTGCATGGGAGGTACTCCAGCCCTCTGGTTATCTTCAAGACCTCCTCTGCACTTGTTCCAACAGGTCCATGTTCTTCATGTGCTGAAGACTCCAGAAGAGTCACCTGGAGTCACATGAAAGCAGAGCAGAAGGCAGAATCCCCTGCTTACACTGCTATGGATGCAATCCAGGATATGGTTGACTTTCTGGGGTGCAAGTGTACATTGCCAGTTCATTTTTATCTTCTTATCCACCTGCACCCTGAGTCCCAAGTCCTTATTTTCCAGTTACTTGATCTAGTTCAAGTTGACAGACATGGTAGTTTACAATGATAACCTTTACTGGAAGAGTAGAGTTCACAGCTAGTTTTTAGAGCCATAGAATCATAGAATGGTTTGGGTTGGAAGGGACCTTAAAGATCATCCAGTTCCAACCCCCCTGACATGGGCAGGGACACCTCCCACTGGGACAGGGGGCTCAAGATGAAATATCTTTTAAGACTGATGCAGCAAGACTTGCAAGAGATTTTCTGACTCTCCCCTAAATCCGTATTTAGCTCTGGACTGAAATCCCATGTACTCTTTTGGTTGATGAAATATTGTCCTTAGTTTCTTGGGAGCAACTCATTGTCATTGCTTTTGAAATCAGAGAGGCTTTATCATAGGTAATGGGCCATTATTTCTCAAAAATAGTAAAACTAACCAAGGAACATGGTCAAATGTACTGCTTCCAGACAATGAAAACACCCAATCCAACAAAAAGGAGGCATTTAAGAAAGTCTCCTAAGGCAAAACCATTCCAGTCATGTAATTCCCTCACTTCGAAGCTCTGTAACCAACAAAATTGCCCTATAAATAGCATCAAGCAGTTTGCAGAAGCAACTTGGGAGGTTTAGGCCCTGCTTGATTGTAAACACCTGCTAATATTTTTAGCAGTTTTCCTTCTATTAATATTCCTTCTCCCTCTTTTATCTTTTTCTGTCTTTTTAAATTGTTTTTATTCTTTTCTGGCAGCCCCAAAATGGTGATAGAGAAAAATAAACACTGAGAAAGTGAGAGAACCTTGGGTAGGCTGTGGAAGATGTGAAAAGCTGCAAAGTAGTCATTTGCTGTGCGTTAAGGATTTTATTGGTCCTATATAACTCTGAAGTACTTCTTACATCTTACCCACTGGAACCTCAGCTATTAGGAACAGCTTTTCAGGGTGGGTAACTGACTACTAGGAGCTTCCAAAATCGTTTTGAAAGAGAGTTTGATAAAGATGCTCTAAGGAGACAATCCCATCGTCACTGGGGAGTGACTTCATCAGGGAGTGCAGAGATAGGATGAGGAGGAACAGTTTTAAGCTGAAAGAGGGGAGATTTAGATGAGATTTTAGGAAGAAATGTTTTCCTGTGAGGGTGGTGAGGTCCTGGACCAGGATGCCCCATCCCTGGAGGTGTTAAAGACCAGGCCGGATGAGTCTAAGAACATCCTGATCCAGTGGGAGGTGCCCCTGCCCATGGTGAGGGGTTGGATATGGATAATCTTTAAGGTCCCTTCCAACTCAAACCATTCTATGAGTCTATGGTTCTCTGATTCTATGATAACACCACTAAACTGGATCCACTTCATAAAAGGTCCTGAGATAGGTATCATATTGTTCCTTAGGACCACAGTGTCATGGGAATGTGTCCCAACTCCATCTCGTGCAGTCGTTTCTTACAGACCCTTCCATAAATTGATCCTGGAAAACTTGAGTATAAGCTTTGGTGACCTTTTCACCATTCCTGTTTATCATGTAGGGTTGTCTCAGCAAACATGGATATTCTATAAAATGTTGGTGATCTTGCTCTGCCCTTCTATGATGTTTTGGTGTTGCATGATTTCACGTGTCCTGAGTTTCAGAGCAATCTTCCCTTCCCTGTTTGTATCACCTCCAGTGGGGTAGATTTATTTCCATTCTCTTAGCAACTTCCTTCTGCTGGTGTCCTCAGGCTTTTGCTCACCTACCTAAATCACTTCTGACTCTCCAATATGAGATTTTACTGTGTCATCAAGCCCTATATGAGATTATTAGTAAATATTGGGGATGTTTTGATGTTCCAGCATTGCCAGGTCAGATGTCTTCCTCCCTGGTACATCTTCTTGTCAGTCTGTGGATGCCCTGGTTTGAGTTCATTCCTGGCTACCTTGTGAGATCCAAGATATCAGCTCAAGCTCTTGTTTGGCACTGCCTTATCAAGCTCTGTTGAAGAGCATTGATCCTTTTCGTTTGGTACAGTATCCTTCTCCAAATGAGTCATCAAATATCCAGAGATTAACTCTTGCTTGATACGTTGAAGAGAAAATGATGATGAATTTAATGTAACCAACCATTAAACATGACCCAGTCTCTTCAACCTTCTACCAGGTAAGTGTGAGGATCTCACAATTGGACTTGATGATCTTAGAGGTCTTTTCCAACCTTAATGATTCTATGATTCTGTGTTCTTATGAGACTGTAGGTTCTCCACTGCTGAAAGATATGCTCTTTACATAGATTGCAGTTGGACTCGATGATCTCAAAGGTCCTTTCCAACTGGAAGGTTCTATGATTCTACGGCTTCTGTCAATTAGCCATTCATTAGTGGCTCATTCCAAGCCTATCTCTGTCCCTAGATGTGAAGGATGTGTTCAGTTCATCATTGCCAGATCTTGTATCTGCCAAAATTGTGACTTTTCCTTTATAAATGAAATCTCTTTCTGTTTACACTTAGCTTAGAGTTCTCCTGATAATAAAGGGTAAGTAGCACATCCTCTGTGAAAGATGTCCATCCCTGATATATAGGAGCTGTGTAACAGTCTGCTACACCACTTCTGTTGCATTCCCAGGAGTCTCTCAGACAACTCATGCCAGAGATCAGACCCAGATGTGACATTGTGGCCCACCCTCAGTATTTCCATTAGAAGCAGTTTGGCCCATATCCTCTCCTTGTGCTGGTGTGTCCAATGTGGTAGCACAATTTCTCCATGATAGTGTTTTGTGGCTGGGCTGCACAACCCCTGCCATGACCCCAGGGGAACCAAAAGAATTGCCCTTCTTCAAAATACATGGCAAACTGTTCCTTCTCAACAGTTCTTCTTTGCTTTGCTTTCAGAGCTGCTTTGCTCTCCTGACAACCACTCTGTCTTGGTGGAAGACTGGAGAACGCCACCGTGGTTCATATACTGGTGGCTAAGTAAAGTCAGGAGAAGACCATCTGCAGGAGTTTCTGTCCCAGCTATATTCATACTAATGGCCAACCACAAAGTTCTTTGCAAGTTTCCACGTGAGCTTCTGTCCACTTTCTCTCATAATCTACTTTTAGCATGAATTCCTCCCACATTTCTCATTGTACCTCTGTAATTAACTCATGGTGACTCTCTTTCCATTTTGCCCAGGATAAAGCTGGCAAATTACTTTGCATCTCTCACTTGACCCAGCATATTCTGGAACCAAGATAGGATATGATGATGTTTATGTAATCCCTTGGTTAGCTGAAGCTGAAGGAGATTTTTACTCCGATCTAATCTGGTGAGTCCCAAGTCCCTCAGGCTGTACATCAAAGTTTGAAAGCATTTTAAAGGCAGAGGGTCAAAGTTCAGCACTAAAATAAATACATCACTAAAGTTTAGCTCTGGTCAAAGCAGGAGTTTTGATCCAGCCTCGTGTTTCCCCATCTGTTAAGGTTACTAAGGAAAAGGTTAAAAGAATGGATTTTTGGGGTTTCATTTTGTGCCCTCCTCTGTTACACTGGTTTTATATTTAACAAAGAAAGTCTCTTCCATTTCTTTCATTTCTAGTCTTTTGAAACTTACCACTTAATTCTACATAAGATTAAATGACATTGTTTTCTGTTCTTGACCTTGAGCTGTCATTCCATTTAACTGTGAGCAGAAAAGAAGAAAGAAGGTCACCACGGGATTTTTGGCAGAGCACATTAAGGGGAAAAATAGCAATTATTTAAGAGTCCTTTGCATGAGTCAGAATTTCATCTTAAAGAACATAATTGCTTCATTGCTCAATTGTGGCTTGGGGTCTTATTAGCAGAGGGAAAAAATGTGCTTCTTCACTAGTCAGCGCTCCTCCAGACTGCAGCAGCCGTGCCAGCTTCCCAGGGATACATCTGCAGAGGGGGAATATTAATTCCATAGTGCCTGTTTGTTATTAACACCCTGCACTGATTGTGGACTGGGCTGGATGCAGTAAAGCTGCACTTATGTCTCTGTGGCTGGGGAAGAGGTGGAAGGCAGGAAAAGGAAACGAGGGACGGACATGGTTGAGAAAATTCACTGAAGCAAATGGAACCTGGCCACTGCTTAGACACAGCAGTTGTCAGTATTGAATTCATATCAAAGCTGCTGATTCAACCAAAACCCCCTTGAATGATTGTATTTGCTCATGCTGCCTTCTCCAGTGTGGCCCTGGAAGAGCAAAATGTGGAAGAAAGGGGGAAAATGCTGCATCCCTTCATTACTCTTCCATGGGTTAAAATATTTGATAAGCAAATAATACATGGAGAGGTATCATAGAATCATGGAATGGTTTGGGTTGGAAGGGACCTTAAAGCCCATCCGTTTCCAAACCCCTGCCATGGGCAGAGACACCTCCTTCTGGATCAGGTTGCTCAAAGCCTCATCCAACCTGGCCTTAAACTCCTTCAGGGAGGGGGCATCCATTGGCTCCTGTGGGCAACCTCTGCCACTGCGTCACCACCCTCAGAGGAAAATATTTCTTCCTAATATATAGTGAAAATTTGCCCTCTTTCAACTGAAAACCATTACCCCTCATCCTATCCCTGCACTCTTCTCCCCAGCTTTCCTGGAGCCCCTTTCAGCATTGGAAGCTGCTCTAAGGTCTCCCTGGAACCTTCTCTTCTCTAGGCTGAACAACCCCAACTCTCTCAGCCTGTCCTTACAGTTCTGCTGTCGTTTCAGTCCCTGCAGTGATGTGGCCTCAGACACAGTCTGTGGCCTCAGACAGTGTGTGCCCACGTTACTGTGTCATAGATTCATAGACTCATAGAATCACCCGAGCTGGAAGGGACCCAAAAAGATCATCAAGTCCAACTCCTGTCCGTACACAGGACAATCCCAACTTTCACACTGTGTGGCTGAGGGCATTGTCCAAATGCTTCTAGAATGCTGGCAGACTCAGTGCCAGGACTGCTTCCCTGGGGATCTGTTCCAGTGCTCCACCACCTGCTGGGTGAAGAAACTCTTCTTAATATCCAATCTAACCCTCCCTTGGCACATCTTCCCGCTGAGAACCAGTTTGTAGGGAGCAGCGCTACTTTCATAACAATGGTTTTGAATTGATCATTATTTACCCTCGTTCTGACCTTTCCCTTTCCTAGATTATGGTTTTGTCCAACTCAGAACATACCGTGACATCAGCTTGGGTCAAAACCAACAGATCCATTTAGTGTGAAGTGAAAAAATAAAAAAGGGAAAAAAATTAGCAAATCTTGGGAAAAAAAATAATATTTCAGCATATCCAAAATGAAATGTTTTGACTGACGGGCTAGAGACAGGAAGAAACTTGCACAGTGTTTGAAAAACCCCAAATTAACTTATCTATACCTTAAATCATCAGGGAACTCAGCAAAGAGGCAACAGCACTGGTGTGCTGGGTCGGTTTGTAGAACTTTTGAGGCACATCAGAGGTAGAGGTTCATACTGCAGAGGTTCTACCCCAGGAAGTGCTCGAATTCTTCAGCTCTTGAATGAGTTGAACTTTCTTTCTCTGTCCCAGTGGATATTTAGACATGACACAAAGTGTAATGGTTTTTATAAGGGAGAACCCATGCTCAGCAGATAAGATGTGTTACTTGGTAGCAAAATAACAGGAATTTAGATCAGGCAAATGGGTTTTTCACAGCCAAAGTAAATATTTAAAACACCCAGCTATAAGAGGCTTCATATTGGCAATCTCTTTATTGCCTGGTTAAGGCTGGACTCCCAGGGCTCAATTCAGCTGTTTATACATTAGGATTCGGGGATGTTTCAGGAGCCATGGGGGTTCCAGGAGGTCATGGCTATCTTGCACAGATCCATATCTCATCTGCCTGCCCTGTATCAGCTTCTCAGATATCCCAGAGTATTACAAGAACCCGAGGCATTTGGTGTGAGTAACCACATGGGGCCTGAATACGGTGAGTAGACCCCAGGGTGTGGTCCAGTTGTCTAAATACAGATGTACAGGGCCACCTGAAGCACCAAGGTTTATATGAGATGCCCACACAAGTTGTATGGCTGAGCCATGCTCCTTTCTAGAAGCAGTGGGAGACCCAGGGCACCTCAAGTAGGCACCTGTGATCAAACAACTGAGCTGATCTGTACCACATTGGCTGAGCAGCTCTTCTGTGATCATTAGATCTCTTCAAAAGCTACTGCAACTTCAGCCCCGTGGCTCTATTACCAGTTATGTGAAGGGGCCCCTTTAGGCCACAGCAGAGATATTAGTCCATGAAAATATTTTTTTTAATTTTAGTTTTCTGAAAACTAGAACAAAATCTTGAGAATTAAAATGATTCTTCTCAGCTGAAACACCACAAGACTGGGATATTTGTCTTGTAAAAGAATTCCTTGCCCCACAGCCCAAGGAAGTTGTGGCTGCCCCCTCCCTGGAACTTTTCACTGGTTGGATGTGGCCTTGAGCTGCCTGGTCTAGTGGGAGGTATCCCTGCCCATGGCAGAGGGGCTGGAACTGGACAATCTTTAAGGTCCCTTCCAACCCAAACTGTTCTATCATTCTATGAAGAAGGTAGAACCAGTAAGACATTTCATAAATGGGGAGTAAAAATAGGAGTTATTTATGCATAAGTGAGTATCTACATGATCTGGAGTGAAGCGCTATTAATAGTAAGAGATATGAGTAGTCCAATATCCAGCAAAAAAATATCTGTAGAAGAGCAAAATTTCCTAACCACCGTATTCCCACTCCAGCATTTTAATCATAGGGCCATCTTTCCTTTTATTCTGTCTAGTTCTGACAGATTTATACCAGTGTATATTTAGTAACTGGAGTAAATCATGCTTGTACAGAAGAGAGAATGCTTTTTGGTAATTCCTCGGACTATAAGCTCTCTCCTTAGGGGAGAAGGGGAAAAGAATTTGTTCTGAAGCGAAGCAGCTAACGTGGTTTTATTTATGTCATCTTTGTCAGGAGGACTCTCATTATTCTGTTGCACGCTATGTTAATGTGAGGGATCGATTTTAGACCTTATATGTGGCAGCTCTCCTTTCCCCTCCCCCTGTATAAACAGCTCCATTTCCAGACGTGCAAGGATGCCAAGTTCACTCCCTTCCGTAGACAGCTGGGCTTGCCAATTTTGCTGTCATTGCACTTTCTGGTCCCAAAGGTCATGATTTTCATGCAAGGGTGGGAGAGCAGATTTGGATGATGGAGAAGCCAATCCACCTCGTCGCTCTGGATTGGAATCAACCGGATGGAACATTTCTGGAGGTGTAGAAATGCCCGGGTCATCTCCCTGCCAATTCTTACCCATCACTGAGACCTTTGGAAGTCCAGTCTATAGAAAGTACTGAAGAGTTCAAGCATGTCCTGGGGTAGACCATCTTCAATCTATAGCAAGAAGGATGGTGAGCCTTGTGCAAAGAGTTAATATTGGGTTGAAGCACCATTTCAGGCAGCATCATTCACCTCTTCATCCACATATACCCTAGGGACTTATTCCATTCCTGCTGGAGTAGGGAAGGTAAGGGACCACATCTCTGTGTTCCCCTGAACCAGGAGCAGGATGCATCTGAGGGCACCTCCCATGGCTCTACAAACCTGTGCTTTGCCAGCTCAGTTGTACCATGGGTATCTACCTTGCCTGAACAGGGAACTGAGATCCCCCCACTGCTCATTGATACCTGCATGGAAGCATCTACATTTGCATATTGTATTCAGTGAGCTGGACCACAGCCCTCCTGACACCATTTCATGTAACAGGTGGAGGCTGAGTCTTGTTCTGTACCTAATCTAACTTTTTTTCCTTAGAGGGTTTCTTAAGAGATGGCATAATTTCAAATGTAGTACAGGATACACCAGAATTTACAGTTTCACAGTTTTACAGTACCATAATGTTGGAAAGGACCTCCGAGATCATCGAGTCCAACCTATAACCCAACACTAACACCAACACTAACACCAACCCATCATCTAAACCATGGCACTCAGTGCCTCATCCAGTCTCCCCTTAAACACCTCCAGGGTTGGTGACTCCACCCCCTCCCTGGGCAGCCCATTCCAATGACCAATCGCCCTTTCAGTGAAGAACTTTTTCCTCACATCAAGTCAATTTGCAGGACATTTAGTTCCAGATGCACTCATGTAACAACTTGCTGTGTGGTCAATGGCAAGTAAGTTGACCATGAGCCAACAGTGAGGTTTGGCATCCAAGAGGAGAGCCATGTCCTGGGGGGCATCCAGCCCAGCATTGCCAGCCAGGCAAGGAAGGGGATTGTCCCGCTCTGCTCTGCACTGGGGGCAGTTTTGGGCACCACAGGATAAAAAGGACAACAAACTACTGGAGAGTGTCCAGAGGAGGGCACAAGGCTGGTCAAGGGTCTGAAGGGGAAGTCATATGAGGAATGGGTGAAGTCACTTGGTCTGTTCAGCCTGGAGAAGAGGAGATTGAAAGAGGATCTCAGAGCTGTTTGCTGCCTTCTCACAAGGGAGGGAGGGGAAATGGGCTGATCTCTTCTCTCTTTCAACCTGTGACAGAACTAGAGCAAATGGCAGGAAGATGTGCCAGGGAAGGGTTAGATTGGATATTAGAAAGAGGTTCTTCACCCAGCGGGTGGTGGAGCACTGGAACAGCTCCCCAGGGAAGCAGTCCCAGCACCCACTCTGCCAGCACTCAAGAAGCATTTGGACGATGCTCTCAGTCACAAGGTGTGAATATTGGGAGTGTCCTGTGCAGGGACAGGAGTTGGACTCGATGATCCTTTTGGGTCTCTTCCAACTCAGGTCATTCTATGATTCTACGAAAACCTTATACAGAAATCTCTTCAGGCCTCGGTAGAACAAAGCAGCTGCTTAACACAGCACAAGGACAACACTGACCTCATGCAAGAAATGGCACAGGCTGGCATTCTGTGCAGGAAAAAACAGCATGGATAATGCAGGCTGCTGCTGGGGACAGACCACTGGACTTTCCCAACCTAGCTGTGTAAGCCATGACCTTTACTAGGACCTCTGTTGTTGCACATGCACGTCTCTCTTTAGTGATGTTCACTCATCCTTTCGCACCCTTGTCCTTCAGCTCAGCAGTGGGGAACAGGGCTGGCTTACAACTCATTTGTTTTCCATGGCTTGTTATTTGTCAGATTGAATGAGGGACCACTCTGGTTTTGATGCTCAAAATTCCCATGGCATCTCCGACCAGAGAAGCCTACAGAACTGGGACTCTTCAGCTTTGGCATTGCATGATAACACATTGGTTCAAGCTACCAGGGCTGGTGTATCCAGAAAATTTGACCTTGCCTACATAAAGATCCATCAAGAAACTAAAGCCTATCACCCTGCACTTGAAGTGCAGGCTGGAGAGCAGAGTGTTGTGAACTCTGCTGCTCCTGGGAGGAAATGGAGAGGAAGAAAAGAGGAGGAAGGAGTGTTTGATTCTTATCATTATCTCTCTGTTCTCTCACTTTTTCTTATCTCATGGCCCTGTTTGTTTTTCCCAGGTGCACACAGGTAGCTCCTGGAGTTGGTCATTTTTCCACATGGGCTCTCCAGACGGAAAATGTAAGCACTCTCTGGTGAAAAGGAAGCAATAAGAGGAGCTTATCTCAATTTTGCAAAAGTTTTTTTGACAGTTCTCATTAGTCTTGTGTGATGTGATTGATTGAGGACTTCATCCGGCTCTCAGAGATGTTTTGCCTTTGATTTTAGAGATCATAGAATGGTTTGGGTTGGAAGGGACCTTAAAGATTATCCAGTTCCAACCCCCCTGCCATGGGCAGAGACACCTCCCACTGGATCAGGGTGCTGCACCCAGGTTGGTCACGAACACCTCCAGCGATGGGACATCCTTGACTTCTCTGGGCAACCTGGGCCAGGGCCTCCCCACCCTCACAGCAAAAAAATTCTTCCTAATGTCTAATCTAAATCTCCCCTTTTTCAGCTTAAAAACTTTCCCCTTTGTCCTATCACTGCACTCCCTGAGAAAGAGTCTCTCCCCAGCTTTCCAGAGGAGGTCTCAGCTACCCAGCTGGGTCAGTACCCAGGGCCATGACCAGGGCAGTGCAAAGTAAGGGCAAGTATTGACTTTTTACTCAAGTTCAAAATGCTGGAGGTGACAAATGCCCTTGATCAGAGGAAGCAGATCAGCTATCACCAGAGTTGTCCAAAGAGGCAAATCTGCACTAGAGACATTCATGTAATTAGGAAAAATCATTGAATCACAGAATGGTTTGGGTTGGAAGGGACCTTTGCAGGTCGTGTAGTCCAACGCCCCTGCAGTGAGCAGGGATGGTCTTCAACCAGATCAGGTTGCTCAGAGCCCCATCCAACATTACTTTCAATGTTTCCAGGGGTGGGGCATCCACCACTTCTCTGGGCAACCTGTGCCAGTGTTTCTCCACCCTCAGTGTAAAAAATCTCTCTCTAATATCTAGTCTAAACCTCTCCCCTTTTAGTTTAAAGCCATCACCTCTTGTCCTATTGCTACAGACTGTGCTAAAAAGTTTTTCCCCATCTTTCTTATAAGTATTGAAAGCTGCAACAGGATCTCCTTCTAGACATTCCAGTGCAAAGACATTGTGTGGATGCTTTTAACTCTTGTTTAATATTTTTGCTTAATTTGGTCATTTCTAAATGCACCAGTTGGGATGGTCACCACTGGATTGATTTGACCCTACTTTTGTCAACAACTTTTTGACCCTGACAAATCTTCTATTTGATGAACTTCAAAGCTCCAGAAAAAATGACAGTGAAATTTAAAGGCGAGTTGTTCTTCCTTCCACCCTACTATTCTTTCTTCCAGGTGTTTCCATTATTATCATACTCACATTACTGTTTTCATAATAAAATCCTGGTTTTTTAGTAACTGGAAACTCCCCAGTCCTTGGAGAAGTTCAGTCAGAGCTGTGCTGGGTAACCTGGGTGTTCACTCACCTTATTAAAAGCAGGAAGTTCATACCAAGGGATCCAAAGGATCTCTTCTCCTTTCTGAGAGGTGACTGAGACCAAGCCCTTGGGACCTGAGATACTGTTCCAAGGAGGATCAGACATGCAGACTGGAAGTGAAAATCCTGTGTGAATGCAGATCTGGGGGATGGGGCACTCCTTTAGTCCACCTTCTACCTTTTATTGTGCCCTGTAATTCATGCCCATTGCCAGGAGAAGCTCCTGAGAGCAGCTACAGAGAGAAACACCACCCCCAGCAAAAGGGCTGTGCCCGATAGAAAGCCTAACACCCCTGGAAGAGAAACCTTCCTCTGGCTTTTCATGGTCACTGGACAAGCTGTGTGCTGTTCTGAGTGTTTGACTCCAATTTCCCCTCTCCCTTCAGTGCCCAAAGGGAGCTTTCATGTCACTGCCTCTCCTCTGGGCTGCAATGACCGGAGATGAAAAGGCAGCAGTATCTCTGTGCCACAGTTACCTTCCTTTTGCACATAAGCAGGCTGAGGTGAAGTGCCATGTTCTCACCTGGTAATTATTTGCTTTAATCCTCCTTTACAGCTTAATCTTTCCTCTCCACAGGTAAGTGCATCCCTCTGGAGCACTATGTCCCTCCTTCCTTCAGGCCAGCACTGCCTGCAAGGCATGTGCAGCACAGAAAGGTGATATAGAGGTGGTTTGGCTGTTCTTTGCAGGGACAAACACCTCTGAGAATCAAGGTGCAGGTCCTCTGGTCTGTGCTCACTCTGCTCCTCATACAGAGTCAGGGAAAATTGCAAAGGGCTTTTTAATAAGCGCATTTTAGTGCTCCTTGAAGTCATACCACGTAGGAAGGGGGTCTTGAAACCCAACTGTTCCTATTTCTATATTTCTCTCCATCTGGGTTTTTTATAGCCTTAGTGTGTTCTTGAAACTTTGTTGTTTGATATTCAATGGGCTCTTCACAGTGGAAAGTTCTCAGTCAGCCAACAAGCACCTACTACACAGCCCAGAAGGCCAATTGTGTCCTGGCCTGCATCAAAAGAAGCATTGCCAGCAGGAGAGTGGAAGAACAGAAGAATGGAATCATTGAATGACCTGAGTTGGAAGGGATCTACAAGGATCATCGAGACCAACTCCTGCCCCTGCACAGGACAACCCCAACATTCACCCCGTGGGGCTGAGGGTGTTGTCCTAATGATGTTTTAGACAGTGCTTTCAGATGTTTCTCCATGACCATCAGGACTAGGACATATCTTTTTTCACCAGGTGCAAGGATTGACATATCAAGTCCAGCACACTGAGGCAAGGGATTCTGCCCCTTCTGCTCTGCTCAGAATCCACCTGGAGTCCTGCATCCAGCTCTGGAGTCCTCAGCACAGGAAAGACATCAACCTGTTGGAGTGGGTCCAGAGGAGGGCACAAAAATGATCACAGGGGTTGAAGAGTCCTATGAGGAAAGGCTGAGAAAGTTGGGGTTTTTCAGCCTGGAGAAGGGAAGGTTTCAGGAAGACTTTATGACAGCCTTTCAATACTTAAAATGAGATTGTGAAAAGAATGGGGACAGACTTTTTATCAGGGCTTATTGCAATAGGACAAGAGGGAATAGTTTTAAACTGAAAGTGGGGATGTTCAGACTAGATCTAAGGAAGGAATTTTTTACACTGAGGGTGGTGAAACACAGGCACAAGTTGCCCAGAGAGGTGGTGGTTGCCCCATCCCTGGAAACATTCCAGGTCAGGTTGGACAGGGCTCTGAGCAGGGTTGGACTGGATGATGTTTAAAGGTCTCTTCCAACCCAAACTATTCTATGATTTGATGATTCTATGGTTCTGTGATCAGTGTATAATTCATACAATAATACCAACCCTAAAGCATTACAAGCTTCCAGCCTCTTAAGGCTCAGCCCACCCTGGAAGCAGTGCATCAAAACAAGAGAGACACAAAGTGTCATCCTGGTCACTCTTTGAGGAGAGGGACCAAGTTTCAGATGTTTCCTGGACTCTGACTCTCTTTGGGACCCAGGAAGGTGCATATTCAAACACAGACCAGGAGCAAAAAGCAGCCAATTCCCAGTTTCTCCAGTGCCAAGGAGTTTGGCATTAAGCAGCTTTTTGCTGCATGGTGTCTGGCAGTGCTGGGTCTTATTTTCAACAAGCTCTGTTAAGGGATTACAAGAGCCTAGTTAAATAATGCCCTTCGAGCTTATTCCTTATTGGAAAGAAAACAAGAGTATACAGAAAGGGTTCTATCATCCCCAGAGTTATTGCTTGTAGTGCTTTGAAATAAAAAACAAGAGCAAAACTGGCAAGTATTAGAGAAATACATAAACACACATGCACTTGTCTACAAATATAAAGTCAGTGTTGTTTCATTTCTGGTTTATAGTTCCCCACCCTACTTAATCTAATTACTCCTGATATTTTGCCATTGCATTAAAAGTTTTACCTCTAAGAAATAATCAATGAAAAAAGAAAAGAAAAGGAAGAAATTCCAAAAGGGAGTTGCTATATTTACCCTTTTAATAGACTTTATTAAACCTGCGTGGTAAAGCTGAGGAGTTTCACATCATCCGGAACAACAACAACAGACAGTTAGATCATAAATGCTGTTTGCCACAAGTGGTCACGTTTTCCAAATAAAACAGCCTTGTGTGGAAGGCTGGATGGCTCAATGGAGAGCTAATGGGGTAAGGAGCCTTTCCCTTTAAGGCTGCCAAGATGAACCTCATCCAGACTGGGACAACAGCAAACATGGAAGGTCCCAATTCTGCTATTTATAGACCTCAGACATTGCTGGGGTCTCATGTGCTTTTCAAGGAAGGTAAGAGACACTCAATCCCTTCTGTAGATGGAAAATTTGGTCCTCAAGTCAACGGGAAGTGAGCAGGGTTCTCCAGGGAACCACCACAAGACAGCAGCTCAGAAGACTCTGGACACCCTGGTTGCTTCAGCTTTGTTCCATTACCAGATCCACATTCTGCTCATTCTGTAGATGGAGAAATGGGGGTTCTCGAGTCAATGGGAACTGTGCAGGGTTTCGTAAGAAGCCACCAAAGACAGCAGCTCAGAAGACTCTGGACACCCTGGTTGCTTCAGCTTTGATCCACTACCAGATCCCTTCATCTCCAGAGCAGAGGTAGCATGTCTACAGCTACCTGAAAGGAGGTTGTAGTGAGGTGAGTGTTGGTCTCTTCTCGCAAGTGACAAGTGATAGGACAAGAGGTAATGGTCACCAGTTACACCAGGGCAGGTTTAGACTGCATATTAGGAAAACTTTCTTCACTGAAAGGGTGGTCAGGCACTGGAACAGCTGCCCAGGGAGGTGGTGGAGGCACCATCCCTGGAGGTGTTTAAAAGGTGGGTTGATGAGCTTCTTAGAGACATGGTTTAGTAGTGGACAGGCACGGTTGGACTCAATGATCTCAAAGTTCTTTTCCAACCAGATGATTCTATGATTCTATGATTCTATGATCATTTCAGGTCACATTTCTGATGTACATTAGCAGGGGTGGATCTGGTACCTTGTCTCACTTAACAAGCAAAGATCCTTGCAGGGTTATGTGGTGAGTGCAGGAGCAGTGATGAATTTGGTGGAAGTGTCGTGCTGAGCTACAATGAGGAGAGGTCCTCTGAGATGAGGCTGGTGGATAACTTAGCAGCAGCAGAGGTAGTTCCAAGGGCTTCCTTCTTCCCCAGAACTCAAAGATCGCTCTGACCAGCTGCTTCTGGCATATGGAGTCACTTAACAGCAGAGGTGCTGAAGGTGATGGAGCAAGGAGAATGAAGGATGAAGCTTCATCTGTGGTGGGGTGGAAAGAAGCAGGAGGCAGAGATGGTGAGTGGCAATTCACTTACTGGGTCAGTTACTGGAACCACTTTCCCTCCTCAAGTCATTGTCTGACCGTAAAAATGGCCACACTGGACCAGCCCAAAGGCCCAACTTGCATGGAGAATCAGCTGACTTCTATAGGGAGGAATGTAACAGCAGGACACGTGTGCAGTGCTCTTCTCCCAGTAATGCCTCTGATTCCAACAATTCATGGCCAGGGTCAGTATATTTGTTTAAAAGCAGTAGATAAATCTGCTTTTTGAATCATGCTGGCTATAGGCACCCACAGACTCTTCTGGTAAGGAGTTTCAGAGTTTTTTCAAGTACTGGACAAGCCTCATGCAGATTTAATTTGATCCCCACTGGTTCTTACATTGAGGAAAACAATAAGACAATCCCTTTTGACTATTTCTTTTCCCCTCACATCTTTATATCATCCCCCAACAATCCATTCTGAATAGTTCTATTATTTTTAATGATTTCTCACAAATAGAATATTCCTTCCTTTTGGTCTTTCAAGTTGCCTTGATCCAAAAGCATATTTTAATCTACTTTATTCAGGTGTTCAGATTTTGTTTAGCTTTATGACCTGCAATGAACAGAAATGCTTGGCAGAAATATACTGGTCTCAGCCCAAAAGGAAAGGAGATGTTTTCCTCAGCTCAGTGGCCTGTTCTAGTGTGTCTGCATCACACAGTCACACCTTCACTGGCATCTGTTCCTACTAAAGCAGCCTACTTTAGTCAGATTAACAGAATAGACACAAAGGCTCACCTTTTAATTAAACTGTGGATATTTTTTCATGATCAAGTCCACTGTTTTCTTCTCTGTACACAAGCCTAAATCTCCTAGAGGTAGAAGTTCTACCATGACAATCACAGCTGGGCTCCGAGGTCTGCTCTCTGTTCCTGAGGCCATGGTACAGAAAGATCTGCGTTTACACTGTTAAGATTTTTCACCTCCAGAAAGCAGTAGCCACTTCTCAATTGCCTTTAAGTTCAGTCCCTGCAACACTCAAATTCCCAAAGAGTATCTGGGAATGGTTTGGGAAGGTGATAGTTTACCAAGACTAAAATTGTACCAGGGATTGATAATCAAAGGACTGGGAAACCTATCTTGCAAAATAAGGCTGAGAGAACCTGGTTTATTCAGCCTTGATAAGAGAAGGTTTAGGGGAGACCTTATCACCATGTACCAGTACACAAAGGGTGTCTAGCAAGAGGATGGAGACTCCCTTTTTATGAGGAGTCACATGGAAAATACAAGGGGTGATGGGGATAACTTGCTCCTAGGGAGATTATGATTGTATTTTAAAAGAAAATTTTTCGCCTTGAGAAAAACTAAACATTGGAATAGTCTCCCCAGAGAAGTGCTGGATTCCTCTAAGCTGGACAATTCTAAGGCTCAGCTTGAGAGGGTGCTGGACTGTCTGATTTAAACTATAGATCACCCAAAAAAGATTGGACCAGATAATCCTAGAAGTTCCTTCCAACCGGGCATTCTGTAGTTCTATGATTGTTCTAACAGTTTACCAGTATTTAGTTGGGATTTACTAAAAGCCAGGCAGCTACCCAGCCTTGTGGCTGAAGAAACAAAAGGCTCCCCTTCAGCCCCACCAAGTTTCATTTTCTGAAGCACAACTGTTATTTCCTCAAGCTTCCCCACAGCTACATCAGAGAGCCCTTGGTGAAGGGGCAAAAGCCTGACTATGCCCAAATTGTTAATACGTGAGATTTAATCTGATATAGTCTCAGATGCAGACAGCCAGTCAACATTTTAACCTGCTCATCACCTATACTCCATTTCCCTCTTAATTTTTTGACTACAGAGTGGATCTCTGACTGTGTAGCAGTTATATTCCAACTTTTTACAGTATCTTTAGGCATTACATTTCCTCTATATCTCAGAATATACACTCTTTTTCATTCTTGTTGGGAATCTTCCTAAATTCGTGAAGCTAAACTTTTTGTCACCTTGTCCTGACAGAATACACTGAGAGTCCCTTGTCTGAAGAAAATGCAATGGAGTGCAAACCTCTGCACTTTATCAGGGAGTGAAGTGACAGGACAAAGGGTAACTATTTTAAGATTAAAAAGGGCAGATTTAGATTAGATATTTGTTACTGTGAGGGTGAGGAGGCCCTGGCAGATGTTCCCCAGAAGTTGTGGCTGCCCCATCCCTGGAGATGTTCAAGGCCAGGTAGGATGGGGTTTTGAGCAACCTGATCCAGTGGGAGGTGTCTCTGCCCATGGCAGGGGGGTTGGAACTGGATGGGCTTTAAGGTCTCTTCCAACACAAAACACTCTGTGATTCTGTGATTCTGTGATTCTGTGATTCTGTGATTCTATCCTTTTGCCCAACATGTGGCAGAGGGAGGAAGCTGTAGGCCATGGCACAGAAGAAGATGGAGGTGCATCTTCACAAAGAGTGGAATTCACCAGGCGTGTGCACCTCACATCTGAAATGACCATCCATTGTTCACAATGGAAGAAAACCAACGTTTTGCTAAGCAATATACAACACTGATAAATCTATAATCAGCAGTAAGTTGTTTATGAAAAGATCTTTCAGTTGCTTCCAGTTAAAGGAGAAAAAAAAATCTGCAGGCCAAGCAAACCATTGTATAAGAGAAGGACCATATTTCTGAGATGACAGTCTTTGGCTTAGTGTCAAATTCCTGCTTTGCACATTCAACAGACATCCGAAGTCAATCTGTCTACAAGTGGGATTGAAAAATGAGCTAGTTCCTGAGATCCTGAACTACAAAGATATTGAGGTGGTTGCATCCAGTAATCTTGATTTAGCAACTTGACCATTGAGTGGAAACATGATTGTCACCAAGGACTGGGTCTAATCCAAACTCCTCTTCATCCTGTTAAAAGGAGGCCATTACTTCTGGGAGAATTTTTTTATTAACTTCCTTAGAATGAAAAGATTGCTCCTGAAGTCATAAAAACTCCTGAATCATAGAATCAAGAAGGGACCTCTAGGATCATCTGGTTCAACCTTTTTAGGTGATCGATAGTTTAAATGAAACAGCTCAGCACTTTGTCAAGCCGAGCCTTAAAAGTGTCCAGAGTAGACAGAAGTCTAATGCTATCAAAAATAAACATAAATAAATAAATAAAAAGTAAGGAAAAATGGGGCAAAAGCAGAAGAAATATTTTTGTGAGATTTGGCAGAGGAAAAAGAGAATAGAAAGTGGAAAATGTTAATAAAAATTTTAGTTTCAATGGAGATGTGAGTGGTGTGGGATGGATGGTTCTGCAGTCTTTGTCAGACAGCAGAATTTATATTCAAGGTTTTTTTTTTTCCTTTACCTTTGATCCAAGTAAACATTTCTAAGCGTGTGTGTAACTTTGTGAGTGCATCGGCAGAGTCGTAGAAATCAGTGGTACCAGATGTTCCAAGATAAGTGAGTGTTTAAGCTCTTCTAATGTTCTGGATTCAAAACAGATCAGAGACAACAAAGCAAGCAAACAATAAACACAATTGCTTACTCCTAAGAAGAAAGTTTGAAATATTTTATGTTTCTTTTTGTTCTCTTATTTTTTTTTCTAAGGAAGTTCCGTTTTTTGGAGTCTGGTGATTTGGGAAAATCTCTGATTTCATTGGGAGCCTGAAGCATATTCCAAGCTCTTTGAATTGCCAAGAAAGTCTCAAAAAGGCGACCATCAAAGACTTTATGTTGTTGAAAATGCTAATGGTTTTAAACACAATCTCGTGACTTTTTAACCATGAGAGTTAAAAAAATCCCCTGCAAAACACAGAAAATTCAATCGCAACTTCACAGCAGCAAGGCACAGTGTGTTTCTTCTCATTGAGGCAAGGAAGGAATGGGAGAGGTGGAGGAGAGAGCAAGACATCCAATTTTTATCAGTTTTTATCCATATGGACCTCTCAGGCTCAGATGTTTGGTCTAACAGATAAATTATGCCAGACTTTGACATAGAATTTAGGATTTTAGGGGAAGTATCAATCTTCTAGGATTAATATCAACAAATATCCATTATATTTCTTTACAGAATAATGTATGGAATTATCAGAGCTTATTTGCAAAGCGAAAAGTTGAGCTACAGCAGTGGTTTGGTTGGGTCTAATTATAAATGGAGGTGCATATTCAGGAATGCCAAGGAGACAGGAAAACCTCATATGAACTTGAGGAAAAAATCTAAATGAGATAATATTTTTGCCATCTAGAAAGAGATTTTGAACTGTGAGAAAAGAACCTTTTGCTGCCCTATTCTGGCAAATGGAATCTTAATCTGTAGTCACTGTAAATACACAAGTCTCTTCTTTGCAATACCTGATGCTTATTTCTCAAAATCCTAAATATTCTCAGCATGAAAAATGCCATTGTTGGCACTGGCAGTGGCTTTTACTGTCCAAAAAGGGAAATTGTGACTTCTTCTTCAAGGAGGAAATAATGGTGTAGTTCATGGAATGCAAAAGCATCCAAGACTTTATAAAATAGGATTTAAAACTACAAGACAAAGAGCCTCAGGCTTTGCAGGAAGAAAAACAATTACAGTGAGCCAGCTAGGAAGAACCAAGAAAAAAATATATATTTAGCCAGCAAATTGAGGGAGTTTGAAAATAATAAGCACTTAACAAAAGCATTTGTGTTAATGTCTGGAAATATTCAGAAAAATGGATACCCACTGAAAAAAAAAAAAAGAATTTGCCAAGAGTGACCAGTTGTGTTTTGTGTGTTTATGCAAAAATTTTAGCCCAGTGTAGGAAAGATATATATGTATAAATAAAAAAAAAAAGGTTAGATGAGAATTATGGACTCAAAAGTTTGCAGAAAGAGGGATTAACTGCAACTTCATTTTTTGGGCTTGAGAACAAAAGTCAGTGTTGAGGGGTTGTAGGTTATGCAGTCTTTAATAGATGTGAAAGGACAGATAAGAACTGATATTGGCTCAAATCTGACAACCTTTGGAATAGGCAGAGAACATGTGGAGCTGCAAAAGTGAACCTCCTGATTTATCACTAGTGGAGGTGGTCACTGGGGAACGCGTACAGCTCCAGGAGTGGGAAAAACTGAGTCTGAGGGTTAGATGGTTGCAATACGAGATAGCCCGGTGAGGTGGTGAGCTCATAATCAGTCTGGATTTGCAGATGGCTAATAACCTTGTGATTGGTGCCCAGAAAAGCTGTGGAAATTCCTTTCAGAGATGTGGTCCATTTGAAGGCAATGATTTGTAGGCAATCTCTTTGCAGTACAAGTTTCTGCTTGCTGCCAGAAGCAGAAACTGTTACACCAGGGATGGCTGTCCAGGAGAGCTGGGAAATGCCAGAAAACTTCAGATTTTGGAGTTTTAACTGTTAAAATTCTCGATGGCTGGATGCAAGTAGGAAAACCAACTCAGTGGATGGTGCTGGTCATATTAGAAAATCTTTAGCTGCTCCTCATAAGTGAGCCAAGGGCAGCTGCATAAATGAACCCAGTTAATTTGGACTGAAATGAGCTAAGAAATGATTGTGGAAGCACCTAAACCAGCATTTTCAAGAACAAAAATGTATTTCAGCCATGATAGCTGGGCAAAGTATACCGAGAGGTGTCAGGGAAAAATTCCTGACCAAGAGTCACTGTATCACAGTATCACAAGGTTGGAAAGGACCTCTGAGATCATCAAGTCCAACCTATAACCCAACACTAACACCAACACTAACACCAACCATCATCTAAACCATGGCACTCAGTGCCTCATCCAGTCTCCCCTTAAACACCTCCAGGGTCGGTGACTCCACCCCCTCCCTGGGCAGCCCATTCCAATGACCGATTGGATGACCCTTTCAGTGAAGAACTTTTTCCTCACATCAAGCCTAAACTTTCCCTGATGAAGCTTAAGTCCAAGCCCTCTAGTTCTGCCGCTGGTCACCTGAGAGAAGAGACCAACCCCTGCCCCACTCCAACCTCCTTTTAGGGAGTTGTAGAGAGCAATGAGGTCTCCCCTGAGCCTCCTCTTCTTCAGACTAAACAGCCCCAACTCCCTCAGTCTCTCCTCGTAGGGCTTGTGCTCCAGCCCCTTCACCATCTTTGTTGCCCTCCTCTGAACACATTCCAGTATCCTGACATCTTTCCCAAACTGGGGGGCCCAGAACTGGACACAGTATTCAAGATGAGGCCTGACCAGTGCTGAGTACAGGGGGACAATAACATCTCTGGTCCTGCTCACTACACTATTCCTGATGCAGGCCAGGATGCCATTGGCCTTCTTAGCCACCTGGGCACACTGCTGGCTCATGTTGAGCTTCCTGTCCACCAGCACTCCCAGGTCCCTTTCTGCCTGACTCCTCTCCAGCCACTCTGTCCCCAGTCTAGAGCTCTGCATGGGATTGTTGTGTCCTCCTGTGGCCTCCTTGCTAATTCATACCACCTAAATTTTTTTCCTTGAGTTGTGTAATTTATATTAGGTAAATATAGGTGTAAAATATAAATATTAGGTTAAAAATATTATATCCATACTTATAAAATGTAAATATTAGGTAAAACTAATCAAGTAATCACTAACTTTCACAACATACCACCTTCTGGAGTGTATGAGTTGCCTCAACTCACAGTGAGGGACACTGAGGAGCAGAGAAAGGACATGACTCATATCTCAG